>CALYLW010000347.1:580233-1058109 GCA_944989445.1 Ampullaceana balthica
GCAGTGAAGGCTTTTTTCAAGCACATGTTCTTTTATAAGTATTTTAAATTGTTGACATTAACAATCAAATAAGGATTGTTGTCTTATATGTCCTTGTAGTTTTTTCAAAAAATTGCATCATTATCTGTATTTTATCCTTCTAACTCTTTTATCTTTTAAAATGGATAATTCGTTTTTAAATTTAATACATTAATTTAATCAAGATTTCAATTTAAAACTGATTCAGTTCCTAAGACTTTATATAAAGTTAAAACACCTCATGATTTTTTTCTCCCTCCAATTGGTGATATAATATTATTATAAGAGAGGGGATTATGAAACTAAATTGTTAGTGTTACATGTTTAATAATAGAATACTCTTTGTGACCTGGTCATCATAAGAAAATTGGCTATCCATCCAGACTCAAGCCCACATGTTGTTCGAGAGAACATAGATGTGAAAGAAAAACCATCTGAAGTGCAGCTGTCTTCAAAGAGAGACAAGATATTGTGGTAGAAACAGTTGGAGTTGGAGTACATCTGTCATCAGAGAGACAAGATGATGTGTAAAGATGGTGTGGATCCACAGTCAATCATGGTGAGTTTATTGTGTCACTAACATTATTAATTTTACTCACACATTAAGTCTAATGATTGAAATTAATCATATTATTGAATGTTAATTTTTACTATTATTTTAAGTTTTATTTTTCGAATTTATCATATAAATTGGCAGTGAGAGACCAAGTATTTTTTTTTAAATTCCAGGTATAGGCTATCATTTCCTTATTTGATTATGTTAATCAAAGACCATTATGTATAGGTAGCTAATAAAAATAAATTGACCAAAACCTATCAACAGAAGGTTCAATTGTCTGACTAGTTTCACCTCACCTAGTTACTAACAGGGTAATTTCATCCACAAATTCTTCATAAACAATTGTTAATTTTCTATTCTTCATACTCCACAGTCTATCAACTTATTATTATTACACTCAAATTCACTTTTTTTAATTCTAAGTTGTCAATTATATTTTAACCATGTTTTTTCTTGATAAAGTCAATCACACTGTGACAGTAAAATTTGATAAATAATGGCAGTTAGTTCACTAAGTAAATTATTTGTTCACTACCTTTATTACAAAAGTCTAAATCTTCAAAGAAATAAATTATCAATATTCTCTAAATTGGGTAGAATTTCTTCTTACAGTTCCCTGCTCTACTAAAAAATTTTAGGCCACATGTATCTATGGTTGATATGTAAGTGTAAAGATCTTATGACATCAAAGCTTTGATCAGTAAATTTCTAATTACAACCATTGAAATAGTTTCATCATTTGTCTCGCACATAAAATAATCGTACTAAACATTTACAATTTTCTCGAAAATGAGACTTAAATACATATGTCATGTTTTTTTTCATTTTGATATAGAGTTTTAAATCTTTTACAAATCTTGTAGAAATTCAACATAGATGATCCTAATTAATTTTAATTCAGTTTATATTTCCTTCTCTGAACTTTTTCATTACCTGTGCAGTTCCTCCAATTCTCTGCTCATTGTTCAAGGTCATGTCACTGTGACTAGCTGGAGTTATGGTGGCTGCAACTTTGTTATGAAATTATGGATTCCTCTCATTTGGTAAGTCTGCACTCGGGCAAGTAAAATAATTAAATTTAAATAAATCTTTAGAAAGGATTTTTAGGTTTTAATTTTCCTGTGTCTTGATTTCATTAACTTAAGATGATGTTGCTTTATAAATTATTAGATAGTTTCAAAGGTAATTGTATTTAGATGCATAAAAAGAGCATTAAAGGATTAATTTATGTTCAAGAAGGAAAATAAAATTTAGATTTGATTTTATGAAATCCAGAAGACTGGTAAAAGGCTCTAAGAGTTTGCAATAAGAACTAAAGGGATTACCAGAACTCCACTGGAAGATGTCAGTAGTTTTTGAATGAATGACTTTTCATCTTTAATATTTTTTAATATTCTAGAATTTTAAAAATTTTATTATTATAAACCCCGGTAATCTGATTACAGCATTCATGCAAGAACCTGGAGATATAAAACTAATAAAGTAGTTTCAAAATTGCTTGATCCCATTGTGAAGGGATTTGATATTTATAAACCATAATCACAGAAAAATGTCATTTATAAAAGACCAGTTTATAATCAGACCTTTTCTGAATGCATAGATTCCCGGGATATCTAAAAATGTGGGCGTATTGGAGTACTTGCTCTAGTTGTCAATATTTTGGAAGGGTTCCCAACTCTTTAAAATGAAAAACAATTTGCACAAGTTACATTTGTACATCTTTTAAATTTCACCATGTTAAACCTTATTGCCATTTATTAATTTGAAACATTTCCTGGATACAGCACAAGTTCGACAGCCCAAGTTTGACAATGGTATATATCGTCTTTATCAGGTGGTGCGTAGTCGCAGTTTGCCAAATGATGCTGCTAAAAAGTTGTTGTCCGGCTTGGCATGCCGTTAAGAAAAAAGACAAATGTGCTTGTTCTGAAACAGAGAGGCCAGGTTGGTTAGTAATTGAAATATTAAAAAATCTTTAAGTAGACTTAACCTGTCCTTCCATTTCTTGTTTAATTAGAACATTTTGTTTTACCTGACATAATTGCTGCCTCGCCCCCCACCCCCTATAAATAATGGGTTCCTACCAGAATGTCCTGGAAATTTGAAGGAAAAAAAAACTCTTTGAAATTCATTACATTACAAAATTTCAAATGAAATTTGATTTTTACACCCAGCTTGATTTCTAATTTTGACTTACAATCTTTAATTTTCTTTAAAAACATTATGGTTTTTTTTTATTTACATCCTGGAAAACTCATGGACTTTGATTTTAATGCATGCAGCCTGTGATTTGTGTCCGGTAGACTGTAGACTGTGGCTGTCAATCTCTTCATGACCTCACCCTGTAACAGTGTTACTGAGTCATGTTACAACTCTAAATGATTAGGTCCATTTTCTGTAATGTCTTGATGAGATTCTAAACTCTATGTCCTTTTCCTAGCTTTTCAAAACAACTGATGTGACATTGTGGTTATATGTTCCTGATCTCAACAGCCCTGTACTAATATGACATGTTTACTATATGTTCCTGATCTCAACAGCCGTGTACTAATATGACATGTTGACTATATGTAACTGATCTCAACAGCCGTGTACTAATATGACATGTTGACTATATGTAACTGATCTCAACAGCCCGTGTACTAATATGACATGTTGACTATATGTAACTGATCTCAACAGCCCTGTACTAATATGACATGTTCATCATCATCATCATTTGTCCTTTGAGTTCCTTGTGGAGCAAAGGGCCTCTGTCAAAGCTCGCCACTCTACACGTTCCCTTGCCAGTCGCTTCAATTCTTCCCAGTTCTTCCGGCCTCGTCCAACATGCTCCGTCTCCATGTACGCTTGGGTCTTCCTCGTTGTCGTTTGCCCTGAGGGTTACAATCTAAGGCCTGCCAAGCCCTGCTGTTATCTTTGCTAAGGGTGTGTCCAATCCATCTCCACTTTCTTTCCATGATTTTTTATATAACAGAGCTCAACAGCCCTGTACTAATATGACAGCCCTGTACTAATATGACAGCCCTGTTGTCTGGTTTCAAATGTTTTCCCAATGTTAAGATGTTTTAAAGGCTGTTTACTATTGTATTATATATCTGATGTCTCTTGTATAATATCCTATTTTTAATGTTCATTAATACCCAACTCCTTAGTTTGAAGTGGATTACATTTTATGCAGACGACTTTGTGGTATGACCTAGACACAACCTACTCTCTCCCTGACAGAAAAATAACACAAGTCATAAAACATGACATACCACAAGTCATAAAACATGACATACCACAAGTCATAAAACATGACATACAAGTCATAAAACATGACATACCACAAGTCATAAAACATGACATACCACAAGTCATAAAACATGACATACAAGTCATAAAACATGACATACAATTCATAAAACAAGACTTACAAATTTAGAATATTTCTATTTACAGACTCTATCTATGATGACTGCATTTGATGATTGCAACCAAGATGTCAGCTGATTATAAATAATTTCTCTTGATGTAAAAGTTTTATTGTTAATTTAAACCAGGTCAGTTTTTGACACACTTTTCTATAGCTCTTATTAATATAATAGTGCATTACCCGTCAAAAATGAAGGAAGTTTTCAGCTGAAATCTATTTATTATGAAAAAATGCACTTTTTTTAGGGCCTTTTTCAAAAGCCCAACTAATTTGTCCTTGTTTGATAAATACGAAATATTAAACTTTCTGAAATGTACACAAAGTATTTTATAATTAACCATCATCAAATCCTCTTTTTACATTGTTCCCTTTTCCAAAATTAAAATATGAGCTAAAACAATGACGTCATATAATATTTTTTACAGCGCATCTTTAATTTGCACACCTTTTGATGCATTGGTGCAGTAATTTGGTGCGCTGCTTTCTAAAATTAGTAGCGTTACATGCATACATACATACATACAGACGAGGGGAATATATATTGTATATTGATTTTTTTATAAATTGTTGATTTTAATTTGTTGTATTTAACATGAGATTTAATCACTGACTGTTTATTGCTCATAAATTAGTTACACTTAAGTTTAAAAGAATGATAGATTACTTCATTTTGATAAATTTCAAAAAAATGGTTAATATCAAGTTTTGTTTTGCTAACAGCATTGTAACACATCCATGATTGTGCACCTCTGAGATACATCCATGATTGTGCACCACTGAGATACATCCATGATTGTGCACCACTGAGATACATCCATGATTGTGCACCACTGAGATACATCCATGATTGTGCACCACTGAGATACATCCATGATTGTGCACCACTGAGATACATCCATGATTGTGCACCACTGAGATACATCCATGATTGTGCACCACTGAGATACATCCATGATTGTGCACCCATTATCTCATCTCTCTCACAGTCCCGTACTGAACTGAATTATCAGCTCTCATTGCTTGCCATAAACGTTAAAACATTTAAGACATTGTGGACATTTGAAAGATTTTGTTTTAACTTCTGAATATTTTCTCCATTGCTGTGAATTATAAAATGTTTTTATTATTTTTTTTTAAATGTGTAAATTGTAATATTATGATTAGCGATTTCAAATCCAATTTAATGAACTTTGTAAAACAATGGAATATGATACAAGGGTGTAGGATATAGTATTGAAGGGAGGTCAATTTTGTTGTTGTTGATGTGTGGTGGTTTGTTGGTGCTGATGCAACATGTCTTCATTTTTTATGTTAACTGCAAAGCATGAAATCCAGAAGTTTTAACCAAGAAATCAATTAAATTGGGAAAATGATTTTTTATATTTATATTTACCAAACATTCCTTACACGAACTCCTGGATTCTGATCTTTGTCTGTGACATAAAACAAGAGGACTTGATGGAACTTTCAATTAGTACCTACAAGTTTCTTTAATACTAAGTAACTAATTACTTTTTTAACATTTAATTTAACTAATTTACTAACTCAAGTAATGAACCAAAATCTATTTGTAGGTACTAATTATCAAAATCTATTTGTAGGTACTAATTATCAAAATACTGACGTAAGACCAGCATCAATTCCACCTTGTTATTTATTGATGAGTTTATTTCTTTGGGAGATAAGTTCTTGTATTACTTTTTATTTAAGTTATACGCACTTCAAATTATTGTAATATTGGTTGGTCGTTTTAATGTAGTGTCATAGGCACAGCACAAAATCCAGTGAAATTATTAAAATAGGAGATTATATAAATGGCAGAGGCATTTTTTGATTGCCTAGCCTGGTGTCCAGGAAATGGTGACCATTTTATTTACTTACAAAAAACATATTTGCCCGGATTTCAAACTTTACCTGTGTCATGAACTCAGAGGAAGGCTTGGTGGTACCCAGTGCTTTTTTTGTAAAAAAAATAGGTGCCGGTACTTTTGATGGATTGCCTGACTTTTAACTACCAGTTTGCACCTCGATGCAAGCTAAATCACAAATGTAAAGATACTAAATGTGAATTTTAACAAATTTAATAATAAACGTTAAAATACAAGAAAAGTAATAATTTTTTCCCACATTGAAAAAGGTGCCGGTACGCACCGGTACAGCATAAAAAAAGCACTGGTGGTACCTATATATTTTTAAAGGTATCTTTGTGTATTTATTGTAAACCAAAGTCCTTCCTTCGTACAGACCACCATCAAACACATTTGTTTGGGAAAGTTGTATGTAGATATGTTGGTGATTTATGTTGGTGTTCCATGCGTTTGTGTTTATTTGTATTGTTCAATAATTGCATCACACACACATTAGAATGTTGATGGTATTCAATTGATTATTTGAAATTGTGCACAAATTAAGAATAATCACTTGCAAACCATCAATTAGTGACATGTGCAAGTCACATATTTAGAAGCGGTGAAAGATGTGCGTTTCCATTTGAAGGGTAGAGTAGAAAAGTTAAAGGGAGAGAGGTTTACAAGATAAATAAAAGATAGATAATACTTTTATACTCTGCCCTTTAATTGTGAAAGAAATGGGGTAGAGGGGAAGACGTTTCCTTCTACCCCGTTGGTTGTTAAGCACAAGGGGAGGTAAGGGGGAGGGGGGAAATAATCTGAAATCAAAGGTTAATTAACCCACCGTGATTTATTCACGGTTTCATCTTCTAGTCTCGCGTGCAGGATTTTTATTTTATAATTTAAAAATAATTAGCGTACATTTCCTCTTTGTCTCGTTTTTATTTTTTTCAGATTTTACAATAAATACTATGTATTATTTTCATCTTCGTTATATTTTTTCTTTATATAAAGCACACATATTTAATTTTATAAATTTAATCTTATTTTTTATATTCATTATTTTTATTACAATTTTTTCATTCATGATTATATATTTTTATTTCCTATCAGATATTTCAGCTCCTGTTTTATAAGCTCAATGCGCACTTCCTGCCTTATCTTGAGTCATCTGAAAATAATTAAACACAAATTGTTATTTTCACAACAAATATTAAATTGTAAGCCTACACTAAATAACACATTGCAACTTAATGGCATCCCTAGCTACAGGTCTATGTAAGCAATGATTCTTATTATCATTAACACGTCATTTATCATATACATTACAATATTTACTTATTTATTTATAGATTGTTTACTGACAAATTTATTTATGCAATAATACTAATTTATATGTAACTAAACCGCACATGACCCATTTGAGATGTTTGGAAATAGATGCAATTTAAATAAATCATTTCTCTCATTTATAATGTAAACTTGGTATTAAATCTAATTACTGTTGCTATTACTACTATACTCGGCCAGGAACATAAATAACTGGCCACATCTAATCAAGTTTATTAAATATTTGATGCACGCCAACTGCAAAATGAAGAAATTGATTCTTTTATTTTTTATTAATACTTTGTATTTTATTTGTAGTTCTAATACGATTGGTAGTTTAGAGCCTTTCACCAGATTATGTGTAAATTACATGCCCCATATATCAAGATGTAGTTCTAATACGATTGGTAGTTTAGAGTTTCACCAGATTATGTGTAAATAACATGCCCCATATATCAAAGTTTGTTTACTTTACTGTTCCTATTAAACTGACAAACATCCACCAATATTATTAATTAATATCCATTGCATGTATAAACTCTGTCTCCCTCTGGAAGCCACTAATCATTTCACCAGTGCCAGATCAGCAACAACTTTTATAGACCTACTTCACCACCTTCATTCAATAGACATACTGTGCTAGGTCCCTACTCTTTTTAATTTATATAAATGATTTACCCAACAACATCTCAACAGGTAAAAAAGTTAGGTTATTTGCTGATGATTGTATAATCTATAGAACAATTAAATCAGACCAAGACAGCAAAATTTTACAAAAAGACTTAGATGAATTGATAAAATGGGAAACTAACTGGAGTATGTCTTTCCACCCAGAAAAGTGTCAACTGTTAACAGTAACAAAGAAAAAGAAACAAATAAATTCAAAATATTACATTCATGGAAAAGAACTGACCCAAACTAAAGATGCAAAATACTTAGGAGTCTTAATAAATGAGAAACTATCATGGAATCCCCATGTCAATGAAGTTATTAAAAAATCAAACAAAACCTTAGGCTTTATAAAAAGAAACTTTAACAAATGTAATAGAGATATAAAACTGAAATGCTACCTCACTTTGGTGAGACCTGTACTAGAATATGCATCTTCTGTATGGGACCCATCCACCAAAGAAAACATTGATAAACTAGAACAAATTCAAAAAAGAGCTGCCAGATTTATTACTGGAGAATATTCGAAACTGACAAGAATAACACCATTAGTTAAATCATTAAACCTTGAAACACTAGAGGATAGAAGAACCAAGAGCAAAGTAGTAATCATACATAAAGCAATTAATTCTAATTTAGAAATACAACACAAAGATAACTTAATACAACCCTCAGATAGACATAAGGATAAAAACACCTTTCTTATTCCGTATGCAAGAACAAACACATACAAGTTTTCCTTCTTCCCGTCCGGAATTCGGGCGTGGAATGGGTTGCCTGAAGAATCCAGGAAAACCAACACTTTATCAACGTTTAAATCTCTAATAAAAATGCAGGACTAAACACAAACCATAGATAAGCGCAGGACGCAAAAATCTTCTGTATAGAAGGAGCGTCTGTAAACAGATAAGATAAGATAAGATAAGACATACTTTATTTACCTGAGTATATGAACATAGTGAGTCCAACAACTACCATTAATTTAATGGCTAAATGAAGTGTGACATTCAATAAGACGCTATGGTAGACTATGGACACACAGAATATTAGTTAGACACCAAAGATAACTGCAGTTGTTTTACAATAACAACAGTTAGACCTTAACATCATTTTTAAAATAAGACTCAAGCACTACTTTAACATGATGTATAAAATAAGACTCTAGCACTACTTTAACATGATGTATAATAAAACAAAGTTTTCTACTATAAATCCCTTATATTTGAGTCATAATTAAAAGTATTGATTATGTTCCAACGCCACAAATATTTACAGACTGACACCGAGTGATGTCCCCTGTCTTTTAACGGGGGATGGCACGTGAGGGGGTGTCGGCACGACGGTCGACGTCTAAGCGTCAACTCAAACTCACGTGGAAAAAACAACAAACCGTGAATTTGAATAACATACCTCATATAAGGATAAACTAAAAATGCATTAATTTAATTACGGTACGTTCGATCGATCTGAAATTTTGATACGATGCATTGTTAGGTGAGACGGGTCCATGTGCCAAATTTCAGCTTGATCGGATCACGGGAAGTGGGTCATTTTCGACTTTTGTTTTTCCGCCCGCCCAAGACAGAGAGAGATGATGACAGACAGACAGAGAGAGACGCCGGTGAAGTTAATATAAGGGATTTAAAAAAGCAGATAAAAAACTAAAACACAAATCTCCATAGCAAATGCTATAAATTCAAATCAACATAGCTTTAGTGTGATGTGTTTATATCTTTTCACATGAGATGATGAAAATTATTATTTCAATTAATTCTTATTGCATTTACCTTTAAGACTAATCAATAACAAAAACTTATGGAAATTAATTCCCCTTTAACAATAACATGTAGTAAGCACAGCACAGAACTAATACAGAGGAAGGAAATGAGTTCAAGGAACCACTGAAAAAATGTGGAAATATTTGATAAGGAGGAATTTGATGATTATGTTTTAAAACGTATGCACAGTTTAACAAAGCTTGCAACCAAAATACAAACCAATCGTAATGACATTACTACTTGTGAAATTTTGTTTACATCTTGCTTATTTCAATCTTTGATTATGAATGGAAGCTACCTTCAACAAAAAATGTCAAGATTTTGCTTGAATTTTTTCATAATTAAAAGTATTGTTCTTTCTTTTTATCTTTATGAGTGGGAAGAATGTGATTGCAATTAGTTGCAATAGGTAGTAGTAGTGTATTGTGTTTATATTTTAATGCTCATAAAACAGAATATCGCAACAATAGCATTTTTTAAATCCCTTATATTAACTTCACCGCCGTCTCTGTCATTTGCCGTCAGGCGGATGGAAAAACAAAAGTAAAAAATGATACACTTCCCGTGATGCTATCGAGCTGTAATTTTGCACATAGACTCATGTCACCTAACAATGCATCATATCAAAATTTCAGATCGATCGAACTTACCGTAATTAAATTAATGCATTTTTAGTTTATCTCCATACAACATATGTAATTCAATTTCACAGTTTGTTATTGTTTTTCTTCCAAGTGCCAGTTGAGTTGATGCCACCCATCAATGTCCACACCCCTTCCCCCCGGTTTTAAAGCCAGGGGAGATAATTCGGTTTCAGTCTGTAAATGTTTATTGTGTTTGAACATAATCAATACTTTTAGTTATGCCTTAAGTATTCCAGTACATGCCGCGACCGAGCAAAAGCGATTCCTGGTGGAAGATTGGACGTAGCAATCAGACGCTCATAACTAGAATGAGAACTGAGCATTGTCCCACACGAAGCTACCTGTACAAGTTTAACACCAGAAGGGAACTGGCCTGTCGGCTGTGTGGCCACCCAGAAGAGACGGTGGCCCACGTACTCGAAGAGTGCCCCGAGCTGTGCGGGGATTTGGAAGATGAAGTAACGGTACCTGCAGAGGGTTACCTCTACGGCGATGCCCGCTTGATGAGGCTCGCTTGCGATAAAATGAACCGGGTCTTAAGAGCCTAGCGGCTCGACCCAAAAGAGAATGAACATTCACGAGTTATGTCCCATATATAAGGGATTTATAGTAAAAAACTTTCTCTTTACCGGGTTGTTTAATAAAATATTAATGTTTATTCTTGGATGAACTTTACATGTTTCTGGTGTGAATATACAGTAGAAGCCGGTTAAGTCGACGGCCTAGGGGTATGCCAAAAGGCGTCGAGCTAACCGATGATTAAGTTAAACGAAAACCAATATGGCGGCAAAACATTAACATGTGCTTGAAATTTCTTTCTGTACATGATAAGGTTGTTAACGGTTAACTTCGGTATAAGCCTATTACGCGGAGTTAATATTTTGTTGTGTTACGCCGAGTACCAAAGGCAATACGCAAGCAACCGTGACATCAAAGTGAGCGACCATGACATCAAAGCGTTTTCTTACTATTCCGGTCTATAAATAATACACATGTCATCACTATTAGTTTAGTTCGCTTACGGCTGAAAATATTTTTTTTTACTTTGCTTACTTGTTGAGGCTCTGTACGAGATCTAACACACAGTGCGCGTATGATATGAACAACGGTCAAAGTCAAGGCAGCGACTGTTATTGTTACTATTTATATTACGAGAGTCATTTGAAAGACGTAGCAAAGATACCGGGCGATTAATTGGTCCTCAAATTTGAGTTCTGTCTTTTAGTGACAGTTTTCCTGCAAGTTAAAGGCATTTAACATAAGATTACCACATTAATATCAAAACTGATATTTGCTTTAAAAAATGCGTACGGCTAGTGAACGATTTTTTGTATTATTTTTTTTAAAGCTCTCCTAGTTGACGAGAACTAACACACAGTGCGGCGATGTTAAAATGTGAACAACATTCAAGGCCGTGAGGAGTAGGGTTGCCAACTCTCCCGTTTTTTGCCGAGAATCTCCCGGAATCGGCTTTCTTGTCCCGTCTCCCGGTTAACTATGACCTGAGATACAAATTATACTATGTTAAAATAATTATTTTGTTTAAATCTTAATGTTTGCAATGCTATAATCTCCCTGGTTCGAGGCTGTGGGAGTTGGTAACCCTAGCCAGGGGTGTTACTATTCAGCGCAAGAGAGCTGAAAACAAGCGGGCTGTAACGTCACATATTCTTTGAAGTCACCATCAGACGGCGCGAGGCAAAAATTAAATCATTGATGTCATACAAAACAAGCCCCCGCTTCCCTCTGCGAAACACGCTGCGTGACCCAGTTCTTTTACACATGCCTAGCACGGCCTAAATGGGGACGAAGCGTGTTTTCACTCGCGTCGTTGGCAGGCTGTTAGTAATAGTGCAGTTGAACCCGCGAAAATACGGTAGTGAGATGGTGAAGTGTCATCGATAACATTTTCAAAAGTTGGCGATTGGTCATGGGGATCAAGATAACCAACATTAAGTGGCATATTTGGCCCTCTTTTGTGCTCGAGGTATTAGGGTTCGGCGACTTTAAAAAATCTAATTAACCGATGATAAAATGCGAAGACAAAGAGAGAATTTTTCAGTTCCAATAAAAAACGTCGACTTAATAGGGTTGGCGAGTTAAGTGGGTTCTACTGTAATACAAATAATCTGTGTATAGTATTTAATTCTCTTTATTTTGATTTTCATTTTATTTTCAAATGATCAGTTTACTGACATAAAAAATATCAATTTTCTTTTGCTCATGTGATGAAAATACTGAAAATTGTTGCCCAGACAAAGATCTCTAACCAGTAAAGGTTTAATAGCAGAAATATAAAAATACATGCTCCTCAGACTGAGAGTAAAATAAATGCTAACTGACTTGGTAGTGAATGGCAGACATCATTTATAGGCAAAACAATTACCCTACTGTAGTTAGTGACCACAATCTGTAAACCTCATCAACAACGGCCACTGAAACATGACACTCAACCGAAACATGACACTCAACCGAAACATGACACTCAACCGAAACATGACACTCAACCGAAACATGACACTCAACCAAAACATGACACTCAACGAATGTGCCCAATGTTTAAAAGAGGATACACTACTAAATGGAAACATGACTATAGAGGATAGTGACTGTCCAAGTTCTAGTTAAAAGGCTAATTACATTAACAAAAGTGACTGTCCATTTTCTAGTTACAAGGCTAATTACACTACCAAATGGAAACATGAATATAGAGAATAGTGACTTCCCAAGTTTTAGAAAAAAAGTCTGATTTCATTTCCTTCATTTTCCAGTCGGCTATCATGTCACACTCATTCATTTAACATAAAAAGTTCACTTACCAAATCTTGTTGATATTAAAGAAAGTTGACTTCTACAGAATGGGAGATCACTGGGAAACTGTCCGCCTAAAGGCCTAGTTACATCTTGTGACTTCTCTTGGTGATTCAGTTGTTAACTTCAAACCTGTTGAAGAAAGATTACAGTTCATTCAAAACTTATGCTAATTAATTTGATCCATTTATAAACACTATGGATCTTTTTCTTTGGTGGATGGGTTCCATAGAGAAAATGTTTATTCTCTAAGTACAGTTCTAACTAAAGTAAGGTCAGATTTAGTTTTATTTTCTTTATTACATTTGTAAAAGTTTCTTTTTATAAAGCCTGCTGTTTTTTGTGTGGATTTTTTAAAATTATTACTTCCTTGAAATTAAAATTCCGTGACAATTTCTCATTTATTATTGCTCTTAAGTATTTTGCATCTTTAGTTTAAATTAGTTATTTTCCAGAGATGAAAATAATTTGCATTTATTTGTTTTTTCTTTGTTATTCTTACTAGTTGACACTTTTCTGGATGGAAATACCTACTCCATTTAGTTTCCTAATTTTTTTTATTTATCTAGTCTTTTTGTAAGATTTGGCTATCTTGTTCTGATTTAATTGTTCTATAGATCAGTGCTTCTCAAAGTGGTGGTCCGCGGACCAGTGCCGGTCCTTGGGCCATCCGATGCCAGTCCACAGACGTTACCAAGAATGGATATTTTGATACTACGTCAGTACAGGGAAAATAGTTCACCGGTCACTGGTGCAATAGAAAAATTCCTGCCGGTCCGCCACACTAAAAGTTTGATAAGCACTGCTATAGATTATCTGGGATGCCAGAAGGCCTTGACAAAAAGCCTTACATTTGTTCTCCTCAAAAGGTAATATATGCACGCTCGATAGCGCAAATATCCAATGGCTTCAAATTCTTCTTAATTCAAAGAAATGAAAATGGTGGTGTACTTTAATACTTGAAATCAGCAGTAGGTGTAGGTAAAGGAAGGAGCAGCTACTTAATTGTCTTATTTCTTGAGAGGTTGCCATTATATAATATAGTCAACAATTTAAACTCTAGCATTGAAAGCACTAATAGCATTGAAAGCACTAATAGCATTGAGAGCACTAATAGCATTGAGAGCACTAATAGCATTGAGAGCACTAATAGCATTGAGAGCACTAATAGCATTGAGAGCACTAATGCCGATCTAAATCCCTAAAAGTGGATACTAACCCAGTACAGTAATATATAAATATATAGGCTAATATACTAAGAAATCAGAGAGAACATCCAGGCTCTACAAGAAGCTCCTGTACAAATGCCCCCAGTAAACACTATTGAGTCTAAATGGTCACATTTGCGGGTCACCATATATGGCTCAGCTATTGCGACATTTGACAAGAGAGAATGCAAAAGTGCAGACTGGTTTGAGGCTCACTCAGAGGAAATGAAGCATGTCACTGCTGCAAAAAGAAGGGCTATTTTAGCCTATAAAGACAGGCCTTGCCCAGAAACTCTACATTCCCTTAAGAGTTACAAGAAAAATGCCCAGCAGGCAGCTTGACACTACGCTAACACATATAGGCCCAAACTACGTTCCAGCATACAGTCAGCTGCTGATTGAGGCAATACAAAGACTATGTACGAGAATATAAAACAAGCAACAGGCCTTCTGACCTCCAAGACAACACCCCTAATGTCAAAATCAGGGGAAATTATCACTGTTTGAGAAAACTCAAACGGTGGATTGAGCACTACTTGGAATTGTACGCAACAATAAACCATGTCTCAACTGTTGCCCTGGACGATATCCCAGACCTACCGGTCATGGAAGAGCTTGATGCCCTACCCACAATAGTTGAGCTAAGTAGAGCCATCGATTGTCTAGCCTGCGGGAAAGCCCCTGGCAATGATGGAATTCCACCACAAGTTTTCAAATGTGGAAAAGAAGAACTTTTACAGCCTTGCACGACCTTCTCTCTCTGTGCTGGGAACAGGGACAGATACCACAGGAGTTAAAACATGCCAACATTGCTTCACTGTATAAGAATAAAGGAGACAAAAGTGACTGCAATAACTATCGCGGAATCTCTCTCCTCAGTATAGTTGGAAGGGTCTTCGCCCGAGTTGCATTAATATGCCTGCAGACCCTAGCATTGCGTGTACTCCCAGAATCGCAATGTGGATTTCGAGCCGGAAGCTCAACCATAGACATGATCTTATCTCTGCGCCAGCTGCAGGAGAAATGCAGGGAGCAACATATGCCTCTATGCATCGCGTTCGTCGACCTCACTAAAGCTTTTGATCTTAGAAAAAATAGGCTGCCCTACACATCTGCTTAACATCAATCAATTCCACGAAAATTTGTAGGGCACAGCGTGCTATAACGGTGCCACCTCTGAGGCTTTCCCAGTAAGTAGTGGAGTAAAGCAAGGCTGCGTGCTGGCTCCTACTTTATTTGCCATCATTTTCTCCATCTCAATCCAGTATACCTTCAAGAACAACAGCGAGGGGATATACATACACGCCAAGAGCTGACAGGAGATTATTCAATATTGCCAGACTTAGAGCCAAGACCAAAATGAGGAGGATTTGATGCGCGAGCTCTTATTTGCAGACGATGCCGCCTTAATATTTCACACAGCAGACCTCTGCTGCCTGCAAAGAGTTTGGCCTGACCATTAGCATAATGAAAACCAACATTATGGCACAGGATGCTGCCTCCCTCCCAACTATCATCATTCATGACTGCAACCTGGATGTTGTTGAGAGTTTTACATATCTGGGATCAAACATCTCGAGCACCCTCTCACTGGAAGATAAGATAAGAGGTAGAATAGGGAAGGCAGCAACTGTTATGGCTAGACTGAACCAAAGTGTCTGGTCCAATGCCAAAACTCACAGCAAGACCTAAGCTGCAGGTATAACAGGCCTGCATACTGAGCACACTCCTCTATGGATGCGAGTCTTGGACCACCTATACCAGGCCTGCATACTGAGCACACTCCTCTATGGATGCGAGTCTTGGACCACCTATACCAGGCCTGCGTACTGAGCACACTCCTCTATGGATGCTAGTCTTGGACCACCTATACCAGGCCTGCGTACTGAGCACACTCCTCTATGGATGCGAGTCTTGGACCACCTATACCAGGCCTGCGTACTGAGCACACTCCTCTATGGATGCGAGTCTTGGACCACCTATACCAGGCCTGCGTACTGAGCACACTCCTCTATGGATGCGAGTCTTGGACCACCTATACCGGGCCTGCGTACTGAGCACACTCCTCTATGGATGCGAGTCTTGGACCACCTATACCGGGCCTGCGTACTGAGCACACTCCTCTATGGATGCGAGTCTTGGACCACCTATACCGGGCCTGCGTACTGAGCACACTCCTCTATGGATGCGAGTCTTGGACCACCTATACCAGGCCTGCGTACTGAGCACACGCCTCTATGGATGCGAGTCTTGAACCACCTATACAGGGCCTGCATACTGAGCACACTCCTCTATGGATGCGAGTCTTGGACCACCTATACCGGGCATGCGTACTGAGCACACTCCTCTATGGATGCGAGTCTTGGACCACCTATACCAGGCCTGCTTAGTGAGCACACTCCTCTATGGATGCGAGTCTTGGACCACCTATACCGGGCCTGCATACTGAGCACACTCCTCTATGGATGCGAGTCTTGGACCACCTATACCAGGCATGAAATAAGACTCAATATCTTCCACCTCAGATGCCTGCACCACATCTTAGACATCAAATGGCAAGAGAAAGTCACCTACATGGAGGCCCTGGCTCAAGGAAGAGTGAGTAGCAGTCCAGCCATATTAAGCCAAAGACGCCTCCGTAAAGGTCGGTTGGTCGGTCATGTCTCAGATATACAGACATGTGCAGAAGGGACATGAAAGCAGCCAACAACATCAACATACAAAATTGGGAAAACCTGGCAGAGGATAGGTCCACGTGGCGGGCTATAGTGAAAGAAGGATCACTAAGAGCTGAGGATCAAACCAGGGCGGAAACAGCTGAAAAAAATGCGAGGAGGAAGGCCAGGCAACATTCCCCACCGCATTTGTGTGTGGTGTGTGTGACATGCAGAAGAGACTGCCACTCGAGGATTGATCTCATCAGCCACACCAAGAGCTGCAAACAATAAAGATAAAGCCAATGTCTTTCGTAGACGGACAGATGCCATATAATATTAATATAATATCAATTCATTTAGATCTAGTTCTAGTTTATAAAATAATATAGGAAAAATGTGCAAGATTGAATTTCACTTGACGTAGTCTAGAAACAATATTGATTTGATAGATTTAAAATAATACTTTTTTTTTAGAAACAACAGCAATAAAGTTAGCTATGCTGGCTGTGTAATGAAGTTTGTTTTACACTTACATTTACTGTCCTGAATTTTATTTGCTAGGTTTAGTTAAAAATTAGAATCACTGCTCAATATACAATAAAAAATGTGGAAATCCGCAAGAAAGTGCCAACTGGGTAAACAATTGTGATCCGGACAGAATTTTCAGTGAAAGCCGGAGATTTTTTATAAAAGCCAGAATTCCGGATTTAGCCACCAGAAAACTGCCAGCCCTGGATATAATCTAATTTAGTTCCTGATGAGATGCTCTTGAGAACATCATTTATGTACATTAAAAATAGGAAGAGACAGGGCCTAGGACAGGGCCTAAGACAGGGCCTAGGACAGTTCCTTGTGGAACTTTTGAATGTACCATTAGTGGTGATGATTTAGATCCATTAACTATTACAGTTTGATCTCTACCTAAACAAAATATTGGCTCCAATGATGTCTGAGACCAATGATGCCAAAATATTTAAACTTTTTGAGTAAACTAGAATGGTGAACTTTATCAATGTCTTTTGAGTAATGATTAGATGAATATTATATACACCTTTGACAAATCAAATATTAGACCACTTATTTGTGTTTGATATAATCTGTTCTAAAGCTGTGTTGATGTGGACACAGAACATTATGTCTAGGTGATTAACTATTCTACTATATATTATTTGTTCTAGTCATTTACAAGTAATACTTATCTTATCTTATCTATACAGACGCTCCTTCTATGCAGAAGATAATTGCGTCCACAGACCATGAGAGATGATCTGTTGGCAAGTGATGCAGCGTTCACAGGTCACAGCCTTGTGGGTTCCACGAATTACCCAGCCGCCTAGCTAGCGTTAGGTACCCATTCGGAGCTGGGTGACTCAGGGACGCCCTAGGCCCCGGGAACAAATTCTTGCCTTCACATGGATTCGAACCCGTGACCATCAATACGCCAGTCGAGTGCAGTTAGTGCAACTGGTCTATAATTACCAGCGTCTGTTTTATCTCTTTAAAAAAAGTTGTGTGTGTGCGTTACATTAGCAAGTTTACAATCAGGGAGCAATTGACCCTAGTTTACAGAGGCTTGAAAAAGTACTTCAAGGATTGGGGACAGTTCATTGTTTAGTTCTTTTAGTATTCCAGCTGGTATTTAGTCTGTACTAGTAGCTTTGTTTTTAATTTTGTTAGTTTTTCTAGTTATCTTTAAACAACAGTTATAATATCTATTTCTTCTATTTCATGTAAGTTTCTTGCAACGTCCTTGTAACCTGATGCTGAAATTATACGTCAAGGATTTTAGCTTTGGTCCAATTATTATTGGTTTCATTCTTTTGGCCTTTAAGTGTGGCTATGCCGGTGGGCTCTATTTTTTAAAGACTTAATAAAGGACAGTAAGTTTTTATTGTTCTAGAAATTACATTGTTTACATATTCAATTTGGAGATTTCAGCTAAGATTTTGCGTTTGCGTGTTTTTAAGCTTGACATTCACGCCTCTACTACCACTTTACATATGCATGTTTGGGGTGAACTTAAAAATAAACATTCATACCAAACTACTTGTTCAATACTTTCACTTAACTCTTTCCCTGCCACTCGCCTGCTCACTTTTGTGCCAATCGCTGATATATCGGCAAATTGAGTTTTTGAGTTTATTTTGTTGCTTAGAGTGTCCCATTAGACTTTTTAAGTTTACAAATGAGAGGGAACTCTTTTCCACTTCGTTTCTGTTTAGAAATAACATGTGTTTACATTCATTAGTGTAAAATTAGCAACTAGTTTCGATTTATTTTGTAAACAAAGATATGACCACGCCTACTCAACGAACATAGTGATTTATTATAGTATTTATTGTTATCTCATTAAATTTAAATGTGAATTATTGATGCAGAAACATTTGAAAACAATAATAAAACAAAAGTTTTGGGATTAATTTAAGATTTTCATTGTTATGATACGTCATTATATGTAAAAATAGCGATGGTGACAGTTGGGTTTCTATATAATTAAATAAAGGAAAAATGTTTTCTGGCATGGACATTATCAATACAAAATTTTCATAACTTTAAAACTACATGGGGTATTTTCAAAATTTAAAAAGCATTTATTTTATAAATGGAATTTATATTTGTGATAATTAAAGGAGAAAAGGATTACAGCTATGCAGATTTTTTTTTAGACTGGTAAGTTCAGATTTTTAACAAAGAAAATTTAACACACAAAAATTAATCACCAAAAATTATAATGAAAATTATTTTTATTTTGATAATATTGTATTTGCTTCTACATAATTGTATTATCTATTCAATTTCCTTTATTATGATATGATACATTAAAGTTGCATTTGACATTTATTAAAAAAATTTCGGTGGTTAACATCACCCTTAAAAAATTATAAAACCTTAAAAAAATGGTCTGGCACGAACATGTAAAATCCCCCGAAACCCCCTTGGCAGTGAAAGAGTTAATGCAAATTATTTGTAAAAATCGGATTTGAAGAATATGTTAGGATTTATTCATGTTCCGGCGGAAAGATTAAATTACTATGTATGTACATTAACATACAAAATAAGTGCTAAAAATCCTGAATCTTTCATAATTTTTAACACATTACAGTAAGTAAATTTGTAACATTTGTCAAGTGTTCAAAGAAAAGTAAATGAATTACCTCCAGTAAAATTGATGAAAAGACTTTGCCAAGACATGCCAGGATTCTTGATGCTCGTCTGCGGTGTTGGGGGCACCAAGAGATCACTGGGAAAACAACAAGTTCAACCTGTAGATAGAACACAAAGATTATTTTTAAAAAGCAATTGGAAAAGTTTGCACCATTAATGCCAGGTGTTGTTCATTTGAAGAATGAATATAATGTGTATTTGCGAGGTTAGAGCAAAGACAAGTGTGTTATGCTAATTGAAAAGTTAAAGTAATTTGTTTGAGTCAAGTTATTACTGACAATGACAAAGGTTTTCAGTTTGTGACCTGGGGCATGACTTTAAAACTGCCAGCAATATTTCTGAAACTGAAAGGAGAATGGGCCATCTCCACTTTTTCTAACTATTTTTACCCTAATACAACCTTTTAAAAAAGAGGCTTATACATTACCTTCTTGATGCTTGTGTGATGGACCATTTTCTTCACCCAAACTATGTGCTGTGGCAGCTTGGTGTGTCTTAGGTGGCTTATGAGACCAATCTTGAGTCTGAAAGATGAGTCCACAGGTCTTAGGTGGCTTATGAGACCAATCTTGAGTCCATGGGTCTTAGGTGGCTTATGAGACCTATCTTGAGTCCACAGGTCTTAGGTGGCTTATGAGACCAATCTTGAGTCCACAGGTCTTAGGTGGCTTATGAGACCTATCTTGAGTCCACAGGTCTTAGGTGGCTTATGAGACCAATCTTGAGTCCACAGGTCTTAGGTGGCTTATGAGACCTATCTTGAGTCCACAGGTCTTAGGTGGCTTATGAGACCTATCTTGAGTCCACGGGTCTTAGGTGGCTTATGAGACCAATCTTGAGTCCACAGGTTTTAGGTGGCTTATGAGACCAATCTTGAGTCCACAGGTCAGACAGATGGCTCAGATGTCATCAGGTGGTTTTTGAGCACAATCTTTCCTGGCCTGTCATTTGGACTCAACAGCCTGTCATATAGACTCAACAGCCTGTTGTCTGTCTGCTTCACCAGTTGCAGTGCTGCTCTATATATTAAAGTGCCAGGAGTCATGCCCAAAGCTGCAAGCCTTCATTGTGGTCTTGAGCATATCCTTGTGTCTGGAAACTTTTTGACCCATTTTATGTTGAGAATTTTCCTCAGGATTGCAGTGTGAAAGATGTTCAGCAATTTAGAATGGCATTGGTAAACGGTCCATGTTTGACATGCATACAGTAAATTAGGGAGCACAACAATTCTGTATACTTAAATGTTTGGTTGGAATGCTCATTTCCTTTCAGCTCCAGACATACAGCCTGCAAAGTGTTTGACTGTCTTTCAAGATGTGCATGGTACCTTCATCATCAATGTTGAGACAGTTGTGATGTCAAGGTAGGGGAAGCGACTCACTGTCTTTCAAGATGTGAATGGTACCTTCATCATCAATGTTGAGACAGTTGTGATGTCAAGGTAGGGGAAGCGACTCACTGTCTTTCAAGATGTGAATGGTACCTTCATCATCAATTTTGAGACAGTTGTGATGTCAAGGTAGGGGAAGCGACTCACTGTCTTTCAAGATGTGCATGGTACCTTCATCATCAATGTTGAGACAATTGTGATGTCAAGGTAGGGGAAGCGACTCACTGCGTTGACTTGTAGGCCATTGATGATTCTGTGTCTCAATGTAGGGCTTGCATAACTTAAGTCTTCTTCATACTAATGTTGAGTCTGTACTTGTAGCTTGCACTGGAAATGTATAAATAATGTAAAATTAACCATAAATTAACAAAATTATTCTGCGGACTTATTGTAATAAGATAAAAACAGCTCTTTTTAGTGGACAGGTAAAAAAATTTTTTAAAGACTGGTTAACTGACATTAGCTGTACTTTTCCCAAATTTCTCATGTACCACAATAAATTATGAATTAACCCTACCGACTCGAGTTACCAAATATTAGGTAATTTTTTAAATTCCTATATAACCAGTTACCGCATTCTAGGTTTTTGGGTAAGCATGTGGAAAACCCTAGGGAAGTACTAAAAATAACTAACCAATCGGCGTGTAACGAAAATAAAAGTCATTGCAAATGGCTGCCCCAATGTTTTGAATTTATTTGCGTGTGTTTATTATGTGAAATGTTTTTGAAAATTCAATGTAAGACGAGTGTCTGATGAATCAAGCACTTGACAGGAAAGTGGAACTTGGTTTATGTGTTTTATTCTTTTGATTTTTTCAGTATCTAAGACATAATTTTATCAAGAATACGTTTCTAGGTCAAGTAACACTATGTTAGAGCTAATTATATTAGTGTGTTGTGTGTATGACATGTGAAGCGTGTGTAGAAAACCATTCCAGATACAACAAGCGAAATCCTAGAATTTCTTATACAGACAATCCATGTGTTGTAAAAAAATATTTTTTCTGCTAAGTGGATCAGCACATAAAGGTACAAACTTGGCACTAAATAAAAAAATAAACATATTTTCTACAATTTCTCAAAGTTTTATTCCATTCCAAGCACTACTTTGCATGTAAGTAAAAAAAATTTACAGTATGTTCGTTTTTTTCTCTTTAATGCCAGGGAACCCAGGTATAGGGGAGAGTTAGCTGGGGGCTTCAGGGTCGGTAGGGTTAACGAGGCACCCCTCCTCAGTGCATACGCTGGTGACATCGAAGGCACTATGATGCCACCATGCTAGTGCTAAACTCTCTTGCACAATGCCTGTTAGCTATTTTTAAAAATAAACTTTAATAAAAAATATTATATATGTAATACACCTACTTTTAAAATGTAGTTTAGGTCAAATCAGATAAGTTGTACCCAAAAGGGATATATAGCAATTAATTCTGTGTTCTCTCCCCATATATTTTTTTGGGAAAATGAGTTAGCTCCCTTTGCTTTTGATTTTTTATGTAATCATGGGCATTAACTATTTTTCTCCGGAACAATGCTACCATTGTTGATTTTAAAACGACGTTTTTGACAAATCAACAATGCCAGCGTTGATTTATTAAAACTGAATTGTTTCGTTTCTTTCCTTAACTATTAATTAAATGAAAATTAGTTTTAATGTAATCTAGAATGATTTCCCTTGAATAAAAAGTCGGAAATTCTTTGTTTGAATGTATTTTCACCACAAAAGAAGCGTTTGAAAGGCTGGTTTTTATTTTCGTTCTTACGTTTGTTTACAAACGCGGATATTCAACCAAGGCATCTGGTAATCGATCTAATATTATTTTAAATACTACGATGATGAACAAGAAAAAGGTATTCTTTTTAATTATGATTTACATAGTAATTTTAAATTTCCGATGAATCATACGATTAGTACTAGTAGTTTTAGTGAAATTGACAATGCAGTTGACAAGTCATCTGTTGATAAACAACAAGCCCCGCCCCCCTCTCAAATGCCTTTATGAACTGATAATATTTCTACTACAAATAATAATATAGACAATGTAGAGTCTAATTTGAAAGCTGCTAATCTTTTTTCACTAAAATTAAGTGCAATTTTAAAAAAGAATTTAAAATAATTTCTAGTTGCAATACACAGTATAGCTTCCAGTTCCATTGTAAACATTTCAATTTTCCAATTATTTTCCTGTATTGGTGACTATGGATATTGAGCTCTAATTTTTTATTTTTTTAATGTGAAATTATTTCTGTTTGGTGTAAATATGAATACAGTTCAGATAAAACACTATTTTATTACTTTTTGGATAAAAATCTAAATTTTTGTGGCTTTGAAAGAGGTTTTGTAAAACAAATGTGTTTTTTTTTAAATAATTTTTTTATTTTCACTAAAACAAAATCATATTATTTTATTAAAATAAAGTTATGAGTCTGTGATGCCTAAAACTTCATTCTTTTCCCTTCAATTCAAAACCAAATATATCATTATCTGTTAAATAATAAAAAAAAGTTATTGACATTTTAAGTTAACATGGTAGCCCGCGACAAATTTCCAGAATAGATAATTTCCAGAATAGATAATTCCGTCAGAATGAGGAAAATAATTCCGGAGAAAAATAGCTAAATTAGCCTATATAATATTTACAGAATATACTAAAATAAAAAAAATAAGGGGTGGGGTTTGGGGTACCCATCCCAAATTTTTTTGTAAAAAATTTTTAAGAATATGGGATGGGTTTGAGGAGGGGACTCCCCTCCCCAAGAATTTTTTTTAAAGATGGTACTATTGCATTTGCAGAGTTTTAAAAAAGTGATGAAAATTTACACGCGTGTTTGTTGAATTGTCTGTCACTTTTTTTTTCTATCTCCAGGCCCTAACATTGCAGTAAGTTAAATATATCACTTTTTTTCTCAGTTATCTTAAAATGTTTGCTGCATCCCACTGTGACGCGACCTTGAGAGTGGCGCAATTGACACATACGATTGCAGACTTGCCCATTGATACTTTTATAGTTAGCCACTCGTTACCAATTTTCGCCGTTTAATTGAATGTCTCTCCCTCCCCATTTTTCTTAGTTAGCCCACATGTTGGACTACTTTTTTTAAATCGGTGTCCATCTTTGATCTATGCCACGTGTCACCATAGCAACAAAGAAGGCCGCCCGATAACGTGGCTATGTCAACTCCGAATTTTACTGTAGTTTATATTTTCATAATTTAATTACCGACTAATAGTATTTTTTTTTAATTCAGTTATAGTAATACTAATACACACTGGAAAACTCAAACAAATGGCCAACAATAAAATCAATAAAAAAAGTGTCAGAATGTATTTATGAAAAAAATCATAACTTATTAACGAAAAGTGCTAGATAAAAAATAGGCCGATGCTAGTCGTCTCGAAGTTCGAGTCATCCAGCATGAATACTAGTCGTCTCGAAGTCGTTTTAATTTTAAAAAAGAGACAACTAAACCTAACCCAGACCCTAAAACTAACATCTGAATTACGTTAATGGATAAAAATAAGGCTTCATAAAAATAATTGCACTTATTCCTTATTTACTTATTCCCTATTTTCAAGTGTAAAAATACAACATTTCATTCCCGGAAGTACGCTTCGCTCTGCCATATTGCCATAACAACAATGAAAATACTTCGAGACGAGCAGCCACTTTGTAAAAAATAATGCATATTATTACTCCATTTAACAAGGGCTATCTTAAAAATATATAACTTTTTTAATTCATTCATTTTGAAAATTTTATCAAAGTCAAAGTATTCAAAGTACCACTACCACATACAATGAAGAATGAACGGGAACGGTATTATTTCAAAACTTGAAGACCAGAAAATGAAATTCCTTAAATATCAACCAGTATTTATTTTACAATATTGTTAAAAATAAATTCACATTAAAATATTTTATTTACCGTAATTTCTTTAAATTCATTCACTTTTATCCAAAACGTTTTGGCTACTACTCTTGACTCTTGAGCTGAATGGGTAGTCAACAGCCCGTGCTAGGCGTGATGATAAACAAACCCGGATACTAATAATAATAATAAATAATAGGTCAGCTGACATTCATCTAATCAAAATTACAAACAAAAACCAAGAAATCTAACGTCACCTGCTTCGGTTCGACTATCTAGTTGTATGCGAATAATTTAATGCATCTCATATTTCTAAAGAAGACCAGATATATAAGTTTTAATTAATAAATTCTGAACAAATAAAAACTTCCCATGTTCGAAATGATCGTGGCCTATATAACATTTGGGATTTCTGGGACCGGAAGTTGATTTAAATTAATCTTTGAGGTCTATTCATACGACTTAAACTTAAAAAGGGAGAAAACTATAGAATGACAAGTTTTAAAAATTGCTATTTGAACGATTGATAGTGAACTTAAATATGCCTTTGATTGTTGCGCAATTAAGGTTATGTGTTTTTTTAATAAAAATTTTAATCAAAGGGCTCTAGAAAACCAGGACCTTACACAGAGCATTACTATTGGGAAAAAATCCGATTTTTAAACAACCCTCGCATGGCAAAAAAAATAAATATATTTATTGTTTTTTATTATCACACGCTAAATTAAATTACAATTTCCATTTTACTTTCATCTTAAATAATACTAGTACCAGCTCTTATACGCACCTGTGTTCCACAAAAAAAAGGACATTATTGATATCTCAAAACACTCTTTTTATCGTAATTATCCAATTTTTCAAAGCAAAGCCAATCTCTATTCACTCGCATTTCCCTCTAGATCAGTGATGGCGAACCAATGCCACGCATGCTACAGACGGCACGCAGAGCCTCGTCTGCCGGCACGCAACTAAAATATTTTTTCCTTAATCGAACCACTTTGCTGGCACTTTGCAATATACAAGTAGGTTTTAATTGAATTTTGGGTACGCTGCCCCAAAAAGGTTCGCCATCGTTGCTCTGGATTATAAACCTTTTTGTCCAGTGTACTTTTAAGTCTGTAGCCTGGGACTCAAATATTCAAAAGAAATAATAAAAATAATCCTAATGATAAAAAAATCTTCAGGCTTTGTCTTGAGCAGATACAGAACATATCAAGTGTTGGCAGCATGCTAAAACTCTGGACTTACCACCAGGGCCAGTCTAAGACCACTGCAACCTATGCGGCCGCAGTGGGCCTCGCACTTTCATAGGCCCGCCTATCTTAATTTTCACTTATTATCCTTATTAATTCGTTATCCCTACCCAAACTGGGCCACGCACAATCCGTTTCGCATACTAAGCCGCATAGGGCCCTGCAATTGCTAAGACCGGCCCTGCTTGCCACCACTGCTAAAAGGTGATGAGTGTTTAGACTTTCTATGCTATTTAAAAGTACAAGACCACAACACAGGAGCTGCACATTCCTGCTGAGGACAAATAAAGACTGGGGCTAACTTCCAAGGGATCTTTTGAGGAAACAATTTACATTAAATTTGTTTCTCTAACCTCCAGTCAGTGATCCCCCCCCCCAAACTGAGCAGCCCTGCCAAGCATCATTTTCACAGGTGTATAGGCCAACTCAATATTCAAAGGTTCCATAAAGATCAGACGAGTTCATTTTAAGGAAAGGGTGTTTATCTATCTACTAGTTTAGTATAAGTAAAGTAAACAAAGTGGTACATTGGAACCATCCATCAATAAAAAGACAAGAAACATCCTAGTTTATTTTAAAACAATTTTTATTGCAAAACAAAAGGAAAATATATTTTGATTCAATTTGTCAGTTAAACGCAAAATGCATTGTGACAAATAGGTCTACAGAACACTCTGACATTTGCAATACTTATTTAAATAATATTATTAATAACCAAAGAGAACTGCGGCACAATAATCAGAAAGAATCGCAAATGCCATGTATGTGATTAATTGAAAAAATTACTTTGGATAGATATAAAAAGAGCTTGTGTCAATATTCAAATACATAACTTAAAAATGCAAATTTGAAGAAAAAAGGTTTACAATTTTTTTGTTAAATTTTATGCTATACAAAAAATACAAATGGAAACATCATGAAAATATTTCTTTCTTGTACACAATAATAATTTAAAACTATAGGTAGAAAAGATATTAAATAACATTATAAATTCATATGTAGTAAAGACACTAAATAACAATAACAATATAAAATTATTGGTAGTAAAGATACAAAATAGCAATATAAAACCATAGGTAGAAAAAATATTAAATATATATTTTCAAACACCTCTAAATTATGGCATAATAAAAAATTTCTGAAAAAACTTTCAAAGCTCCATTAATTAAAAAGATATTTAAAAGATTTAAATAATATCAATTGTAATAAACATGCAAGTTTGAAAGCATTTAGATGTAACACTTCTCCTCCTAATAGTAATAGGTCTGACTTCAATGAAACTCTGATAGGCTATCTACACAATAGTGGATGCACATATCGTGCACATATCATGCACATATGACATGTGTTTATTCAGAGAAATTAGGGCTAACAACAGTGTACATCATTATTTTAAAATCACTCATTCATTTCTTTATTGTAAATATTTGTATTACTTTTATCCAAAAAAAAACCAACTAGAGTAAATATGTTAAAATACTTTTGTTAAAATGAAAATCCATTACCACGTAATCATTGTAGAAAATATCAATTAAAAGGAACATGGGAAGATAAAAGAATTTAGCTTTAATACATTTCCACAAATGGCCATAAAATAAGAATTGAAATATTCTTTTTGAGCATTAATTTACAAAAATGAAAAGATAACAATTGTAACATTTCAGTTTCAGCAAAACTTGTACCTGTGCATAAACAATTCAAAAATGTAAAACAAGAGCTTTAATTAAAGTAATTAAATCCAAATTTTACATTATCCACCGCAAATTTCTTCATATTTTAACATACAACTTACAACAACACAATCATAACACACTTAACATACAACTTACAACAACATGATCATAACACACTTAACATACAACTTAAAACAACACAATCATAACACACTTAACATACAACTTACAACAACACGATCATAACACACTTAACATACAACTTACAACAACACCATCATAACACACTTAACATACAACTTACAACAACATGATCATAACACACTTAACATACAACTTACAACAACACAATCATAACACACTTAACATACAACTTACAACAACACCATCATAACACACTTAACATACAACTTACAACAACATGATCATAACACACTTAACATACAACTTGCAACAACACAATCATAACACACTTAACATACAACTTAAAACAACACAATCATAACACACTTAACATACAACAAATCAATCATAAAAGTTGGATGATACACCAACAGAAACAAAATAACCAAGTAGAAAATACGCTTACATTTCTATAACTTTTAAATAAGGTACCAAATTTATTAACTTCTCAAAAACAAATAGATCCATCAAAACTTAATATTAAAACCATTATAACTGTATATCTACATCAAACAAAATGATAACGCAGTCAATGTTGTTAGCTGGAAATGTGTGTTGATTAATTTCAAGAACAAGTTTCAAATAATTTCAAAACATTTGCATGAAATAGGAATTAAACAAACAGCAAAGTTTAATTACCTCAACTGTTTATAAATAACCTATTGATTGGTGCTCATCACCTGACAACATGGATCATCACCTGATAACATGGATCATCGCCTGACAACATGGATCATCACCTGACAACATGGATCATCACCTGACAACATGGATCATCGCCTGACAACATGGATCATCACCTGACAACATGGATCATCACCTGACAACATGGATCATCACCTGACAACATGGATCATCACCTGACAACATGGATCATCGCCTGACAACATGGATCATCACCTGACAACATGGATCATCACCTGATAACATGGATCATCACCTGACACCATGGATCATCACCTGATAACATGGATCATCACCTGACAACATGGATCATCGCCTGACAACATGGATCATCACCTGACAACATGGATCATCACCTGACAACATGGATCATCACCTGACAACATGGATCATCACCTGACAACATGGATCATCACCTGACAACATGGATCATCACCTGACAACATGGATCATCACCTGACAACATGGATCATCACCTGACAACATGGATCATCACATGACAACATGGATTATCACATGACAACATTGATCATCACCTGAAAACATGGATCACCTGTTAACATGGATCATCATATAACAACCTGGGTAATGGCTAGTTGGACTTAGGGGTTGTTGCTTGTTTTCTTTGGTGTAGATGCTGCATCATTTGATGTGGCAGAGGTCCATGAGTCCTCACATTGAGAACCTTGGTGTTGGTCTAAAAGTTGTTGGTGCTAGTTGAACACATTCTGTGGTTGGTGCTAGGACATCTGTTGGTGCTAGGACATCTGTTGGTGCTAGGACATCTGTTGGTGCTAGGACATCTGTTGGTGCTAGGACATCTGTTGGTGCTAGGACATCTGTTGGTGCTAGGACATCTGTTGGTGCTAGGACATCTGTTGGTGCTAGGACATCTGTTGGTGCTGTCATCACTAGACATTATTTTGAGAAAATATATAAGGTTGCCAATTATAATATATAAGGTCATTACTAACATATAAGGTTATCACTTATAATATGTAAGGTTGCCACTTATAATATATATAGTCTGTCATAGTACAATGTAACACATAAAGATGTGTAAAAAAAAAGAGCGAGAGAAAAAGTTCAAAACAAACAAATTTCAAGAAATGCCATAGTTCAATTGCAGTAATGTTGTTGTATGATGTCAGTTAGCTATTAATAACTATTATAATGTACCAGGAAAAGTAGTGATAAAAGAGGCTTAAAGAAATAGACATGAAAATAACTATATGCTTTCTTATAAATAGTTATTGCAAATTACTTGAAATTTCACTTCTAAACATGCTAATATTAATATCTGACTTTAAAAATAATGTATTCTTTAAAAAATGTGGATATTAAAAAATTAGTAACCTTTATTTAACAGGTGGTGGTGCTGGTTCAACCATTATTTACATGCAATGTGGGCGGAGCAACCATTTTTGAACAGTGTTTGTTAGTTGTTTCATTGAGTCTTGGTGCTTGAAGTTATCTTCTGTACAGAAGAACAGTGTTTGTTAGTTGTTTCATTGAGTCTTGGTGCTTGAAGTAATCTTCTGTACAGAAGAACAGTGTTTGTTAGTTGTTTCATTGAGTCTTGGTGCTTGAAGTAATCTTCTGTACAGAAGAACAGTGTTTGTTAGTTGTTTCATTGAGTCTTGGTGCTTGAAGTAATCTTCTGTACAGAAGCATGCACTGTAGTAGATCAGATAAGAAATAATTGAAAAAGATATTTAATTTTTTATTTTTATTTTAAAAGTTAAACTTTAAAAATATACAGTGTTACAGCATTAATTTTAATTGTGACTATTTTTAAAAATTCAACATCTCCCTAGTTTCTTCTGTCCCTTACCCCTTACAATGTTTCATGCAAGGAGAATCTAGACCCTCCTTGGTATTACCATTAAAAGAAATAATGAAATTCAAACAATCAAAATGCACATTTAATTTAATAGCCGTTATACTCATTTAGTGATGTGCATGCAGACTGAAATAACAAAGGTTTTTAAGTTTGTATTGGTTTCATACGTACCCAACTAACTAAAGTTTGTCAAGTTTGTATTTGTCTCATACGTACCCAACTAACCAAAGTTTGTCAAGTTTGTAGTGGTCTCATATTACTACAGCTCAATAATAGTAACATACTGATAACTGTCAATGTTTTAGCTTTGTCTGAGTTAATTCTACCTTTACCATACAAGTAGTCATAAGTTAATTCTACCTTTACCATACAAGTAGTCATAAGTTAATTCTACCTTTACCAACAAGTAGTCATAAGTTAATTCTACCTTTACCATACAAGTCACAGAATAGCTGTCATATACTTAACCAGTCATGTAACTGTAACTCACACAATAACCGGGGAGGTGGGTATCTTTTTAATAACTAATTTAGTTTTTTAGATTCAGTTTAATTTTTTTTTAAGTTAAAGACTAAAACTAAAACTTACTCTTCATAAGTCATACTACTCATACATTCAGTTATTGAATTTTACATTAAAATGTTTCATTTATAAAATTAAAATTTCGATACTTATCAGATAAGCATTAATTTTTTTATTTAACAGTATTTGCATTTACAAATATTTTGTAAATGATTCATCATGATTCTGAAAATTTGATGCAATAAAACTGTAGTGAGTGTTGTTAGTGAAATGAGGCATTTTTTAAAATGAATCATGAATAGTTATGTACTATATAATAAAACTATATAATTTGCAATTGTCATGCAAGTCAGTCAGTCTGTCCTGACGCTACTAATTTTAGAAAGCAGGGAAAACCAAATTACTGCACCAAAGCATAAAAAGGTGTGCAAATTAAATATAAGCTGTGAAAAAATACTATATGAAGTCATTGTTTTTGCTCATATTTTAAGTTTGGAAAAGGGATCAATGTAAAAAGAGGACTTGATGATGGTTAATTATAAAATTAAAACACAAAGTGGGCGCTGTAGGTAGGTACTTTGACAAGATATTTAAATATTGTCATATCATGTTAAAACATATATCATTTAAAAGGGCTAGCTCTAAGCTTTCTAAAAACACCAATTTCATCTTTTTATCTTCAACAGAAGTCAAGTTATCATTTTTTTGGTGAATTTTTTAAGCCCCTTATATAAACTTTATATTTTACTAAAAAACTTGTGACCCATTTTTAAAATTTCTCACCCTTTCACCCATAACTTTATCATTTTTAAAGATATTTGCACCAAATTTTTAGGAGACAATCACATTCTTATATACAACATTATAAACAACTAACTATTTAATTTACAACAATGATTATTTAAAAAAAAATATTTTTTAAGGTCAAGTTGTAAAAAATCATTCAAAAAGTTGAAAAAATAATTTGTCTCAAGTCAAGTGTTAAAAAAATATAACATGTTTATTGGATTTTAATTAAATATATGTTTTAGTAAAATGTTAAATAAATACTTATATGTATGACAGGTAATTAGAATTCAAAATAATAACTAAATTGATTGCATGAAGCTATTAAAACTGTGGTAGCCTTAGTCTAAGTCTATGTGAATGTGTTTTGACTTCAATTTCACTAATTTTTATTTATTTTTTATATTATTTTATTTCTTTATATTTTAGTTTAATATATGCTCACTGACACTAATATGCTTATTTAATTATATTTGTATGATGGTAATTAAACTGTAATTATTGATTGTTATGATTTTTATTTATTTATTTAAAGTTGAAATGTACGTAGCCCTGCTGCATAAGGATATTACTATTCTATTATTAGTATTATTACTGTTAACTATAATTAAGTATTAAGTTTGGTTTAGAATTAAATTTACTAATACTATTATTAATATTGATACTTTTAAACAATACTAGAAGTAGCAGTGTATATTATCAGTAATTTATTTTTAATTATTTAGATGTTTAGAGATTGAAAAATGATTTAGAATCATATCGGGAACCCCATCGGCTCAATGAAGAAAATACGATCGGCGCCATCTTTTTTTAATTTTTATAACAATGTTGAGGGGTTGATGCCTTTGCGAAATTCCAAACGGGTCGTGTAAAAAGTGTAAGCTGACTATGTTGATGTTTTTTACAACCAAGATTGGATGCGGATCATGTATAATTAGGTTTCATGAGTGTATTTTTACTAACACAAGTATGGTTAAGACATTTGTAGCGTACCGAGTCGTAACGAGTTGTAAAAGTGAAGTAAAAAAAAGTTCCCAATGTTTACAACCGCTCAAAACAGTGAGAGAGTCACCGGAACCCACTTATCTGACGTATTCGAATACAAAATTAAATTATTTTTAGAAAACTGTGACGTAAACACAAAAATTCCGAGGTACCCGTAGAGTACCGAATAGCGAACCGTCAAATTTGTTAAAAAAGTTTTTCCGTAAATTTTCGACATGCGCAGAACGATGCGCGAATGAGTATCGAAGTGCCTACTGTAGGCGCCCTGCAACCCCTATTATAAAATACTTTGTGTACATTTCAGAAAGTTTAATATTTCGTATTTATCAAACAAGGACAAGTTAGTTGGCTTTTGAAACAGGTCGGCGCCGTAGGCACCCTAAAAAAAGTGCATTTTTTATAAAATAATTAGATTTCAGCTGAAAACTTCCGTATAATATATAATATCATGTCATATATAGCTGATGAGATGTAACTTATACAAGGTACAATGCCAGGAGATTTAAAAAGTAAACAAGCAAAAAATCACATTTTATGCTTACGCCCTGCCTTATTTTTAAATGTTTACCTTAATTTCAAAACTAAAACGGGTAAACCGTAGCCTAGGCCTAGGTAGGCCTAGGCCTAGGCAAAAATAATTTTTATTGAACGAGAATGGTGTTGGTTTCAATGAAATGGTGGATATAGAAAAACAAAGGACACACCAAGCTGTCGCTGCACATAACTTGGATGAAGAGAATTGTCCTCGCCGATCACGACGGACAAACGAACAACACATGATGTAAAATAAATTATTTTTTAAAAATAATTTTAAATGATGGAGGTTGCCATTTTGTCAACGTATTTCTGTACCAGATCTTCGAGTATTTCCGGTCAATTCACAAAGTGCCAAATTGTCTTTTTGTATTCCTTAATAATTTAATAAATTGAAGAAAGTCATTCATTTCATAATGATAGATTGATGCCTACAAATACTAATAAAGCCTTTGTATTATATTCTATGGCTTAATTTTAAAAAAAAATAACATTAGCCACAGTGCAATGTTTACATATTTCCAAATGTAATATGTACTTTGTACAATACGCAGAGTGTAATATTTTCCGAAAGTGCCATGTAATACATCTACATGTAGTTGCTACTTATTTGTTGCCTAAACACTCTATTGTTCACGAATCACATTTGCATCCATAAAAAAACATTTTAAAAAGTATGATTTTGTTTAATATAAAAATATTTTATTATTAAGTGACAATATTAATTACAGTTGGATTTTTTTAAAATAAATATATTTACATTAAGAAATATAAATATGAAAATAAGAATTATTACCCTCTGTTACCCTTCTAATGTTATAAACACACATGTTAAAAATGTAAATATTAATGTGAGATTAACGAAACAAAATAAGTACTTATGTTCTTGTCCAGTCCAAAAAACTTTGAAATATAGTTTGTGTGGGCAGTGTTAGTGGTAATGACAAGGTAATTTATTCCAACGACATTTTCCACACATCTAGTGTCATAGTAATGTCATAGGGTACTGGAGATGTTAATGACATCTCTCCACACATCTAATGTCATATGGTACTGGTGACACAGCTCCACCGAAGACTTCCTGGATTGGCGGGATGTTCTTAGGGTCAGCTGGCAGGAACTCAAATCTCTGGAACAAAGATGACAGGTACAAGAAGAGCTCCATCTTGGCCAAAGATTCTCCCAGACAAATCCGTCGACCAATGGAGAATGGGATGAGTTCCTCTCTAGTGATGACGTTGCCTTGTCCATCCAGAAATCTCTCAGGTCGAAACTTGTCAGGGTCACCCCAGATTTTTTCACTTCTCAGAACGGCGTCCAGATTGGGAAATATTTGAGCTCCCTTCGGTATTGTGTAGCCAGCTACTGTAGTCTCGTGGCTACACTCGTGGGGGACGCTGAACGGGACGAGACTGGCCATCCTCTGGACCTCCATGATAAACGCTGTCAGATATTTCAACTTTGGCTTGTCGGCCATGTTGGGCATCCGCTCAGTTCCCACGTGCTCCAGTATCTCCTTGTAAATGTTCTTCTGTGTTTCTGGGTTGTGGAGGACGTACAACAAACTCCACAGGATGGTTGTGCTGGTTGTCTCGGTGCCGGCTATGAACAGGTTGTCGATGTTGCGGGTCAAGTTCATCTCGTCCAGGTACGTCGTCTGCCCGCTCATTTCCTTCTTCTTCATCTCGTCCACATACGCCGCGACGTAGTTGTCGATGTTATTGGGGTCGTATGTCTCCTTGATGTGGTCGATCTTGGGCCTGGGAGTACAGCCTCAACTCCTCCAGGAGGTACAGCCGTCTCTGTAAGTTAAAGGGGTCGATGGGGAGATGTTTGAGAAACGGGAAAAAATTCACAACAGAGACAGCGGCCGCCTTCTCGACTGTCTCGCTGATGACGGCCATAACTTTCACGAAGATCGGGTCGTCGAACTCAAAACGTTTACCGAACATGATGGCGCAGATGTTGTTGGAGACGCTGACGTTGGTGAAGTGTTTCATGTCCCAGGCTCTGCCTTTCTTGGCGGAGATTTCATAGAGGAACGCCGCGACTTCCTCGGAGATCTTCTCGGCGAGGATGTTTTTCCCCATGCCGAAGTTTCTCAAGATGGACAGCGATGTGGTTCTTTGCTCCTTCCAGTTGGGGCCCGAAGACAAGGCGATGCCCATGTCCTTGTAGGGCGTGTGGACGTTGATGAAGGTCTTGGACGGCCGGTCAGAGAAGTGCTCGGCCTGTTTGACCAGCGCGTCTTTGATGGCGTCAAATGTGTTCAACACGATCACAGTCTGGGGGCCCATCGCGAGTCGGAAGACGTCACCGTACTTGGCGGCCCACTCTTTGAACTGACCCCTGGGGTTTCTCTTCAACAGGTAAAGGTGGCCGATGACAGGTAGCTGCACACCTGGGGTTGGGGGAAGATTTCTGGTCTCCCTTTGGAACAGCCAATAAAGGGAGAGAACTGTGACAAGGACGACAACCAGCCAGGTCGTCATGTCAAGGGAGGCGAGCGGTTCCCAGACCATTGTGGATGCTGAAAATAGAAAGAAATATGTGGTAAATGTGCTCAAGGCAAAAAAACATGACCATGTTACTCCACTTCTTCGCTCACTTCATTGGCTGCCTATACAAGCCCGTATTGATTACAAACTGGCCGTTCTCTGTCACAACTTCTTTTCGGACTCATGCCCATCGTATCTTACTGAACTTTTGTCGGTCTACTCACCCACTCGCCAGCTACGATCTTCTGCAGACATACGCGTTCTCTCTGTTCCAACAACACGCACCAAAACATTTGGTGAAAGGTCGTTCTCTTTTTGTGCAGCCAAACAATGGAATTCTCTACCATTACACATACGTAGTATTCAAACAATCAAGTCCTTCAAGACTGCACTTAAGACACATCTTTTCAAAATTTATTTTCAAAATTGGTGAAACAACATTTCTTTTAAATGATTAACGTAGCTTATGTATAATGTACTGTAATTTTTTGTGTTTGTTGTGATATGAAAGTTAATTTAATAATTATAGGTATGTTATTTCTTTCATGTAAAGCGCTGTGAGCCCAGTTCCTTACTGGGATACAGCGCTATATAAATAATCAATTTATTATTTATTATTATTAAATTAGTTGAGATCATTTCAAAACAATGTTCAAAATGCAAGCCAGTTAACTGTCCGTACACTGCAAGGTCATTCATCTGTCCGTACACTCCGAGGCCAGACAGTCAACTGTAAACTGCAAGGCTAGAGGTCAACTGTCCGTAAACTGCAAGGCCAGTAGTTAAATGTATGTACACTTAATCTTAATACGTATGTTTTTCATTAATGCCATTAATTTGTTTTTTTTTCAAGGGACACATGCCTCTGATATCAAGTCTTGAATCAAACAAAACAACCTAGAGATATCAGAAGTCAATGGACCGTGGAGAAGTTTCTACGATTCCGCTCCGCTCCATTGACTCGATTCATTGCGTGATCCATATCAACTGAATGTTCATACCTACTGAATGTTCATATCTACTGAATGCCCATATCTTTTGAATGTTCGTATCTACTAAATGTTCATACCTACTAAATGTTCATATCTACTGAATGTTCATATCTACTGAAGGTTCATATCTACTAAATGTTCATATCTACTGAATGTTCATATCTACTGAATGTTCATATCTACTGAATGTTCATATCTACTAAATGTTCATATCTACTAAATGTTCATATCTACTGAATGTTCATATCTACTGAATGTTCATATCTACTGAATGTTCATATCTACTGAATGTTCATATCTACTGAATGTTCATATCTACTGAATGTTCATATCTACTGAATTTTCCATATCTACTGAATGTTCATATCTACTGAATGTTCATATCTACTGAATGTTCATATCTACTGAATGTTCATATCTACTGAATGTTCATATCTACTGAATGTTCATATCTACTGAATGTTCATATCTACTGAATGTTCATATCTACTGAATGTTCATATCTACTGAATGTTCATACCTACTGAATGTTCATATCTACTGAATGTTCATATCTACTGAATGCCCATATCTACTGAATGTTCATATCTACTGAATGTTCATATCTACTGAATGCCCATATCTACTGAATGTTCATATCTACTGAATGTTCATATCTACTGAATGTTCATATCTACTGAATGTTCATATCTACTGAATGTTCATATCTACTGAATGTTCATATCTACTGAATGTTCATATCTACTGAATGTTCATATCTACTGAATGTTCATATCTACTGAAGGTTCATATCTACTGAATGTTCATATCTACTGAATGTTCATATCTACTGAAGGTTCATATCTACTAAATGTTCATATCTACTGAATGTTCATATCTACTGAATGTTCATATCTACTGAATGTTCATATCTACTGAATGTTCATACCGACTGAATGTTCATATCAACTGAATGTTCATACCTACTGAATGTTCATATCTACTGAATGTTCATATCTACTGAATGTTCATACCTACTGAATGTTCATACCTACTAAATGTTCATATCTACTGAATGCCTATATCTTTTGAATGTTCGTATCTACTAAATGTTTTCATTTTGGTTGGTTCGTAAGTGAGTCAGGGAATGAACTAGGTCTGCCATGAACGGCCTTGCTACGCCCCTGATTGTGCTATGTTATTTGAACGATTGGTTTTCTCCAATCTTCACATGTTATTAAATGTTATAGCCATTTTTTTCATCCTACAAGCACAACTTGTTTTCAAATATTTGGAGTCATATAACACGTCCCTGATACTTGTATGTGAATTAACGTAACATTACACCGTCAAGATAGTCCCCACTTGATATAATGATTTTAAAGACTTGATATCTACATTTTACACAGGGATTCTATGGATCTGATATCCACATTTTACACAGGGATTCTAATTCTATAGATCTGATATCCACATTTTACACAGCGATTCTAATTCTATAGATCTGAGATCCACATTTTACACAGCGATTCTAATTCTATAGATCTGAGATCCACATTTTACACAGCGATTCTAATTCTATAGATCTGATATCCACATTTTTACACAGGGATTCTAATTCTATAGATCTGATATCCACATTTTACACAGCGATTCTAATTCTATAGATCTGATATCCACATTTTACACAGCGATTCTAATTCTATAGATCTGATATCCACATTTTACACAGCGATTCTAATTGTATAGATCTGATATCCACATTTTACACAGCGATTCTAATTCTATAGATCTGATATCCACATTTTTACACAGCGATTCTAATTCTATAGATCTGATATCCACATTTTTACACAGGGATTCTAATTCTATAGATCTGATATCCACATTTTTACACAGCGATTCTAATTCTATAGATCTGAGATCCACATTTTTACACAGGGATTCTAATTCTATAGATCTGATATCCACATTTTTACACAGCGATTCTAATTCTATAGATCTGAGATCCACATTTTTACACAGCGATTCTAATTCTATAGATCTGATATCCACATTTTTACACAGCGATTCTAATTCTATAGATCTGATATCCACACTTAACATAAAGATTCTACAGATCTGATATCCACATTTTACACAGGGATTCTATAGATGTGAGATCAACATTTTACACAGGGATTCTTAGATCATGTGAGAGTGAGAGGCTCACTATAACATGGTCAAGTCAAAATCAATCGTGTCAATAAAACTTTGAAAATTTAAAAACCATTATTGCTTATATAATATTTAAACTGTTATTTGTTCGTTGTTGTTTTTTTTAAACAAAACAGAAAAAAAACACACACAAAAAAAAACACAAGAAAGTGGAGGGGGGTAAGGGGGTGTAAACAATATTTAGTTGAAGGATACTTACCGAAATGTTGGATTATATCCTTCCAGCTAAAGATGTTGGTCTCATGTATTGTTGGACTATATCTGTCCAGCGAAAGAATTTGTTACTTTATCCTCATGCAATGTCTACTCGTGTAGTTTCTGCTGGACCTCAATGAAATTCTACCGTACCGTCCTGTATTTATACAATTTATACAAACCAAATACGCACCGCGGATTGTTACAGATTTTGTCCCCAGGGTGTGGGTTTGTACACGCCTCAAGTTTGCGGTGACCAAACGGCAGAGAAAAGTAGGCCGGAAAATGTTACATTTCCGCGTGGAACTTTCGCCATCACCATAGGTGACACGCAATGTTATTGGAGACGCCTCTGCCTTAATGTCACAAATTAAACGTGCGATATCTGTGCATTTACCTTCAATGTTTTATTTTTATGCGCACATTTATATTTTAAAATTAACCACTATCCAAATATATGTCAGCTGTCGTAATCCGTAAATGTATAACATATTAACAGGGTATTAGTTAGCCTGGTTGCAGTCTCGCCGCCATTATTTTATTTTTAGAAGTCTGGTTGCAGTCTCACCCCCATTATTTTGTAGTAATCCGCTATCACAAGTCTAGTTGGACAGAAACATAATAGTCAATTATCTTCATTTACTTTCTGAACTGTACAAATAATGTTTGGGTTTGTATCCAGACTGTAAGACAATCACTTGATTTAAAAGTCATCGCCATGTTTGACAGAGGTCCACACTGACATCGCCATGTTTGACAGAGGTCCACGCTGACATCGCCATGTTTGACAGAGGTCCCTGAGTCCCAAGGAGCCTGTCTATGTGACCATGTAGATCAGGGGCGGTAAACCTTTTGGGGGCCGCGTGCTTAAAAAATTCAACCAAAACCGCAACATATTTATAGCACATTATTACAGCAAAGTTCCAACACTGACATTTGAAAATGGGGATTTGGCCTGGCTGGTTGAATTAAGGAGGTAATATTTTAGTCACGTGCCGACTGATGAGGCTCTGCGTGCCGACTGTGGCACGCGTGCCACAGGTTCGCCATCACTGATGTAGTTTGTGCACTACGGATTTCTTGCTCTTAGAGACAGGTAACATAAGTTGTTTCAACAAACGTGGCCTACTTGAGGTATTGCAGAGTGTTTACAGAGACGTGCGGTGGGGGGCAGTGGGGTTGGGGGGGGGCTAAACAAAAGTACCCTCAAAGAGACGACCATGACGTTCGTTCTCAGAAATAAAACTCATTTTGCTCACAAACCACGTTACAGAACGGCAGAGGCGTATCCCAACAATGGCTGTGTTAGGCTAGGGGCAAACCACGTTACAGAACGGCAGAGGCGTATCCCAGCAATGGTTGTGTTAGGCTAGGAGCAAACCTCGTTACAGAACGGCAGAGGCGTATCCCATAAATGGCTATGTTGGGCAGGCAGCAGACCACATAACAGAGTGGCAGAGGCGGATAATAAAATTGCCGTCTTAGGCTTTACCTGTACACGTCTGTGACATTTCTCATTAACCTCGTTAATTGATATTTATTTATTGAGTTAATTAATAAAATGTAACCTATAGAATTTAAAAAAAAATCTTTTGAAGTTTAATGTGAAACTTCTAAGAGTTGACAGAGTTTGTCTGGATATTTCCAGTAGATTCCTAATTTGTCTGTTTAATTGCTAGAAACTTCAAAACTTGTGTGTGTTTTATTTTCAGGTATTTGATAACTGTTCGTTGAACTATGTTGTCTCCGATATTCAAGTAACCACCAAGAGATCACATTGAAAGACGTCTTTTCAAAAATCACATTTGCCTCTCAATGAACCCACCACTCAAAATTTTCAAATACGCCCCTGCTGAACTGTAACAGAGCGAGTGTGTTCAGCAAACAAGCGTTGGTATTGTGGACCGGAGGAACAGGTACAGAAAACATCTATATATACTAAACATATGATTCTATCACTAAGACAAGTTTTTTTAAACTGTGCTGACCAGTCGTGGCAGGGGCACCATCATAAATAAATACAGAGATTGTATTCTTGGTAATTTAACGTCATTAACAGCAGTATGAACAGAAGCAAAAAAATGTTTTCCTCTTGTTTGGTCTTTAAGATTAAAAGTCTGCTTAACAATAAAATGTTATCGATTTTCGCCATCCTTTGAGGTACACAAAACAGTACAATATTTCGACTTTTTAAAATGAATATAATGACGGTACAGAAATAATATGTCCATCAATTAGCTATTTAAGATGAGGCCGCGGGCCAGTTAAAATTTAAGCGTGCGCCGTATTTGGCCCGCGGGCCGGACTTTGGACACCCCTGCACTAAATACATACTTAAATGATCGCACACAAAAAATGATTTAAAACCTGTTCATTTTCCAATAGAAAATACGGCTTTGGGGTGGGGGTGGGGGGACGCAGAGCTTTATGACGTCTAAGTTTTTTTGATGACTTGTGACGAGGGGGAGGGGGGTTGAAAATCAGTCAAAATCGCGTGACGTCATTTATGGACGGCCCCAAATACTTTTAAAATTATGCCCACGAAATTTACTTTACTGCATGTATATTCCTCCACTCTCAAGGACTCAACATGTCGGCCATGGGACTTGCCCTGCTTGGGCCGTTGTCATGGTTACTGCTCGTGCTTTTGCTCGCCATTTCCTCGCTGTACGTGTACACAAGAGAGACCAACAACCTCCCTCCCTCCCGGGCCTAGCTCTGCCCCTGATTGGACATCTCTACCTCACGAAGAAGGACGCCAGGAACCTGTCACGAGTCGACTGGGGGCCGCCTTCACGAGTCGACTGGGGGTCGCCTTCACGAGTCGACTGGGGGTCGCCTTCACGAGTCGACTGGGGGCGGCCTTCACGAGTCGACTGGGGGCGGCCTTCACGAGTCGACTGGGGGCCGCCTTCACGCTTCAGATGGGTCCGCAAACTACAAGGCCTTGAAAGATGTGTTTGTAAAGCAAGCCGATTATTTCTCCGACAGGACCTCCAGGAGTTTCATGGCGCTGCACTGCGACTTCCTCGCCAAGGGCGTCGTCTTCTCCTCGGGTGCCCTCTTGAAAGAGCAATGCACCAGGTCTCTTGCCATTTTGAGAACCTTCGGCATGGGAAAGAACATCCTGGCGGATAAAATCTCAGACGAGGTGTCGGTGTTCGTTAAAGAGCTGTCCAGCAGGGCGGGAGAACCGTCGGAGATCAAAGACCTTGTGAATGTTAGCGTGTCCAACGTGATTTGTTCCGTTATCTTCGAAAAGCATTTCGAGTTTGATGATCCAAAATTTGTAAGAATGATTAACATTTTCAACGAAGTAGTTCAGATCTTCTCTGGAGTGTATGTGCTCCACTTCTTCCCCGCCATGCATTACCTACCGTTCGACTTGTTCCAGGGACATAAGCTCCTTGGCCTGATAGCGGCCATCAGAGAGTTCACCAAAGAAATGATCAAAGATCTCACCGCCTCAAAAGACCCCGACCCCATCGATAATATCGTGGTGGTTTACATCGATGAGATGGAGGGGAAGCAATTGTCGGGGCAAGAGTACAACCTCGATGAGATAACTTGGCCTGGATGAAGATAACTTGGCCTGGATGAAGATAACTTGGCCTGGATGAAGATAACTTGGCCTGGATGAAGATAACTTGGCCTCGACGATTGACAACCTGTTCATAGCCGGCACCGAGACAACCAGCACAACCCTCTTGTGGAGTTTGTTGTACGTCCTCCACAACCCAGAAACACAGGAGAACATTTACAAGGAGATACTGGAGCACGTGGGAACTGAGCGGATGCCCAACATGGCCGACAAGCCAAAGTTGAAATATCTGACAGCTTTTATCATGGAGGTCCAGAGGATGGCCAGTCTCGTCCCGTTCAGCGTCCCTCACGAGTGCAGCCACGAGACTACAGTAGTTGGCTACACAATACCGGAAGGAGCTCAAATATTTCCCAATCTGGACGCCGTTCTGAGAAGTGAAAAAATCTGGGGTGACCCTGACAAGTTTCGACCTGAGAGATTTCTCGATGGACAAGGCAACGTCATTACTAGAGAGGAACTCATCCCATTCTCCATTGGTCGACGGATTTGTCTGGGAGAATCTTTGGCCAAGATGGAGCTCTTCTTGTACCTGTCATCTTTGTTCCAGAGATTTGAGTTCCTGCCAGCTGACCCTAAGAACATCGTGCTATCTTCATCGCCGTATAAAATCTGACGTGTTTCTGGCATTTGTTGAAACATTTTGTTAATCCGAATATATTGAAAAATTGGATCATGTTTTCTTGTTTTTCTTTTAATGGAAGGTACTGTAGCAAAGAAAACAATGGTCCACACTGACCGTAATGAACAACATCAACATCGCTTGAACATTGGGGGAGGGGGATTATGTGCAATAAGCTCCAGTGCCACTCAGATAGATATGGGAGGGGGGTTGGGGTGGAATAAATGCATTTTCTTTCATCGTTTTGACAAGAGGAGCTTGAGCACATTGGTTTAAATCTTGACTGTTATTTCACGTATGTTTGTAGTTTGTTAAATATTCATTTTACGTCTTATATATGTATCAATGTCTAAAATATCGGGATAGTTGAATATTTGAAATAAAAATTTGATGTAAAAGTTGATGGTATATAATAATAAATACGTTATGGATAATGCACAAGTGTCATAAATACAAATTATAAAATAAAAATAAATTGTTTTAAAGGGGTTCCTCTGAATTGTTTTTACAAAAAAATTAAGATGGCCCTGGGGCATCTAACTTCATATTTGAACATGACATTGCTTTATCTGCGCATAAAAATATTTTAAAAAATTAAATCTTAATATTCTAACCTGACAGCCATATTTTGAGATCCGTTGATGTCTGTGATGTAGTTCATGCTCGCACTGTTTAAAAAAAAATGTTCATTGGTAAATAAAAGAAAACCATAGAATACAGATCACATAACATAAAATAAATAAATTTATATCTTTTACTGATGATTTTTAGTGGTATCCGTTATAATTTATAACACTTTACACTTTAATATTTATTAGGGCTGTTAACGATTAATTTAAATTTAATCGTTAACTTTTGAAAAATTAACGATTAATTATTCGTTAATTTCGATTAAAGCCAAATATTAAAATGTATGATGTCCTAAGTAGCACTTATTAAATGTTCTTGTTGAAAATCTAAATAACACTGGGATGTCTCCTTTATATGTCATCTTTTAGCCCACTTCGCAAAAAGACAAGTGTGTTGACACTATTTGGTTCAAGTGATGAACGTGTCTAATTGACAATATAACCAGCCGAGCTGAACAATCATTCACATGGAACTGAGGTAACTCAGAACTGGTACGCACAAAACGGTCTTGGCAAGGAATGACATTATCGGATATCAGTGTTCCTTTAGTTTCCACCATTGAAGAGGGTTAATGGATTCAGGAACTTTATTCTCCATTTTGTAACGCAGTAATTCATCAGAAGAGCTGTCGTCATTTTCTGTCTATGAGTCAGCTCATTAGCTTAGCTTAATACGCTTTTCATTTGATTTGATAAGTAGCCGAAGTGTTAGAACCATGGTAGGCAAACTTTATCAACATTTGTGAACATTCCCGTCAGTCAATAGTTTAAAACCAGAATTTTCAAAATCGACAGGAAATTTATTATTTATCGGCCGCTTTTTAAAAAAATTGAAAAAACATATTTATGACTTCCAATAATTTGTAATGTGATAGGTCGATTAATCGCTAAAAATAATTTAATCGTTAAAATTTTGTATCGATAAATCAAGAAATTAATCGTTAATTTCCGCTGCGCTAATATTTATACTATTGTTGTTTTTTTAAATTTCTAATTTAAAAATGCCCTGATGAAGTGTGTGAGTATGCGTGCGTGTCTGTTAATAGGTGGTGGGGGGTGGTACTCTTAGCTCTCAAAAGAAACTAAAAACTGAATAGTTCAAAGGTCAAGTGGAAGCACTTACCTTGTCACTAACCAATCAAGATGCTTTTGTGTCTCATAAATAAAAACTGGGCAGGTCTCCTGGGTTGATATGTAGGACAGGTGGCAGCGTTGGGCCTACAGTTACCGTCCCAGTGTTGGAAAATGATGGTTGAAGACCATTGGGTCAGTCTGGCTGGAGGCATGTCACTGAGCTGACATGCCTACTGGGGCTGCACCGCCAAATGAAAGCGTATCAATGGGCTACCAGGGTCGCAGTGCTGAGACTTCCTTCACTTGTAAACATCTTAGATCATTACAAAATTAGTCGAAACTTAACAAATACGAAATCTCTATGTAACACTGTTGCCAGCACACGACTCTGATACTTGAATACAACTTATTCAATTATTGTAGCAGACGACAAGGGGAACAGATTGCGTCATCGTAATTCATTGAGTATCGGGCTTCTCATCTTATCTCTTTTTATCTCATCTATTTACAAACGCTCCTTCTAAATCAGGGGTTCCTAACCAGTGGTGCATGCACCCCTTTGGGGGTGCATGAGCAGGTTCCAGGGGGTGCGTGAACCATTCAGAGAAGAAAAAAAAGAAAAAGAGGAAGAAAAAAAGAGAGGGAAAAAAAAGAAAGAAAAACTGATATTCTTAAAATGTAAACCATAAGTAAGTCATGCCGCGTTAAAGGGCGCCCATATACAACCTTTTTGATAGTTCGATACTCGTTCGCGCATCGTTCTGCACAGGTCGAAAATTGACGGGAAAAACGTTTTTCGTAAAATGAACGGTTCGCTCTACGTGTTCCTCGGAATTTCGTGTTTTACATCAGAGTTTTCTAAAAATAATTTAATTTTATCATCAAATACGTCACATACATGTCTTCCGGTGACCCTCTCACTGTTTTGAGCGGATGTAAACATTAGGGATTTTTTTCCTTCACTTTAATTGCTCGGTACGCTGCAAAGGTCTTAAAAACGTTAATTGTAAGCCATTATTCGTCATTGAAACCTAAAATCTTGAGTTGAGCATCCAATTAAGGTAATTAAAAACATCAACTTCGTCAGTTAAAAAGTTGCCTGTGACTGGTACGACTTTCCGATTGTCATCACCCCCTTAAAATCGTTAATAAATAATAAAGACAGAGAGAGAGAGAGAGATGGAACACAAAAGCCTCAGTGCTTCCTCTGTGAAAAAATCCTGTGCAATGACAACATGAAGCCTGTTAGACTCCGAGAGCACTTGGAGAAAGTCCATCCATCCTATTCCAGACAGTGTTCAAGCAGAAGAGAGCTCGCTTCTTGATCTCAAGTACCTTGCCCAAGCTTGGATTTTCTTTGTCACAGAAACCTGCACTGGAGGCATCATTCAAGGTTGCATATCTTATTGCAACGAACAAGAAGCCCCACACTATTGGAGAACTTTGGTGAAGCCTTGTGCTCTGGAGATGGTGGATCTGATGTGTGGTCACCAGCAGAGGAAGCAGGTTGAGAAAGTTCCTTTTTCCAATGACACTATATCATTCCAGGATTATTGACAGGGCTGCAGACATTCTGGATCAAGTATTGTGCGAGATGAGAAGCAGTCCTTTTCCATTTAGCATGCAGCTGGATGAATTCACTGATGTAGCACAATGCAGTCAGATTCTTGTATTTCTGAGATATGTTCTCAGTGGATTGCTGAAGGAGGAATTTCTCTTTTGTAAGCCACTCCTAGCTGCTACCATAGCTGTTGATGTGCTGCAGCTAGTCAGGGCATTCTTCACTGAAAACCAGTTTGACTGAACTTCAAGAATTTCTTCAATTCGCACAGGTGGTGCTCCCTCCATGCTCGGTAATAAGTCAGGATTTTCAGCACTGGTAAAGAAATAAGTTCCAGATATTGTCACTACACTCTGTATCCTTCATCGTCAGGCCCTGACATGCAAAACTCTACATCCAACCTTGAAGTCAGTTCTTTCTACTGCAGTCCAAGTTGTAAATTTGTATCCTTTCACATGCCTTGAACCACTGCCTCTTCAAGTTGTTCTGTCAGGAGGTGGTCTCTGAGCATGAAGTTCTGCTATACCACACTGAGGTGCGCTGGTTGTCCAGGGGACGGATACTTTCTCGGTTAGTAGAACTGAGCGTGGAGCTTGCCATTTTCTTGCGAGAAAAAGAGAGTGACCTTGCTGACAAGTTTGACTGTCCAAATTTCATTCATTACTTGGCATACCTGGCTGACATCTTCTCCATCTTAAATGAGTTGAACACATCTCTCCATGGACCTGCTGTGACTGTAATGGATGCTACTTAGAGATTGCACGCCTTACTTAACAAAGTGCCACGATTCCAACGACGACTAGAAAAGTCCAACTTGGTCAACTTTCCACTCTTGGATGAAGTTGTAATATCTGCTGCAGAAGGAAGCACTGAGGGATCACTGTCTGAAAACATCAAAGGGGAAATTTCAGAGCACCTTTCAACATTGCAAAGGTCCTTTGATGGGTATTTCTGTCAAGATATTGCTAGGAAAGACATTTGGATTCGCAATCCTTTTCTCTGTGACTTGGACAACATTGATGACAGTGACCTTGCTAAAGATGACCTGATTGATTTGAGAACCAGAGAAGTACTGAGGAGTGCCTTCAGTTGCAATACCTTGATTGAATTTTGGTGCGCCCAGCTAGATTCCTACCCACAACTAGCCAAGAGGGCAGTACTGACTCTCCTTCCATTTGCCACAACCTATCTCTGTGAAGCAGGATTGTCCACACTTTTGACGATTAAAACCAAGGAATAAGTTGAATGCAGAGGATGACATGAGAGTTGCTTTGTCCAAAACAGTCCCCCGATTTAAATCGCTGATTGATCATAAGAAGCAGCAGATCTCTCTCTAAATTCCCTGTTGCCTATGGTCCAAATTGCTGCGTTCCTAAAATAAACATAGTTTATTATGCCTTTTCTGCAAGTTTCACGAGGGGGTGCATGAACTTTTTTGGGCATCTGAAGGGGTGCATGGACCCCAAAAGGTTAGGAACCACTGTTCTAAATGGAAGATTCATGCATCATACGGTTATTCTATATTTATTTTTTACCAAAAACAATATTACGAATAAAATATTTAACGTCACCCGCCACCCTCACCCCCAAACAAAAAAACTAATAAAATAAAAAGTTGAACGAGAAAATGTGAATAAGAAAATAAATTAAGCAGGGGCATTGGGGTTAAAATTATTTTTTAAAGTAACTTTTTATCAAATGTGAGGCATGAAAATAATTGAACTTTTGTGTTGCACTGAGACCACTAGGCGGCCGCCATGACAGGCTCTCTCAACTTGTCTGCAACATGCGGGTGGTGTGTCTCCAATACTTTCAGGAACCATTCGAAGGCCCCTGGCCCAGCATTCAACAGTTTATGTAACATCATTTCAGTTCTTTTCCTCCGTGACTCAGGGCCCATCATTTCCCTTTTGTCGTCCACATCAAAAACTCTGGCAGAAATTAACGGTGTGATCACGTGGGTTGCATCCAACTCTTCTGTCAGAAAGTCCCAAAGTCTCTTGATCGTTTCCTCATCTTCTGGTTTTAATTTTTCTGACTTTCCTCTGGCAGTAATTCTTTTATCTAAGGGAAAACCAAAAAGTTTGTACATAGTGTAACGACTAACTGCTCGAGTCTTTCAACTCATGCTAGCAGATGTTGATACCCTCTGGACTATTCTATGTACATGTTAGGGAAGTAATACAGGACTACAGTAAAAGTGAACCTATAAAAACTATTATAGAACTATGTCAAAAAAAATTGTACTGTCTGCACACTTAACTCGATCCAACATAAGAAGGGGAGACAACGAATCACCATCAAGAGTTTTGTTGACATAACAACGGCTTATACAGATTAAGGCTTAATCACTCTATTTATTGGGAAATAGACGGTGAAAAAGATCAAAATATCAAGACAGAGATATGATTACATTTGGTGATGTTACTGAAAATATTTACCTTCTGCCCGTAGCACGTTTGTGATATGCATATTTTGCTGAAATATGAAACTGAGAAAAGAAATAAATAAATAAACTGTTAACTATATTATTATGTGATACATCTTACATATTGTGTTAAAAGTATATGTTCATTGTGTGACAAGTCAATGTTTTTTGTGTGACAAGACTAATTTCAATTTGTGACAAGTCATTATTCATTGTGTGACAAGTCTGTGTTCATATTGTGACAGTCTGTGTTCACTGTTCATTAATTTCCTGATCATAGTTTTATTTTAAAAATGATGAATTAATTTTATAAGAGAAAAATATTAATATTTTATCCCCTTGAACGTACTGGTGCCGCCAATAAAATCAATACAGATATACCGGGTGGTCAAATGAGTTTTCTAGCAATCAACTGTTTGGTGCGATCGTTCCATTTAATGTTTGCTACATTTGTGAACATGTTTTTATTTTTTTTTAAACTATGCATGATTCACAATGGCATTGGTACTGGTGTTATGGACATATAGGGTCCATACATAAGCTCAATAATTTAGCTTAATGAATCTTCCTATATAAATAGCTATTAGAATACCCGCGCTGCGCAGCGCCAAAGTAGGATTCTGTTATTGTTTGTAACTTGCGTACCACGTTTCCTGAAAATTGGCCCAACAGGAACAAAGACCTTTGGAAAGTTGAAAAGGGCGACAGATATTGGAGTCATACCACCGAAATAAGTACATTCAGGGATTTCGGTCAGTGCAGGTAAGCCGCCTACCAAACTTCGTGAAGATGGGGCCTAAAATAAGAAAGTTTGTCATAGTCAACGTTGTCGACCGTTACGCTTAGGATTTAAAAAAAAACAACTGCTTAACTTATTAACATCAGGGTTTCAAGACCCTATAGATTTTCAAATATAAGCCATCAAGTTTTTATGTACCACGCTTGATATTTAAAAATGTCAATTGTAGCAGTACACTTCGCGAGAATGTCCTCAACAAATTCCCAAAGTTTCATGGTGATCGGATTAATAAAATAATATTAATGGGAGCTTAAAAAATGGAAGAAAAAAAAACTGCAATCGGTTTAAGATATTGTCACGTGATAATCACGAGAATAGTGACAGAGGGGTCACATGGGTAGAAAGCGAGCGAAGGCAGTTGTCAGAGAGGAATGGCGAATGTGTGGCTGATGTCTCCACGTTGTGAAACCTCAAAGTTATATTTGTGTATATAGTGTGCATATTAAAGTTATTTTGTTGACAATAGTATTTCAAGGATTTATTGCACGAAAGTTTGTATTGTGAGAACGCCTACAAAACACATATAACAAGTAAACCATTTACAGATATAAAGATCAAAACAACTTGATTTCAAACTGGATCAGGATGAATATATTTGTTTGTCAAATAGTTGTAAAGATCGTGTGAAATCGAAAGGGAAAATGTCTTAAACGTTTTATAAAATGAGATCAGTGGCCCCGGCACAAAACAAATGGAAATAAAGAGTTTAATGGTAATGTTTTATAGTATTTTAATATAAGCCATTGCGTTTATCTGTACCAAGTTTAGTCAAGATCCATCCATTTACACAGTTGCCTTTTCTATAGCGCGTGTAAGAACAAAATGACAATTTGGGCCCCCAGCCCCGAATAAGTGGTATTGTAAAACATTTTATGTCAGAAACCATTTTAGAAGCGTATTCAATAACCAACCACCCAAAGTTTCTTGACAAACCCGACTCCGAAGGAATGGAAAATATGAGTTTAACGCTCTCACTCTAGCAGCAGTTTACTCCGAGCCATGAAGTTTTTATATACCAAGTTTGGTCAAGAACCATCCAGTTACATAGGTGTCAAAGTTAAAACAAATTTGTATGTAGCCCATATAATGAAAAAACTAAAACTGTTTTTGGCCCCCGACCCCCCTGTGAGTGGTAATTAATATTTTTTTTCGCCTGTTACCATCGTAAGAGTGTACTTAACAACTTCCCAAATTTTCATGCTTCTACCTACAATGGACGTTGGAGAATTAATGACGAGTGTACATAATATGTGTCATGAGTGTACACAATGTGTGTGATGAGTGTACGTAATGTGTGATGAGTGTACATAATGTGTGTGATGAGTGTACATAATGTGTGATGAGTGTACATAATGTGTGATGAGTGTACATAATATGTGATGAGTGTACATAATGTGTGATGAGTGTACATAATGTGTGTGATGAGTGTACGTAATGTGTGATGAGTGTACATAATATGTGTGATGAGTGTACATAATGTGTGTGATGAGTGTACATAATGTGTGATGAGTGTACATAATATGTGATGAGTGTACATAATGTGTGATGAGTGTACATAATATGTGATGAGTGTACATAATATGTGATGAGTGTACATAATATGTGATGAGTGTACATAATGTGTGATGAGTGTACATAATATGTGATGAGTGTACATGTGTGTGATGAGTGTAATATCATGTGTGATGAGTGTACATAATGTGTGATGAGTGTACATACTATGTGTGATGAGTGTACATAATATGTGTCATGAGTGTACATAATAATTGTGATGAGTGAATGAGTGTAATAATGTGTGTCATGAGTGTACATAATATGTGTGATGAGTGTATATAATGTGTGATGAGTGTACATAAAATATGTGATGAGTGTAGATAATATGTGTGATGAGTGTACATAATGTGTGATGAGTGTACATAATATGTGTGATGAGTGTACATAATATGTGATGAGTGTACATAATATGTGTGATGTGTGTAATAGCATGTGTGATGAGTGTACATAATGTATGATGAGTGTACATAATATGTGTGATGAGTGTACATAATATATGTGATGAGTGTACATAATATGTGTGATAAGTGTACATAATGTGTGATGAGTGTACATAATGTGTGGTGAGTGTACATAATGTGTGATGAGTGTACATAATATGTGATGAGTGTACATAATATGTGTGATGAGTGTAATAGCATGTGTGATGAGTGTACATAATATGTGTCATGAGTGTACATAATATGTGTGATGAGTGTACATAATATGTGTCATGAGTGTACATAATATGTGTGATGAGTGAATGAGTGTACATAATATATGTGATGAGTGTACATAATATGTGTGATGAGTGTACATAATATGTGTGATAAGTGTACATAATATGTGTGATGAGTGTACATAATATGTGTGATGAGTGTACGTAATATGTGTCATGAGTGTACATAATATTTGTGATGAGTGTACATATGTGTGATGAGTGTACATAATATGTGTAATGAGTGTACATAATATGTGTACACAGAAGAGTCTCAAAAGATTTACTTAAATTATTTAACGTAAACCAATAATTCCATGGTTTAATCTCCTTGTTGTTATGAATACATACCAGCTAAATCATGCACTCTTTAATGCTAAAGATTATGAAAAGTCGTGTGTATTCAAACACTCTTTGAAATCTCCATCAAAGTAATCATGAAACACTTACTTGAATTGTGCTTCATTTCTTAAAGAGCCGACACCAAGTGTGCTCATTGTTTGCAAGGCTTGACTGATGTCAGTTGTGTGTGGTAGCAGTTGGTGGGAAGACACGGAATCTCTGAAGAATTACATGGCAATACTGATCATACTTTTGATAAGATAACGCTTTACAATAGCGATGACTCGTTTGATAAGATAACGCTTTACAATAGCGATGACTCATTTGATAAGATAACGCTTTACAATAGCGATGACTCATTTGATAAGATAACGCTCTTTACAATAGCGATGACTCATTTGATAAGATAACGCTTTACAATAGCGATGACTCATTTGATAAGATAACGCTTTACAATAGCGATGACTCATTTGATAAGATAACGCTTTACAATAGCGATGACTCATTTGATAAGATAACGCTTTACAATAGTGATGACTCATTTGATAAGATAACGCTTTACAATAGCGATGACTCATTTGATAAGATAACGCTTTACAATAGCGATGACTCATTTGATAAGATAACGCTTTACAATAGCGATGACTCATTTGATAAGATAACGCTTTACAATAGCGATGACTCATTTGATAAGATAACGCTTTACAATAGCGATGACTCATTTGATAAGATAACGCTTTATAATAGCGATGACTCATTTGATAAGATAACGCTTTACAATAGCGATGACTCATTTGATAAGATAACGCTTTATAATAGTGATGACTCATTAATAATAAGAAAAGGCTTTACAATACTGATGATTTATTTGATGAGATAATACTTTACAATACTTATGACTCATTTGTTAAGATAACGCTTTACAATGCTGATAAGATCATTTGATAAGATTGCTTTAGAATACTTTACACTGTTCTTTGTCCAAAATTTATTACATTTCTAATTGCTCACTTTACTCAAACCTACAAGAAACTTACAAAATGAAAAATGACAGAGGGCCCATGTAGCCACCAGATATTTGTCGACGCAGTCTCATGCGGGCGACCGATCCTATTGGACGATTCTCAGTGACGTCTGCTAAAGCGTCTTGAGTTTCGGGACTCATCTCTAACATTTTTTGCACGAAATAATTGTATCTCTGATAATATTTGTAACTGCTGTCATTTCTGACCAGCACATGCCTGGACTCGGGAACTGTGTGAATCTCCTCGGCATCAAAATCTTGTCGATCCAACGCCTTTGCCAGATTCAACATTCCCCCTTTATTCGTCAAATCAACCCTTTCTCCCATTGACATAAACAACTCAATCGTTTTAAAATGATTCTTTTTCTTTGCAAAGTACAAACTACGGGAAAAGTTATCGAAGTTTTCATTCTTACTTTCTTCTTGCTTCTGAATCAACATCTTCACTATTTGTGTATGGCCCAAATATGAGGCGATGATGAGTGGTGTCAAGCCATATCTATTTGGTTCATCCACCTTCTCTGAGCTTCTGACGAGAACTTCAACAGCCCTGGTGTGGCCGTGACGTGTGGCGATCATCAGAGCCGTGACGTCACCCATGTTTATGTCTGCAAGCACAGCTTCGTGGTCGATAAGAACTTGTAGCACATCTGAAAACCCGTGCTGAGAAGCTTTCATTAGGGCGGTCCAACCATAAGCGTTCTTCTCATTGACTTTTGCGCCTTTTTCTATTAGCAACAAAACAATGTCGGTGTAACCATTCTCTGCAGCCAACATTAGTGTTGTCCAATCAAATTCGTTCTTTTCATTAACATCGGCTCCGTCCTCAATGAGAAGTTCAACAACGTCACATCGTCCATTTAGTGCAGCTATCATGAGGTTGGTCCAGCCATCGTTTAACTTCTGATTGACATCAGCTCCAGATCTGACCAGCAAGGCGCAGACGTCGAGATGTCCATACTGGGACGATAGGGTCAGTGCGGTCCATCCCATCAGATTTTTTGTATTCACTTCCGCTTTGTGTTTAATCAACAACTCCACGGTCTGAGCGTCCCCCCCTTCAGAGGCTATCATCAGTGATGTCCAGCCATCTTTGTCCTTCGTGTTGCAGTCAGCTCCATGGTCAAGAATGTACTCAATGATTCCACTGACGTCATGTGAGTCTTTCTTACTTTCTTCCCCTTCACTCCCAGGAACATTGTTTCCCTTGTCATCAAACAGTGACACGATGTCTCTGTGTTCACTTAGTACTGCGTACATCAATGGCGTCCAGCCGTCGTCATCTTTCTCATTCACGTCTGCTCCATTTTCAATAAGAAGTTTAACAATCTCGAGATTTTCATTAATTTCAGAAGTTAACGCTTTGTTAAGTAAGAAATTAGTTACAAAATTATCTCCGTAAAGTCGTTTACAAATATCAAAATTCCAATTTAAAGTCACACAACTCAGTGCTGTAAATCCATATTTTGCCTTTACATTAATAAAAGCTTCATTTTTTACGAGAATTTTGACAATATCATTCGTGCCTGTGAGTGATGCATTCATAAGAGCGTTCCAGCCCTGGTCAGTTCTTACATTAACCTGGGCACCGTTATCAATCAGCTGCTGAACGACTTCTTTGTGGCCCATCTGGGATGCTAACATTAGGGCGGTTGTGCCACCTACAAAAACTTCATTGACGGTAACTCCGCGTTGAATGAGGACCCCCACGACTTCCTTGTTTCCGCCCATGCAGGCAAACGGCAGACTCGTGTTTCCTTTGTTGTCTTTTTCATTGACATCTAATCCCTTCTCTAATAGAAGATCGACTATGTTTTTATGGCCATTCAGACAGGCCAAAGACAAAGCTGTATTTCCGGAATGGTCTTTGACATTGACATCAGCACCCCTGTCAATGAGCAGAGAGACGGTCTCCAAGTTACCACTAAATGCTGCTGCCATTAAAGCCGTCCAACCTTTTTTTGCTTTGCCATGAATGTTTGTTCCTGGAAATGTGAGCAACAAATCGACAATGTCTTTATGCCCTTTAACCGATGCATACATTAATGCAGTCCATCCATCGCACGCTTCATCGCCAACGTTGGCTCCTTTTTCAATAAGAAATTCTACTATTTCTTTAACTCCTGTAATACATGCCGTCATCAAAGCTGGTAGCCCAATGTTGTCTTTCTCATTAACGCTCGCTCCTTTTTCAATAAGAAGCCCCACTATGCCAACATGGCCCATAATACATGCTATCATCAAAGGTGTTTGCCCGGTGTTGTCCCGCTCATTAACGTTTGCCCCCTTTTCAATAAGACGTTCCACAACTGTTGAGTGGCCATAAGCTGCAGGTTTCATCAAAGAAGTGGAACCATCATTTGCCTTAACATCGATTAAAGCACCGTTCGCGATCAACAGTTCTACAGTGTCGCACTTGCCATAATGTGAAGCTAACATCAGGGCAGTCATTCCAGAGTTATCTTTCTCATTGACCTTGGCCCCGAGGTTAATCAGGAATTTAGCTGTTTTATCATGGCCAAATACTGCAGCCATCATCAGTGACGTCATACCATCATCTGTCTTATCATTGACATTTTCCTTATGTCCAGCCAGAAACTCCACAGTTCTGTCATGGCCATTGACCGAGGCTAACATGAGGGCGGTCCACCCATCATGTGCCTTCTCATTAACGTCCCCTTTATTTTCTATAAGAAAGTCTAAAATCTCGTTGCTGCCCGCCATGGCTGCTTTCATCAGAGCCGTCTGCCCTTTGGCGTCCTTCTCGTGGACACTGGCTCCCTTTGCTACTAGCAACTCAACAATGTTGAGATGGTTGTTTATTGTAGCTACCATCAGTGCAGTGACACCATCCTTGTTTTTCTCATTGATGTTCGCCAGTTCATTGATGAGCAACTCAACGGTTCTAGCGTGGTTGTTCTTGGCAGCCATCATCAGTGAAGTAAAGCCCCACTGTTCTTTCTCGTTTACCCGTGCACGGCTATCAATGAGAAGTTTCACTGTATCGACGTGACCATTCAATGAAGCTTCCATCAGCACTGTCCTGCCTTCCTCTGACTTATCAAATACATTTGCGTGACTTTCAATAAGACGCTTCACCACGTCTATTCGGCCGTTCATTGCTGCATACACAAGAGCACTGTGACCTGCAATGTCTCGTGCGTTGACATCCACCCCGTGCTGAAGAAGAGCATCAACGGTATCCCGATGACCATTAAAGGCAGCTGCCATCAGGGCCGTCCAGCCTTCGGGGGTGCTTTCATCGACCTTGACCTCTGCTGCCAGAAGTCGTCGCACAATGTTCGTGTGCCCGGCCCTGGACGCTACGAAAAGCGCAGTCTCCCCGCTCTGGGTAATCTGGTTTACGTCACAGTCCTCAGCCAGTAGGGTAGCCACCGCCCCATCGTCCCCTGCTCCTGATGCTGATATCAAGGCGATGTCGATAGGTTGGAGGTTTAAACCTACATTCGGCACAGGTTGTACATCTGTTGACTCCATGCCAATGTCTGTAGACAAAGAAAGGTTGATAATTTTACTTTACGGATCGGACATCAATCAGTTGAAACAACAACATTTTACTTCTACATGCCACAATTGGTTCAACGACCTCACTGTATTACTTTATGAAAAAAAAATTTGGAATCGAACACATTTCTTTCAGTACAGAAAAGTCTAAAGAGTATTTTGCCTGATCAGGAATTAAATGCTGCCGGTGCACACGTTGTATTAGATTAACATTTCGTCAACTTAAAATTAAAATATGAGTTTTGTTTGTTTTTTTTCTGAAAAATCTACAGCACAGAAGCAGGACGTCATAATCACATAGAATATATACTGAACAAAAAAGTTTCATTTCTAGGAACTCCTCACTCACCAGCAGCTATCCACTGTCGAAAAAGTCTTCAGTAGCTATAGAATACGTCGTTTCCGCCTGACCTACTTTATGTCTTGTTTTAATTCAACTAACTGCTAAATACTTCGGTCAAATATAGTAAAGCTATCTCACAAATCTCAGAGATCGTCGGTGCTACACAACTCGTAACGAAGACTGCAGACGGCAGATGTACATTCAACAGGTTTATTGATCACCCATAGTAACAGAAAGAATTGATCTGACACGACCACGTTAGAACACTAAGAGTTAATGCCGCCATTGTAAACATTTTACCATGACATAACACGTCCTGTTATCTTGGTGTGTAGTGTTCTGGTCGACATTTAGAGAAACTCAGAAGATAACGTGTTTACAGTGGCATAGCTAGGGATTTGTATGGGTTTGGGGGCTCGAGGGGCTTGGCCTATTTGGGGGCCCTACATACATGGCGGTGGCGTAATATTTAATGTAAAAGAATTTTGAACACTAATTTGAGGGGCCCACTTTAAGTAGGGGCCCGGGGGACTTTCAAATTTGGACTCTTTCCCCCTCCCCTGGCTACACCACTGCATGTTTAGGTCAAAGTCAAGGCTTGAACTTCCAAAGATGTTTTAAGTTAGATTGCCCAAGTCTATGACACGTGACCTCAGGGCTGAGCCAAGTCTAGGACACTTGACATCAGGGCTGAGCCAAGTCAAGGAGATTTCACCTCAGGGCTGAGTCAAGTCTAGGACATTTCATCTCAGTGCTGAGCTGAGTCTAGGACACGTGACCTCAAGGCTGAGCCAATTCTAGGACATTTCACCTCAGGGCTGAGCCAAGTCTAGGACACGTGACCTCAGGGCTGAGCCAAGTCTAGGACATTTGACCTCAGGATTGAGCCAATTTTAGGACATTTGACCTCAGAGCAAAGCGAAATCGAGGACCCTTGACCTCAGGGCTGAGCCTAACTCAGCTTACACCAGACTCATTCAAATAAACTCAGAGAAAGAGTTTAAAACAAAGTTGTAGAACATTCTGAATAATTTCTTTGCACTCAATGCGCTTTATCCTCATCCAATCCATGTTTAATGGGACAAACTATGACCTCCGTTTACGACATGAAAGTCAGTAGCGTAGCGAAGGAGGGAAAGGAGGGGGGTGGGGCAAATGCTCCCGTCGTCACATTTTAGAGGCGGCAAATTCTTCATCGTTAATTAACTTCTTATTATAAACATTTTTAAAAAAGTAGAGCCTTTTATCAAAATAAAATAAAAAACAAATAAAAAAATTAATAAAACAAATAAAGGAACTATCCTAAAATATGTGAACGTTTCTTCAGAAAAAACTTAAATTCCACACCAGATATAAATTCTTCTGACACCAAGGGGCTTAAGTAATATTGGAACGGGACACTGAACTGCCGGTAACTTGATTCTTAAATTTAACAGCCGATCCTACAGTAAAAGCGAAAATCACTGGATCTTGTACCTTTGTTCTTCAAATATAAGCCAATCGAATGCTACGGGCAGCTCTTTGTTGGGGGACGCAAATTCCTCATTGTTAATTAGCTTCTAAAGATGAAATTATTTAAAATAAAGGTTATTAAAAGAAAACAAAATATAATGTAAAAAAATTACGAAAGAATTGAAGTAAGTATATTAAAATACGCGAACGTTGCTAATGCCAAAACTTCTAACTCCATTATAAATCAACGTTTTCTGTTAATAATTCTACTGAACTGAAAAGCCAAGGGGCTCAAGTAGTGCAAGAACATGACACTGATGTGCTGGTACCTATAATTGATACAAGTTTTTCAGCCACTTATCTTGTAGAAACGAAAATTTCTGTATCCGTTAAATTCCAAAAACAAACAATAAAATGTCAACAACATACGTAATGTACTTGGACTGACTTGACATAACTAAATTAAGATAATTAAAATCTATAGCAACGGGGACCAAACCGCGGCTCACGGGCCGCATGCGGCTCTTCTGTGTTCACGTTATGGCTCCCGTACAATCTACGAAAGATATGTTACAAGGGTTACTGGGAGATTTCCAAGTGAGAATTAGTGACTCGGGCTGTTCAATGCCGCTCTCTACAATTTATTTATATTTTTGAATGGCTCCCAGTTACCACAGGTCTGGCCACCACTGGTCTATAGTATGACTTTAAGCCAAGCGAGAAAAAGTCTTTAGTAAGACTATATTATGACCTCAACCTTAGCAACAGTAAAGCCAATAGCATGACTTCGATCTTAGCTACAGTATAGTCTACAGTCTACAGTATGACTTCAAATTTAGCAACACTACCGATTAAAACTCGAGATTAATGTAAGTGCAGCGAGATTGAGATAGTGTCCAACATATAAATTTTAACTTCTCCAAATTAGACATGGACCTTACACCAAAATAGAGATGAGACGGGTAACTAAACAATGATTTTAATGTAAGTACATTATTTGGAAGATGTGTTGGATTATTCTCCTAAAAAATCAATTTTTAAAGTTAGCATCTTTTGTTTTGAGGCATAAACAAAAATAATTAACAAAATTGATTATCTAATGGAAATAAAAACTAGCATAAAATAATTCCAAAAGCTGCAACTCATGAACAAGTGATCAACATTATAACATTTTTGTAAAGGGAAGAAAATGAATTCGGATTTTTAATTTCAAATATTTTTTTAAAATTTAAAAAATAAAAACACTAATAGAAAAAATCAATACGTTGTTACAAAAGAAAAAAAAATGCCAAGAGGATCTTGTCAAAATGCTTGCTATTTTTAAATCCTGGCAAAATAGAAATTGGCCTTTGCGGTCAGAGAGAGGACAATACTAGAGCAAATATATGCAATATTATGGAACTGATGCATCTGCTTGCAATGTATATGATGCAAAGCTTCGAGAGCGTATTGACCAAAGGGATAAACTGTGGCATCTTAAATTCAAAATAAGCTCATTGCAGGTTTAGGAGACTCTGTTTGCCAAAAATCATCTTTCAGACACAAGATAGCAAATATTATTATGTTGTGCTCGATAGCCCCCCATATTTAACATAAGGATCAAACAAGTTCAGATGTGTGATATGTTAATATTTAAAATCACAAAACAGACCTTGTTAATTATAATAGACCTGTATCACTTACCAGTATCACCTGTAAATTACTAGAACACATAATATATAGCAGGATTTTAGTTAACCACTTAGAAAAATGTTATGTCCGATGCCGACATCAACACGGCTTTACAAAAAACACAATTAATTGGTTTTATAGATGGTCTGTCAAAAGGCTTAGACAATAATAATCAAATAGATACAATATTACTAGACTTCTCAAAAGCATTTGACAAAGTTTTCCACTTTATAGTTAACTTTAAAAAAAAATTAATTTCTTTGGAATCTCATGTCTCATATATCATTGGATGCAAGACTTTCTTTTGGGTAGAGAGAAAACAATAATAATAAAATGATCTAAATCAGCACCAATAAAGGTTAACTCAGGAGTTCCACAAGGTACTGTGCTAGGTCCCTTAGTCTTTTCAATTTATATAAATGATTTACCCAACAACTTCTCCAGAGGAACAAAAGTTAGGTTATTTGATGATGAGTGTATAACTGATAGCACAATTAAATCAGAACAAGATAGCCAAATTTTACAAAAAGACTTAGATGAATTGATAAAATGGGAAACTAACTGGGGTATGTCTTTCCACTCAGAAAAGTGTCAACTGTTAAGAGTAACAAAGAAAAAGAAACAAAATAAATTCAAAATAAAATGGCGAGAAAAAGTCCCCAACACTGAGGTCCTATCTCAATGCCCAGCATCCCAGCTATATTAAGCCAAAGACGCCTCCGTTGGCTTGGGCATGCAAGTGAATGCAACCTCGTCGCATACCAAAGGACGTGCTATACAGCGATCTGGGAAAAGCTCGGTTGGACGACCACGTCTCAGATACATTGACATATGCTGAAGAGACATGAAGGCGGCCAACATCAACATCCTAAACTGGGAGGACCTGGCAGATAAATCCATCGTCTTTCGTTGACGGAAGGATGCCATATATTCCTAAATAGTTGAGAACCACTCACCCATCTAAGGCAGATAACCCCATTAAAAGAATGTGTAACTCCAATAGCCTAGTTATCTCTCTTTGGGGGCTGTCGAGTATGGTCAAGTGTGGTTCGGCTTCAGATTTGATTATTCAATGGCTTGGATTTTCTGAGACTCGTTTCTTAGATCAGCTGTCCTCAAACGGTGGTTCAAGGGCGGACCCCGCTTCTAAAGCCTTTTGACTACAGTCATGTGAATATCAATGGCCAGTTGATATAAAATTACAGTCACTGGGACTAACCAGAAGATTATTGCATCCCACGCTTATCCATGGTTTAAGTCTTGTCTAGTCTTGCATTTTCAATTGTAGCAAATACATCGGGACGACAGTGGTAAAGTTACAGCCCATTCAGTCATCCAGTACAACAACAGAACGTTAATATACGTTGATACTGACTGAGATAGTCGTTCACTTTCACAAGAGAGTTTACAATTATAGACGTAAATAGTGGTAAAGCCAGCCTCCTTGTGACGGCACACTTCACTTCAATTTTCACAAAAGTACAGTTGATAACACGACTTCAGCCTTAGCAAAAGTAGATTCAATAATATGATTTCAACACTAGAAACAGTAGAGTCAATAGTATGAATTCAACATTAGCGAAGAGCAACTCTCTGATTAATACAGTTTCCACTTTGCTCTTCGCACGGAGCCGGCTGATGTTGTATAGGTTTCCATCCGTCCTGGTATGGATGTTCACACCCTCGGAGCAGTCCTCGAACGCATGTCGCAAATGCATCGAGAAAAAAAATTGGATGTCCGCCGCGGCTTCTCTCCATCATCGAGTCCTTCCACACCAATATGCACAGCACAGTGCTCTTCAATGGTGCCACCTCAGAACCTTTCCCAGTCTGTAGCGGAGTCAAACAAGGCTGCGTACTGGCTCCAACACTCTAGGCAAGATATAATAAACAACAAAATATGATGAGCATACAAATTTTTAAAAAAATGAAAATATTAAAACTCAAAGTTGTTGAGTACACTCCCGCGATGGTAACGGGCGAAAAGAATATAATTTTATCACTTACTGGGGGGACCAGGGCCCAAATGTAGTTTTTTGCTTATATGAGCTATGTATAAAAAAACTCATTAAATCTCCAACCTCCCGTGTAGTTAGGAGCATGAAACTTTGGGAGGTTGTAAATATTGTAATGTACCCACGCGCAATGGTAAAAGGCAAAATTAATATTTAAACTATCACCCACTGGGGGTCGGGGACCCAATGTAGTTTTTTTTTCCTTATATAAAAATTGGGTCATTACTAATTCTCCAACTTCCCGTGTAGGTAGAAGCATACAATTTTAGGAAGTTGTTGAGTACCCTCCCGCAATGGTAACAGGCGGAAAAATTATAAAAGTATCAGTTACTGGGAGGCCGGGGCCCCAAATGTAGTTGGCTCCATATGGAATTAACAAAATTCATAATTTTACCTAACTGCAGAAATTTTTTCCCGTTGTGGTTTTCACTGTAACTTTAGATACTTCCTCCTTTTTCCTTTATCCTGTGTCCTTGTTTGTTTTTCCTTTCTTTTTATGTTACATACATATTTTATGATATAATAATAAATAATATGTTTTAAGAATTTAAATATTACTTATGTAAGTACGTATTTTGTGTTATTGTACCGATGAAGGCATTGGCCGAAACGTTTACTGTCGTGTTAGTTTAAAAATAAAGCTTAAATTTGTTTTCATTACAAAATTTGTTGGTGTATTTTGTATTTTATTTGAAAGCTTTTAATATGGCAGTCCCATTCTATAATATAAAACCATAGGTAGTAAAGACACTAAATAACAATATAAAACCATATGTACATGTAGTAAAGATACTAAATAATAATATAAAATCATAGGTAGTAATATACTAAATAATAAAATAAAACCATATGTAGTAAAGATACTAAATCACAATATAAATTCATATGTAGAAAAAAATATTAAATATACATTTTCAAGCACCAATCCGCGGATCTTCTAAAATGTGACATTTTTAAATAAAATTTCTGAAAAAACTTTCCAAGCTCCATTAATTAAAAAGATATTTAAAAGAAGATGTAAAAATTATCAAAATTATCAATTATAATAAACATGCACGTTTGAAAGCATGAAAACATTTAGATGTAATACTTCTCCTCCTGATAGGTCTGACATCAATGAAAATCTGATAGGCTATTTACACATTAATGGACGCACATATCATGCACATATCACGCATATATCATGCACATATCACGCACAAATCACGCACAAATCACGCACAAATCACGCACATATCACGCACATATCATGCACATATCACGCACATATCACACACATATGCCATGTATTTATTCAGAGAAATAAAGGGTTAACATGGTGTACATCATTGTTTGAAAATCACTCATTCCTTTCTTTATTGTAAATATTTTTTTAAAAACTCCAATGAATCCATTTGTTAAAAAAGAAAATCCATTGCCATTTGCAGAAAATATTAATTAAAAGAAACATTCCAAGATAAAATAATGTATCTATAATATTTTTCCACAAATGGGAATAAAAAAAGAATTCACATTTCTTATTTGAGCATTATTAAAAAAAATGAAAATATACCAATAGTAACATTTCAGCAAAACGTTTACCTGCTGAAAGAAAAATGAGCATAAGCAATTCAAAAAATTCAACACAAATAATGTAAAAGTTGATGGTATCCTATATAATAAAAGGCAAGTTTCTGTCCGGTCATCTATAACGATTGGTCTCTCAAACACACATGACTCCTACAGCCAATCATATTGAACACTTTTACGCGGACGTTCAAAACGAGTTATTTTTGGTGCAGTATTTCTTCCAAGACTTTATTTTGAGTTATGCGCGTTGGGATTTATAGTCAAAAGCTCTGTTTTTACGAGTTATTTATTTTAAATATAATGAATAGCATTTTGGACGTGATGAACATGTATGCCGGTCGAGACGGCTGTTGGAGGGGAGTTACAACATGCCACCGAACGGTGGCGTAACTTCCTTGGACGGGCTTTGTTGCTCGTATAATAATAAATAATTATATTATTTTTTAAAATTAAAAATGGCCCTGAGGCAAGTAACTTCATATTTGAACATGACATTGTTTTACCTGCACCTAAATATATATATAAAAAAAAATTAAATCTTAATATTCTAACATGCCAGCCATATTTCGAGATCCGTTGACATCTGTGCTGTAGTTCACGCTCACACTGTTTTAAAAATGTTCATTGGTAAATAAAAGTAAACCATAGAATAGACATCATACAACAGAAAATAAATAAATATATTTAGCATCTTTTTCTTGTCAGATTTTTAGTGATAAACTTATAACAGTAAGGGGCCGTCCATAAAGTACGTCACGCTCCAGAGAGGGTGTAAGAAAGTGTGACAGATTGTGACAGGGGGAGGGGGGGTCCAGCCATATGTGACGTCACGGTGTTTTATATTAAATTTTTATTATTTTGTTAATAAAAAAGAAATTTTTGTTCGAAAGTATGACGTACTTTGGGGGGGGGGTGTCCAAGAGGGGGGAGTTAAAAATGGTCAAAAATAGCGTGACGTACTTTATGGACGGCCCCTAAAAACATTTTAAATGTGCCTGCTAAAAATTTCGATTTTGTCGGAATTATACTGATTTGTTTAGCCCTGATTCAAGAATTCTGACAAGACTTCAAAAATATCGATTTTTCGAACATTACAATTGTACACGTTATAAAAACAAAAATCGACAAAATTAAATTACATGTAATTACACAATAAAAGTCGAGTATGGCAGGAAAATATGTATGTCGATGATGCCACTTTCTTGGTCTTTTTCCAGCACTATCGATGCCAACCGCAGAACCGCGAACTCTAAATCTTTCTTCATAGGCCATCCGATCGAAAACTATTCCATTTACAAGGCTAAAAAAAATAATTCACCAGTACTGTGACTTTTTAATTTTAAAAAATATGTAGATAAATTTTTAAAGAAACCTGAGGTCACCTGCTCATAAAACTTTCCCAGTGACTGAGCTTGATAGTGATAGCACTAGTACCAAGAGTAATAATAGTGCAACTAAGACTTTAACACACATACAAAATATATTCAACGTTTTTGAAACAGAGTCAGTTTTTGGTTGTTTTTTAAAATATTTTAAACTCATTTATTTTGCAACCACCCTAAGGCGAAACATTTGCGACCTGTTCCAGACCCAGTTATCTATTGATAGTGGTGTGTTCAATGATACAATTAACATATTTTATCGCAAAAAATAAAACTGATGCTCAAGTAAACGTAGTGAATATGTTATACGAAAATAAATTAGTTACGGGAATCGGCAATTAATTTTCAATTTTGAGATGGAAAGTTTTATTTACCAAATTTTCTAGTGAAGGAAATAAATATCATGCCAATACCTAATGCCAGGGTCAAATAAATGTTTGCAGAAATATTACAGTGAAATGATGAAACATTGGGAAACATTAAAATTAAAGCTGATTCTCTTTGTAACAAAAAATTTCTTGTAACTAACATCGATTGCAAAGCTAAATTCAGTTGACCAAAGAATTGTTTGACAAGTGCAAAAAGGCCACTAATTTCATTAAGGAGATGCTGGAACACTGAACTTCTTAAATAATGGATATTCTGTTGTGTATATATCTGTTTGTAATGTAAACATTTTGCACTAATGGTTCTCATATTTTGTGGTTTTCTGTAGACTCCTACAAGACAATGAAGGTAACTTTATAACACTGGGAAGGTCTCCTGGGTTGATATGTAGGACAGGTGGCAGTGTTGGGCTACAGTTACCGTCCAGTGTTGGAAAATGATGGTTGAAGATCACTGGTCAGTCTGGCTGGAGGCATGTTATTGAGTTTACCAGTGGCCTACATGGGCTGCACTGCCAAATGGAAGCGTGTCAAAGGGCTGCCAAGGTCACAGTGCTGAGACATCTTTCGCTTGTAAACATCTTAGAACAGTACAAATTAGTCGAAATTTAACACACACAAAATCTCTATGTAACAATGTTGCCAGCACACAATTCTGATACTTGAATACAACTTGTTCTCAGTGGCGTAGCTATGGGAGGGCAGGGGGGGCGAAATATAAAGTCCTCAGGGCCCCCACTCGAGGGGGGTCCCAAAATTAGTGTCATAATTTTTTTTTACATTAAATATTACGCTACCGCCATTTCTGTGGGGCCCCCAAATAAGTTAACCCCCGGTCCCCCTAACCCCTACAAATTCCTAGCTACGCCACTGCTTGTTCTACTAATTGTAGCAGACGAAAAGGGGACAGACTGCATCATCACAGTACCGAACGTGTCTGGCTTTTCATCTGATCACTTCTTATCTCAACTATTTTCAAACGCTCCTTCTATATGGTAGATTAATGCGTCTACGTTTATGCTGTAATTATTGAGGATTTCATACCAACAACAATATTACGAATTAATATTTAACGTCATCCCCCACCTCAAAACCACCCACCAATTTTTTAAAAATTAATATGTATTGTAATGTGAATTAATATTTGTAATGTGAATAGAAAATTAAGCAGGGGAGTTAGTTAAAATTAGAATGCTTCTCTTTTTTAAAAAAAAATCATTTTTGAGGCATGAAAATAATTGAACTTGTCATGTGTCGCCATGAGTTCCCTAGGCGGCCGTCATAACAGGCTCTCTCAACTTTACTGCAACATGCGGGTGATCTCTGTCCAATACTTTCAAGAACCGTTCGAATGCCCCTGGCCCGGCATTCAACAGTTTATGTAACATCATTTCCGTTCTTTTCCTTCGTGACTTAGGACCCAATATTTCCCTTTTGTCGTCCACATCAAAAACTCCGCCAGAAATTAACGCCGTGATCACGTGGGTTGCATCCAGCTCTTCTGTCAGAAAGTCCCAATGTTTCTTTATCGTTTCCTCGTCTTCTGGTTTTAATTTTTCTGACTTTCCTCTGGCAGTAATTCTTTTATCTAAGAGAAAACAAAAAGTTTGTACATAGGGTTACGACTAAGTGATCGAGTCTTTTATTTCATTTATCAACTCTTCCTAGCTGATGTTGATACCCTTTGGGCTAGTCCAGGGGTGCGCAACCTTTGGGCCGTTGACGGCCGCATAAAAAAAACAACTTTTGCTACGGCCGCCAAATATTTTTCACTGAAAAACGAAACGGTCACTATAAAAATGTACCTTCAGTAATAGTCAACGCGAAATATTAATGACAAAATCATAATGAATTGTACACAGTGCTTAATTACAAACAAAAACAATTCCATCGATATTCTCTTATATTTCTAATTTATTGAACATGGTCATGTAAACCTAACATTATGTCAAACACGTACAGCATGAGTATATTGTGCATTATTATAGGTGGCATTTTACACAATAATTGAATAAGTGATAAGCTGCTTCACTAACACTGTCCATGTAACTTAGCAGTCCAGAGTCCAGAAATTAGTGGCTGCCTTGCTCTTGAATGTTTGCCGAGAGTCGCGCAAAGTCCTGGCACTTGCTGGAAATCATCATTTGTATTCCTGACGCCAGATTGGTGTCCACAAGTTGGGTTCGATATTTGTTCTTGAGATATTTCATTAGTAAAAATGACGCTTCGCACATGTAAGTGCTTCCAAACAGCACTAGAGTGTTTCTTGCTATTTCGTGAAACTTGGGATACTCCACAGCTATTTTCCATGTCTCCAGTAGATCGTTTTTGTGCTCGAATTTCTTTATAAGCAGCGCGTTATTTTTTAGTTGGACATCCAACGGCGCACTGACCAAATTTGGAGAAGCAACGAGTCTCATATTTTCTGAGCTCTTGTCGAAATCCTGAAAACGTTCTGCGAATTCCAACAACAGCACTTCGAGGACGCCTGAAAAGGATGCAGCCGGATATCATTTTTTCTTATTTCATGGCTCTCGATTAGAGCGGTGAGTTGCGGGAAATGATAGAGATTGAGTTGTTGGATACGACTTTGTAGTAGAAGACATTTATCACAGAAATCCTGTACTCTGTGCATGAGGCAAACTGTTGTTCCTTTGCTTTGTCTAGCTCTATAACCATGATAAAAGTAATCGTTTTCATTAAACGCTTTTACAGTGTTATGTTTATTCACTGCTATGTCGAGAATATGTCTGGATTTCTGGTGCAGCTGCCAGCTAAGAGTGATACTTGTACACAGGCCTCTGGGTATTTGCGTGTACTGTAGTGGCTACTGAAGTTTACCGGCGAGTTACACGGTAACACAGCTCAAGCACAATACCGCGAATGAGCGCATCACAGGTTTCGGCGTGCTTCAATATTAGACTGCTAAACTTCTCTGCCTGCCCTCATTAGCTTAAGCTGCAGCCTGCTTCAATATTAGACTGCTAAACTTCTCTGCCTGCCCTCATTAGCTTAAGCTGCAGCCTAACACCAGAGCGGCAAGAGCTACTTCAATGTAAATGAGCGCTAAACACTGCAGCTAACGCTACAGCTGCCGGAGTCGTAATTTGTTTCGCAATAACTAGTGCTTAAGGGTGTAAATGAATATTCAATATTGCATTTACAACTTTACATGATATATTGCCAAATTGCAAATATTTGATGACCGCAGGTTATTATAATTTAAACAGATTGCCACGGCCGCACATTTTCGTGCCCATGGCCGCAGGTTGCGCACCCCTGGGCTAGTCTGTGTACATTTTAGGGAATTAATTCAGGGCTCTACAGGAATATTGATACTATGATAGAACTGTGTGGCAAAAAATACACTGTCTGCAAACATGGCTTGATCCAACATAAGAAAGGATGACAAATAATCCAACTTAAGAAAGGGAGACAAATAATCACCATCAAGAGTTTTGTTGACAAGTTACGGCTCAGACAGAATAAGGATTAATGACTCTATAGATTTGGAAATTGACGATGATAAGATCAAAATATCAAGACAGAGATAGGAACACAATTAGTCAAATTACTGAAAATAAATACCTTTTGCTTCTGCCCGGGGAACATTTATGACAACATTGTTCACATGCATATGTTGCTGTAATATCGATAGGCAACTGGGAAAAGAAATAAATAAATAACAATTATCTATAACGTTATGTGATACGATTTAAATATTATGTTTCAATTCATTATGTAAATAAATAACGATAGATTACACATCATACACTACAAGATAAATAAATAAATTTAACATATCTTACTGGTCTAATTTTAGTTGTATATATAACAACCATGGCAGGCAAACTTTATCAACACTTCGAACATTACTGTCACTCAATATTTTAAAACCAAAATATTTGTGTAATCGTCAGGAAATGTATTATTTATCGGCCGCTATTTTTTATCATTATTTTTTTTTAAAAACTTTTTGACTTCCAATAATTTTTGATCGGTCGATCAATCGTTAAAAATAATTTAATAGTTAAAATTTTCTAACAAATAATCGAGAAACTAATCGTTAATTTCCACAGCACTAATTTTAGTGTAGCTTTTTATTTAAAGAACCGCATTTTCTTGTGACGTCACATTTCTTAAAAAAAACCTCACCCTCGTCACAAATGCGTGACCCCCTCACCCCTTTTCCATAAGCACACGATGTCATTTATGGGCGGCCCCAAAGAGTAAAACCAATGTCTTGTGACTAAGGCTTAAAAGTAATTTTTATTTTTTTTCAAATAGGGGTAGGGCGAAGCTTATTCGTACACACACATAGGGGAGGGGTTCCCGATAATGTACGGGGTGCACCATGGGGGAGGGAGGTTTAAAATACGACTTTTTGTGCGTTCGTAATATATGAATTGCCCCTTATGGGACAGCACCAAACTGGCTTTGGTTACAGCATCTTGAATTAAAGACAAGTAATGGTAAAAAGTTTGGTAAAAACAGTTTGCTGCTTCTTTAAATTATTTACCAACTCCTCGCATTTTATTTTTCTCTCTTCGTTCGTTAAATTGGGCCCGAAATCCTAATGTTTTGTTTGGTGATGTTTTGCTTATGTTGTACTCCGTAAAGACGCTCACACACTCACGGCACAGTAAGCAGACTGCTTTGCTGCCAACGCGCGTGAAACAGTATTTAGCAGTCCATTCGTCCTTAAAAACACGAAATTCGTCCTCAATATTCAATGTTTCTTTTCTTGGCAGCACTCATTGTTAAATCAATGTCTATTTGCTTTTAAATTACAATTTTTACAAAACAGTTTAAAATGTTAATCGTAAACAAAAGCCACTTCCAGTTGAACTGAAATGCAGCTTCAAATAAGGATGTTAACAATTATTAATTAATGAACACTAATCGATTCTAGAGCCATAAAACCGATTTAATATCCTTATAATCGAATATAATATACGGAATTAAATATAAAAAATATTGCGAAAATTCTAAACAAAGGAAATCAATATCGACTTAACGGACCCTCCATCAATGACAAAAACGTAGACCTCCCCTCCAATATGACGTCACAAAGCTTTGCCACCCCCCCCCCATAAAAGCTGTATTTTCCATTTGAAAAAAAAATTATGTAGCCGAGTGGTTGGTAAAGGCAATGTACAGTATTTTAAATATAACACAGTACACGTAATTCCACGAAATAAGTTAAGACCACACAGGTTGAGGACTACAGCTGTTCTAAATGTTTATTTGGTCGGATTATTCTCGTAGGAAAGGAAATCACAGTTATAAATGAGTACCCTAACTAATAAGCTAAACACACCAGTTTGAATGCAGTATGCAGCCCTAAGTATCTACTATGCACTACTCTCTAAGTTTTACGTCTTAAGTTTCTCTTCTGTGTCCCTCTCGTCTCAGTGAGTCTCCCCTTATATAGGTGTCAGAAAGACAGCGCTCAAGCTTGTCCAATCATGTCATGCTGACTGCTGACTACGCAATTGTTCAGGTCTGGTCAGCCAATCCTGGCCATACAAGGATGTCGCCAGTGGGGTCGGACGGGGTGCAAAGCTTGTCCAGTCAACACAATGGTTTACCACCTACCCTGGGGCAATCGTGGCGGTCTACGTACGTTCCGCAGTCTTAACTTGTCGGCCACTCCCGCCATAAAGGGTCACCTGTCCGCACCCGTCAATCAACCTTGTTGCACATTACCACATTTAAATCACTTTTTGCCATTTAAGTATATATTTAGTGTAAGCTTGCACTCTAAAACCGTAATATGCGTGAAGCCATGTAAAACGTCATAACACAAATTGTAGGAAATCAAAAATTTAAGTGGAACTTTTATTTAAAGTTGCACGTTTTGATGTGTCGTAACATTTCTCAAACACTTCCTTCCCCCTCTTGACACATCATCACAAATGTGTGAACCCGCCTCTCCCATAGGTGCATGACGTCTTTATGGACGGCCCCTAGGATGGCAAAATGCACATGCCAAAAGGCAGCATGGAGCTGTCCATAAATGACGTCACGCACCTGGGGGGGGAGGGGGATCACACTTTTGTGACGATGCGTGAAGAGGGGGAGGGAGGGGGTTGAATAAATGTGACCTCACATCAAAGGGTAACTTTAAATACAACTTCCACTGAAATATTTGGTCGCTTACAATTTATTTAATGCGGATTTTTTTTAAAAATCAGTGCTTCTCAAAGTACCGGTCGGTAGGTCATCAGACGCTGGTTGGCGTAAGCTATAAAGACACGAAAATTAAATCTAATTATAATCCTTAAGTTTGAAAACGTATGATATTGTTACCATGCGTCGTTTGATGGCATCACAGCATTTGTGATGTAACCGCAGCTCCGTTTGGTTCTCTTACGGCAGGAGTCGACGAACTTTTTTCCCGTTACCCCAAAATATACAAGATTATGAGTGCGTTGCCCCCCCCCCAACCCCCAGGCTCTAGGTCCTGCTCACATGACTCGGAGATTTAGGGGAGCGTCGTTAGCGAAAATGCAACTGTTGCGTTTTACAAGCATGACAAGTGTCTAAAAATGATCTGAATAGGATTATGTGTTGATATTTTATTTCAAAACGACACGGAATATAATTTTTCTTTAAAAAAAAAGGGGAGGGGGATCTATTTGATAAAATTATAAACGTTTTAAGTTTGATATAATTGTTCGATTGGTTTTTCGTCAAACGCCCCTGGCCATTCTAGATATAATGATAAATGAGCCCATTTAAAATTAGTCAAATATTCATTAACTTTCTTTAATGCATCAAATTCTTGACATCGTAATTTGAGAGGAGCACAAAACAACTTTTCTTCTTAGCTCTGTTTTTAAGGCATTAATTTTAAATATCACAGAAAGGATACTTGTTACAGTCAAGTAATGTGGATTAAGATTATTGTCACTCGTGTCAATATAAATGAAAGTATGGTGGATTTAGGTATCTTCGTATAATACGTAGGTAAGAAATCTACATAGTTGTCAAATTTTTAAAAATGCATTTTCTGGAAGGAACCGGTTCAATAATGGGCATATGTTCCAAGCCTACACGTACACGGGACTTATTTTAATATATCTAGTGGATTGTAGTGGATGTTATATGTCCCAAATGAGTCTGCATTACCCCCAAGAATTCCCTTTTGACCCCAGATGAGGTAATTTACCCCTGTTCGCCGACCTCTTTCTTACGGGATGCCCGTCAGTCAATTGAGGGATTTTCTTTTAAATATATTTTTAAAATATTAATTTTAAATATTTTTTTTCTAGACAAAGACGTTAACTGTGATGATTAATAGTCAATGTTTAATTTGTATGCATTAAAACAGGGATGTCCAAAGTCCGGCCCGCGGGCCAAAACCAGCCCGCAAAGCCATTTTAACTGGCCCGCGGCCTCATCTGAAATAATTAACTAACTGACGTATTATTTCTGTAAAGATAGTATATTTATTAGAAAAGTAGAAATTTTGTCCTGTTTCAAGTATGACACATGATGGCGAAAATCTGTGATTATTATTTTTTTTTAAACAACGTGGAAATACGATATACCGTAAAAGTCGATGACGTCATTTTATTATATTTTTTCGTCGACTCGGAAGTGGAAACGAATAATGCGTCGGTGAACTTACAAATTTTAAATAGTTTTTTTGTATCAGAATTTTTTTAACAAAATTTTCGGCTTTTGTTATATTCAACACATTCTGTTTATTTTAAGGTCCGTAGTACAAAATAAACATCTTTTTTCCATAACGCTGCAATTATTTATCAAATATAATGATTTCTATCTTATATTACAGGCGCTCTTGCACACTGAAGATTATTAAATTGCGTCTCATTATTTTAATGATTGAATTTGAATTTATGAACAAAATATTTAATTATTTATAAAGTCTTGAAAATCGATTTAAAGTTGTGATAGCATTGTCTTGTTTAATCTCCACAGTCCTACAATTGAAAAAAAATAATTAAAAGACCAGTAATTCAGTCTTTATCTAATTTTTAAAAAAAATGTTAAGATCTATAAATTTTGTAAATAACGAAACTGCTACGATCGGGAAAAAACAAAGAAGTTATAGAAAAATATAATTTTAAATTATACAAATAAATGTATAATCATACAGGAGTTTGCCAATGTTTGCCTGTCACGCAACACTGTGGCTCGCCGAATTGAAGAAGTCTCATCTGACATTAAGAGACAAACAGAGGCAAAAGCAGAAAAAAATTGACTTTTTTTCGATAGTCTGTTATGTAAGCACTGATGCATCTGACACTGCGCAACTTCTTTTTTTTTAGAGGAGTTAATGATGACATGTGTGTGATTGAAGAATTACTTAACCTTCAGAGTCTTAAAGACCAAAACAAAGGGAAAAGATTTATTTACTTCTGTTTGTTCTGCTGTCAATGACATTAAACTACCTTGGAAAAAATATCTGGAATTATTACTGATGGTGCACCTGCCATGATTGGTGAACAGCTTTCTCTCAACGACTTTTACCGACAGCTGGATAAAGAGAGATTCAAAGAGATTCGAACATTTGCTGACAAAATGCTCAGCTTGTTTGGCTCGACATACTTGTGTGAGCAGACATTTTTAAGTTATGAATTTTAACAAGAACCGTGTGAGGACGAGAATAAGTGACTCTCACATACGTAATAGTATATGTATCAAAACCAGTGGCATTAAACCTGACTTCACCTATTTACTGCATTCAAGATCTCAGTTTCACCCTTCACATTAACATTTTGCTATAAAAACTTCTCAACTTATGTCATTTTGATATAATTTTAATTCGGCCCGCGAGGGTCTTTATTTCAAGGAATTTGGCCCGCCATGCAAAAAGTTTGGACACCCCTGCATTAAAATAAAATATAATCTAAGGATGTTAACACAGTTCGACAGTTCGTTTTCTGAAGGCCGGAAACGTTTTTAAAAAACGCTTCACGCGCGTTACGATATTACAAATGTAGATTTTCACTAAATAAAAAATAAATACTTAAATGACAACAAAAGTGATTTGAAACTACTTATTTTCAAATAAGAAATAAGGTGTTTGTGTGTGTGTGTGTGTCTTTGGGGGGGGGCAAAGCTTTGTGGCGTATTTTTAGAGGGGGAGGGTAACTTTTTGTGACGACGCGTGACGAGGGGGGGGAGGGGGTAAAAATCGGCCAAAATCGCGTGACGTCATTTATGGACGACCCCCATACTGTAATAGAACTTGCAGGTCAAGTAACAAGACTTAAACACACTGTGTTCTGGTTAACAACTGTCTTTAATCACTCTATACAATCAACTGCCTCGGCTGCCTCTTGAACCGTCTATCTCTCGTCCGCTATCCTCCCAGTCCACGACCTCGTACGCTTACAGTTCACATCACAAACAACGTGTTTCATACTAGGTCAAGTCCTTGCATGCTCATACAATGTAAACACAACACGTCTCTCACACATACTAAACTCTGACCGGCTGCATGTGACATGTGGGCAGTAGTTTGCTCAACCCTCCAGTGGAGGGTAAAGAGATTTTAAAAACAAGTAAACAATAATTCTATGGATAATTCACCGAATTAGGATTTCCATAATAAAATTAATGTACTCTTTAATGTTAAAGATGATGACAAGTTGTTTGTTTCAAACACTTATTGAAATCTCTGTCTTAGTTAGTACTCCTGCAACACTTACTTGAAACTTGCCTCAGTGTTTACAGAGCCTTCCACAAGTGTGTTCCTAGCTTGTAAAGCTTGACTGATGTCAGCTGTGTGTGGTGTAAGTTGGTGGGAAGACAAGGAATCTCTGAAGAATTACATGGCAATACTGAACATTCATTTGATAAGATAACGCTTTACAATACTGATGACTGATTTGATAAGATAACGCTTTACAATACTTATGACTCATTTGATAAGATAGCCCTTTACAATACCGATGACTGGTTCATTTGATAAGATAGCGCTTTACAAAGCTGATGAATCATTTGACAAGATTGCTTTAGAATACTTTACACTATTCTTTGTCCAAAATTTATTACATTTCTAATTGCTCACTTTACCCTGACCTACAAGAAACTTACAAAATGAAAAATGACAGAGGGCCCATGTAGCCACCAGATATTTGTCGACGCAGTCTCCTGCTGGCAGCCGATCCTATTTGACGATTCTCAGTGACGTCTGCCAAAGCGTCAAGAGTTTCGAGGCTTGGCTCAAACATTCTTTTCAAGAAATAATTGTATCTCTGATAATATTTGCAACTGCTCTCATTCCTGACCAACACATGCCTGGACTCGGAAACTGTGTGAATCTTACTGGAATCAAAATATTGTCTGTCTAACACCTTTGTCAAATTCAACATTCCCCCTTTATTTGTCAAATCAACTCTTTCTCCCATAGCCATAAACAACTCAACCGTTTTAAAATGACAACCTTTCTTTGCAAAGTACAAACTACGGGAAAAGTTATCGAAACTGTCATTCTTACTTTGTTCTTCCTTCTGAATCAACATTTCCGCTAATTGTGTATAACCAAAATATGATGCGATAATGAGTGGTGTCAAGCCATATCTATTTGCTTCATCGACCTTCTCTGAGCTTCTGATGAGAACTTCAACAGCCCTGGTGTGGCCGTGACGTGTGGCGATCATCAGAGCCGTGACGTCATCCATGTTTCTGTCTGCAAGCACAGCTCCGTGGTCGATGAGAACTTCTAGCACATCTGAAAACCCGTGCTGAGAAGCTTTCATTAGGGCGGTCCAACCATAAGCGTTCTTCTCATTGACTTTTGCGTCTTTTTCTAGAAGCACCAAGACGATGTCAGTGTAACCATTCTCTGCAGCCAACATTAGTGCTGTCCAACCAAAATCGTTCTTTTCATTAACATCGGCTCCGTCCTCAATAAGAGGTTCAACAACGTCACAAAGTCCATTTAGTGCAGCTATCATGAGGTTGGTCCAGCCATCGTTTAACTTCTGATTTACATCTGATCCAGATCTGACAAGCAAGGCGCAGACATAGAGGTGTCCGCACTGGGACGCTATGGACATCGCGTTCCACCCCATCACATTTTGTGTATTCACTTCCGCTTTGTGTTTAATCAACAACTCCACGGTCTGAGTGTCCCCTCCTTCAGAGGCTATCATCAGCGCTGTCCAGCCATCTTTGTCCTTCATGTTGCAGTCAGCTCCGTGGTCAAGAATGTACTCAATGGTTCCACAGGCGTCATAAGAGTCATTCGTACTTACTTCCCCTTGACTCCCGGGAACATTGTCATCAAACATTGACACGATGTCTCTGTGTTTATTTAGTACTGCGTACATCAATGGCGTCCAGCCGTCATCATCTTTCTCATTCACGTCTGCTCCATTTTCAATAAGAAGTTTTACAATCTCGAGATTTTCATTAATGTTCGTAGTTAACGCTTTGCTAAGTAAGAAACTATTTACAAAATTATCTCCATTAAGTCTTATTAAAATTCCGAAATTCCACTTCAAAGTCGTAATACTCAGTGCCGTAAGTCCGTATTTTGCCTTTTCATTAACAGACGCCTCATTTTTTACAAGAATTTCGACAACATCTTTCATGCCCTTGAGTGATGCAAACATAAGAGCGTTCCATCCTTGGTCAGTTGTTTCATTTACCTGGGCACCGTTATCAATCAAGTGCTGAACGACTTCTTTGTGGCCCATTCTGGATGCTACCATTAGGGCGGTTATGCCCCCTATGAATACTTCATTGACGTAAATTCCATGTTGAATGAGGACCTCAACGACTTCCTTGTTTCCACCCATGCAGGCAAACGACAAACTTGTGTTTCCTTTGTTGTCTTTTTCATTGACATCTAATCCCTTCTCTATCAGAAGATGGACAATCTTTTTCTGGCCAGTCAGACAGGCCAACGACAAAGCTGTTCTTCCACCATGGTCTTTGACATTGACATCAGCCCCTCTGTCAATGAGCAGAGAGACGATCTCAAAGTTACCACTAAATGCTGCTACAATCAGAGCCGTCCTACCTTCTTTTTCTTTCCCATCAATGTTTTCTTCTTCAAATTTGAGCAACAACTCAACAATGCCTATACGCCCTCTGGAAGATGCATACATTAGTGAAGTCCATCCATTGCCCGCTTCATCACCAACGTTCGCCCCCTTTTCAATAAGAAATTCTACGATCTCTTTCTCTCCGATATCACATGCCATCATCAAACCTGTAACCCCATCTTTGTCTTTCTCATTCACGCTCGCCCCCTTTTCAATAAGAAACGCCAGAATGCTCTTAAGGCCCAAAAGGTGTTGTGTTATCAAAGATGTTTGCCAGGTGTTGTCCTTTTCATCTTTGTTTGCTCCCTTTTCAATAACACTCTCAACAATTGTTGAGTAGCCATTATCTGAATTATTTTCTTTAAGACACTTTAAAATCACTAAAATCTCGTCGCTGTTCATCCTGGCTGCTATCATCAGAGCCGTCAGGCCATCGGCGTCCTTCTCATGGACATTGGCTCCCTTTGCTACCAGTAACTCAACAATGTTGAGATGGTTGCACATGACAGCCAACATCAGTGACGTCATACCTGTGTCTGTCTTGTCATTAACATTTGCCCCATGTCCAGCCAGAAACTCAACAGTTCTGTCATGGCCATCATGCGAGGCTAACATGAGGGCGGTCCAACCGTCACGTTCCTTCTCGTTTACGTCCACTTTATTTTGAATAAGAAAGTCTACAATCTCGTTGCTGCCCGCCCCGGCTGCTATCATAAGAGCCGTCTGGCCACTGGTCTCCTTCACATGAACACAGGCTCCCTTTGCTACCAGAAACTTGACAATGTTGAGATGGTTGTAGATGGTGGCTAACATGAGGGCGGTCCACCCGTCACGTGTTTTCTCGTTAACGTCTCCATTTTTTTGTATAAGAAAGTCTAAAATGTCGATGCTACCCGCCCCGGCTGCTATCATCAGAGCCGTCTGGCCACTGGTCTCCTTCTCATGGACACTGGCTCCCTTTGCTACCAGAAACTTGACAATGTTGAGATGGTTGTAGATGGTGGCCAACATCAAGGCAGTGTAACCATCATTGCTTTTTTCATTGATATTTGCCTGTTTATTGATGAGCAACTCAGCGGTTCTAGTGTGGTTGTTCTTGGCAGCCATCATCAGTGACGTCATACCTGTATCTGTCTTCTCATTGACATTTGCTCCATGTCCAGCCAGAATCTCAACAGTTCTTTCATGGCCATTCTGCGAGGCTAACATGAGGGCGGTCACCCGGTCACGTGTTTTCTCGTTAACGTCTCCTTTATTTTGTATAAGAAAGTCTAAAATGTCGTTGCTGCCCACATTGGCTGCTTTAATCAGAGCCGTCTGACCTTTGGCGTCCTTCTTGTGTACACTGGCTCCCTTTTCTACCAGCAACTTTACAATGTTGAGATGGTTGTTGTAACTAGCCAACATCAAGGCAGTCTCACCATCCTTGTTTTTCTCATTGATGTTCGCCTGTTTATTGATGAGCAATTCAACGGTTCTAGCGTGGTTGTACATGGCAGCCATCATCAAGGCAGTGTAACCATTGTTGACTTTCTCATTGACATTTGCCCCATGTCCAGCCAGAATCTCCACAGTTCTTTCATGGCCATTATGCGAGGCTAACAAGAGGGCGGTCCACCCAACACATGTCTTCTCGTTAAAGTCTCCTTTATTTTGTATAAGAAAGTCTAAAATGTCGTTGCTGCCGTCCATAGCTGCTTTCATCAGAGCCGTTATACCCTTGGCGTTCTTCTCATGGACTCTGGCTCCCTTTGATACCAGCAACTTGACAATGTTGAGACATTTATTCATGGTAGCCAACATCAAGGCAGTGTAACCATCATTGCTTTTTTCATTGATGTTTGCCTGTTTATTGATGAGCAACTCAGCGGTTCTAGTGTGGTTGTTCTTGGCAGCCATCATCAGTGACGTCATACCTGTATCTGTCTTCTCATTGACATTTGCTCCATGTCGAGCCAGAATCTCAACAGTTCTTTCATGGCCATTCTGCGAGGCTAACATGAGGGCGGTCACCCGGTCACGTGTTTTCTCGTTAACGTCTCCTTTATTTTGTATAAGAAAGTCTAAAATGTCGTTGCTGCCCACATTGGCTGCTTTAATCAGAGCCGTCAGGTCATAGATGTCCTTCTCATTGACACTGGCTCCTTTTGCTACCAGCAACTTGACAATGTTGAGATGGTTTTTAGAAATAGCCAACATCAAGGCAGTGCCACCAAACTTGTTTTTCTCATTGATGTTCGCATGTTTATTGATGAGCAACTCAGCGGTTCTAGCGTGGTTGTTCTTGGCAGCCATCATCAGTGACGTCATACCTGTATATGTCTTATCATTGACATTTGCCCTATGTCCAGCCAGAAACTCAACAGTTCTTTCATGGCCACATTCCGAGGCGTACATTAAAGCAGTCCACAAGTCACATGACTTCTCGTTAACGTTTCCATTTTTTTTAATTAGAAAGTCTAAAATGTCGTTGCTGCCTACCCTGGCTGCTGTCATCAGAGCCGTCTCACCGTTGGCGTACTTCTCATGGACACTGGCTCCCTTTGATACCAGCAACTTTACAATGTTAAGATGTTTGTTCATGGTAGCCAACATCAAGGCAGTCTCACCAAACTTGTTTTTCTCATTGATGTTCGCCTGTTTATTGATGAGCAACTCAGCGGTTCTAGCGTGGTTGTTCTTGACAGCCATCATCAGTGACGTCATACCTGTATATGTCTTGTCATTGACATTTGCCCCATGTGCAGCCAGAAATTCCACAGTTCTTTCATGGCCATTGTACGAGGCTATCATAAGGGACAGTCCACCTGTCGCGTGACCTGTCGTTAACGTCACCTTTATTTTGTATAAGAAAGTCTAATATGTCGTTGCTGCCCGCCCTGGCTGCTTTCATCAGTGCCGTCATAACCTGGGTGTCCTTCTCATGGACACTGGCTCCTTTTGCTACCAGCAACTCAACAATATTGAGATGGTTGTTGAATGTAGCCAACATCAAGGCAGTTTCATCATGCATGTTTTTTTCATTGATGTTTGCCTGTTTATTGATGAGCAACTCGGCGGTTCTAGCGTGGTTGTTCATGGCAGCCATCATCAGTGACGTCATACCTGTATCTGTCTTATCATTGACATTTGCCCTCGTGTCCAGCCAGAAACTCCACAGTTCTGTCATGGTCATTATGCGAGGCTAACATGAGGGCGGTCCACCCGTCACATGTCTTCTCGTTAACGTCTCCTTTATTTTGTATAAGAAAGTCTAAAATGTCGTTGCTGCCCACCATGGCAGCTTTCATCAGAGCCGTCTAGGCCATTCGCGTCCTTTCTCATGGACCCTGGCTCCCTTTGCTACCAGCAACTTGACAATGTTGAGATGGTTGTGGATGGTCGCTATCATCAAGGCAGTGTCACCATCGTTGTCTTTCTCATTGATGTTCGCCTGTTTATTGATGAGCAACTCAACGGTTCTAGCGTGGTTGTTCATGGCAGCCATCATCAGTGACGTCATACCTGTATCTGTCTTATCATTGACATTTGCCCCATGTCCAGCCAGAAACTCCACAGTTCTTTCATGGCCATTGACCGAGGCTAACAAGAGGGCGGTCCACCCATCACATGTCTTCTCGTTAACGTCCCCTTTATTTTGTATAAGAAAGTCTAAAATGTCGTTGCTGCCCGCCCTGGCTGCTTTCATCAGAGCCGTCTGACCTTTGGCGTCCTTCTCATGGACACTGGCTCCCTTTGATACCAGCAACTTGACAATGTTGAGATGGTTTTTAGAGGTAGCCAACATCAATGCAGTGTCACCAAACTTGTTTTTCTCATTGATGTTTGCCTGTTCCTTGATGAGCAACTCAACGGTTCTAGCGTGGTTGTACATGGCAGCCATCATCAGTGAAGTATTTCCCCATTGAGCTTTCTCGTTGACCCCTGCACCACTATCAATGAGGAGTTTTACAGTATCAACGTGACCATTGAATGAAGCTCCCATCAGTGCGGTCCTGCCTGTATCAGTCTTATCAAATACACTTGCATGACTTTCAATGAGAAGTTTCACCACGCCTATTTTACCATTTAATGCTGCATACATCAGTGCACTGTAACCATAAAAGTTTCGCGCGTTGACATCCATCCCGCTCTGAAGAAGAGCTTCAACAGTATCCCGCTGACCATTGAAGGCTGCTAACATCAGGGCTGTCCAATCTTCGGGGGTGCTTTCATCTACCTTGGCCCCCGCTGCCAGAAGTCTTCGCACTATGTTCGTGTGCCCTTTCCATGAAGCAACGAAGAGCGCCGTCTCCCCCCTCTGGGAACGCTGGTTGACGTCACAGCCCTCAGCCAGTAGGGTAGCCACCGCCCCGTCGTCCCCTGCTCCTGCTGCTGATATCAAGGCGATGTCGATAGGTTGGAGGTTTAAACCTGCACTCCCCACAGGTTGTACATCTGTTGACTCCGTGCCTACACTCGCCATAGGTTGTACATCTGTTGACTCCGTGCCTACACTCGCCATAGGTTGTATATCTGTTGACTCCATGCCTACACTCGCCATAGGTTGTACATCTGTTGACTCCGTGCCTACACTCGCCATAGGTTGTACATCTGTTGACTCCATGCATACACTCGCTATAGGTTGTACATCTGTTGACTCCATGTCTACACTTGCCATAGGTTGTACATCTGTTGACTCCATGTCTACACTCGCCATAGGTTGTACATCTGTTGACTCCATGCCTGTGTCTGAAGACAAGAAAGTTTGATAATTTTTCTTCACGGATAGGAAATACCTCAGAATGAACAAAGCTGCAACTAGATCAGACTGGACTAAACCGCAAAATGTCACATAGCCTTTCTTCCCCTGAGGTCTTCGAACACTGATCCCTCTGATATTGACTTCACTGTCCAATTGATGCAAGAGTGCATTGGTGAGGTAAAGTCTTGGATGACTTTCAGCAAGCTCAAACTGAATGATGACAAGACAGAAGCACTCCTATTTTGCGACAATAAATCACCCAGTAATTTGTCTCTTCCGAAATCTATTCAGGTGGCTAGTTCGGATATACTGTTAACAACATCGACTAAGAATCTTGGCTACATTATTTCTGACAAAATGTCTACCAACAACTTCATCAATCACATCTGTCACTCTGTCTACACCGCCATTCGTCAGATCAGCTCAATCCGTCATTACTTAACAGTTAGTGCAACAAAAACTCTAGTCTGTACTCTTGTTCTAACTCGTATTGATTACTGCAATTCTCTTCTGTCAGGTGCGCCAAAACAATGCATTGAAAAACTACAGAAAGCTCAAAATTCAGCTGCCAGATTAGTTCGTAAGGCAAAAACATGACCACATTACTCCGGTACTTTACTCAATTCATTGGCTACCTGTAAAAGCTCGAATTGATTACAAGCTGGCCGTTCTCTGTCACAACTTCTTCTCTGACTCATGCCCTTCCTATCTTACTGAACTTCTGTCGGTCTACTCAACCAGTCGTCAGCTACGCTCTTTTGCAGACAGACGCATTCTTTGTGTTCCTAAGACACGAACTAAAATATTTGGCGAAAGGTCGTTCTCTTTTTGTGCACCCAAACAATGGAATTCTCTACCATTACACATCCGGAGTATTTCAACTACCAATTCTTTCAAGACTGCACTCAAGACGCATCTTTTCAAAATGTATTTTCAAAATTAATGAAACATCATTTCTTTTAATGATTAACGTAGCTTATGTTTAACGTACTGTTATTTATGTGCTTATTATGTTATAAATTTTTATTAACCGGTAATTATATGTATGGTATTATCACCATGTAAAGTGCTGTGAGCCCGGTTCATTGCTGGGTTACAGCGCTATATAAATTGTCAATTGATTATTATTATTCTTACTTTTTGTGGTACTTAGTTGCTTTGGACGAAAGTACCAATTTACAGGAACTACACAATTGTTGGTATTTAAACGGGAAATAACACTTGTTTTGAGCTTACCGACGAATGAATTAGTTTTGAGTTACTCAAAGACACAACTACAGGCCTGGATTTTTTCAATGCTGTTGAAAACTATGTTGAAAGAACTGGGTTGGTGTGAAACAATATAGCAAGCGTTAACAACCGATGGAGCGTGTGCTTTAACTGAAAAAAAAGTTCTGGTGAAATAGATGAAAATTAAATTAAAGAATTATAACATACTGACAATACACTCTTACCTCTCCACTGAGTATTTCATCAGGAAAGTATGTGTAAAGCTGTGTTGAAGGTCAAGCAGTTGTCAGTATGATAAACTTTGTCACAGCCAGGGCACTTAACCATAGGCAGTTCAAGGCACTGCTTGAAGATTTGAATATTATTATATTATCTACCACAGCTGTATCCGCTGGCTGAGCCTGGGCAAGTTATTGAGGCGACTGTGGGATCTCATGGAAGAAATATTTATGTTGCTGGAGATGAAAGGTTTTGTTTGTGACTTTGTTACTACGATTTTTAATGAAGAGTGGAAGTCAGACTTTATGTTTGCCATTAACATTATGGAAAATTTTAATTTAACTTCAGGGCAATAGCTTATTTGCACATGAGCTATATGTGCATGGTAAATCATTTCAGGCTAAACTCTCCCTATTCTTCAAGAACCACTCTTCAATATCCTCAATTCGCCACTTTGTGTGTGCAGAAGCTGATTCAGCCTCAGAGGATATACAGTTAGAGCTGTTAGACCTAAAAGCAGAAGGAGAAGTTCCATTTGCATTCGTTTTGGTTGTTGCCTGTTAATAAATTGGTTATCGCAATTAAGCCACTTTCCACTAAACATGATGAAGGAAACGTAATCAAAAACTTTTAAATTACAGCCCATATTTCAGAAAAAGCCGGAGAGATCTTCTTTTCCAGCCAGAATTAATGGTAGCTGCTTTTGAAATTAAATTTATCATTTGTAGTTTCTTCCATCAGTTCTTCTTGTAACTGCAGATATTATTTTGTGATTGCACTCAAAAAGGGTCCAAAATCCAACCAGGTGTGTTCATTTTCAAAATACCATTAAATAGTTGATAAAATCTAAATGGAGAGCATGCAAGTGCTGACAGTTAGAAAGTATGACTTCATCATTTTTTTCCTGCTCCTGATAAATTTGGCAACCAGCTGAATTACACTCGTTCAAAATTTATTTTGTACATACGAGATTTCGTTACAAATGCAGAAACAACAGACTTTGTAATTATTCAATTCAGTTCATCACCTTGAAGCTAAAGATTATTTTTTATTAAATTGTTGAAACAAGTCGGTCAAGTAAGAGATGTCACATTTTAATTGAATTAAATTGGAGCGTAAAGCAGTATCTTTACGTTTAAGTACTTCAGCTTCGAGTTGAATAGCTTATAACACCAATCTAAAAAAGCTCCCTTTCAGAACCAACGAACTTCTGTATGAAGCAGCAAACTATTAAATTCTTCATCGTTTTCAATTTTTAAATAATCTGTAATTCAATAATTTGCTTCTGATTGTGTTGATAGCTTTAATTACATATTGTAATGAATCATGTGGTCGTGAAATTAATTTTTTGCAACTGAATGTTGACGATGGATAATATAGTGCAGTGCTACTCAAAGTGGTGGTCCTTGGACCGGTGCCGTCCGTGGGCCATCCACCACCTGTCCGCAGAAGTTATTAAGAAAGGACAGAACAATCTAATTATAATCCTTTATTTGCTACCATTAATACTAACTATATATAATATGTCAATTTTTCGGCAATAAGCACATTTAATAAAACAAATAAAGTAAATTAAATTACATTTAGCTACCATGTCAGTACAGGGAAAATAGTGCACCGGTCCCTGGTGCAATAGAAAAATTCCTGCCAGTCCGCCATGCTAAAATGTTTGAGAAGCACTGATATAGTGTACTGTGAATGGATTCAGCACCTCATTTTTTATATGAAAGAACACCCCTATAGCGCCCCATAGAAATACTACTTAGAGGTATTCCTTTTTCTTATCAAATGCATGAAATATTTATTATTCCTTGGAATCAGTTTACGAATATTTAGAAAATAATAATTCTTGGCAAATTTATTCTTCCTTTGTGAACCGCACGTATGCTAAAAGTAAAACATCATTTCCTGGCAAAGTTGACTCATCAAGTTGAATAGAAAAGAGAGATGTTTTTATATAGCCACCAAATGAATCTACAACACCTTTAGCCATTTCATCAATTCTTATTTGCACTGTATTATTACTACTAACGAATTTTTCTTGATAATATCAGATGTTGGCTTGTGTAGCACAGTGCGTATTACTTTAAGTATAACCGTTATAATTTACCAATAGTATGATGTTTTCCCGATTTGGCAATCATTAACAAAATAGTGTAAGAAGCAAGCCAGCCATCACAATCTTGTGTGGTTGCGGTTGAAAAGAGTTTTGGCAATGTCGGTCGTTAGATAATCTTTTTATTTTAGAGTTCGAAATTAAAAGTAATCACCGTTAATTTTTGTCAAACGTTCTTGTAGTCTGGAAGTGCACAATTGCACAGATTTAAATACAAGTAAGGAAGTATTCGGGAACCAAACCAACGACCAAAACATTTTTCAAAGAAAAATTAAGCGTTATGAGCGGAATACGCAAACATTTTATTTTCTAAATCTTCTCTTCTTTCTTTTATGCTTTCACCGCCCCCCCCCCTTTTTACAGTTATTCACCATCCCCAAAATGGACCTGCGGCTTTCAACGCCCCCTGGATCGCTTCAGCGCTCACAAGGGGGCGATATCGCCCACTTTGCGAATCACTGGTCTAAAGAGAATGTTGCCTGTTCAGGAACTGAATGCTACCGGCACTCACGATGTATTACATCTTATTAATTTTTCGTCATCTTAAAATATTAGTTTTATTTACAGAAAAAGTCAACAGCACAAAACAGGATGCCATACTCACATAGAATATTTGTTGAACAAAAACCTTTTCCTTTCTAGGAACTCCTCCCTAACCAGCAGCCATCCACTAACCAGCAGCCATCCACTAATCAGCAACTATCCACTAACCAGCAGCCATCCACTAACCAGCAGCCATCCACTAACCAGCAGCCATCCACTAACCAGCAGCCATCCACTAACCAGCAGCCATCCACGAACCAGCAGCTATCCACTAACCAGCAGCTATCCACTAACCAGCAGCTATCCACTAACCAGCAGCCATCCACTAACGAAGAAGTCTTCAGTAGGTATAGAACATCGTCCGTTTCCGCCTTATCTACTTTATATCTTGCTCTAATTCCACTAACTACTTAATACTTCGATCAAATATATAGTAAAGTTATCTAACAAATCTTAGAAATCCTCGGTGCTACACAACTCGTGACGTAGACTGGAGAAAGCGGCAGTTTTTGACAGTCAACGTGTTCAACCAGTCACCTATTACGATGACGTGAGAACACTAAGAGTTAATGCCGCCATTGTCAACATTTTATCTCAGCATAAAGCCCCACGTCCTGTTCTCTTGGTGTGTAGTTTTCAGGTCTACATTTAGTCATGCGAGACTGAGAATGTGTTAAGATGAAAGTCTAGGCTTGAAATTCAAATGATGTTTTAAGTTAGATTGCTCCAAGTATAGGACACTTGACCTCAGAGCTGAGCCAAGTCTAGGACACTTGGCCTCAGGGCTGAGCCAAGTCTATAAGACACTTGACCTCAGGGCTGAGACAAGTCTAGGACACTTGATCTCAGGGCTGAGACAAGTGACAAGTCTAGGACACTTGACCTCAGGTGGTGCAATTCTAGGACACGACCTCAGGACTGAGCCAATTCTAGGTCACTTGATTTCAGGGCTGAGCCAAGTCTAGGACACTTGACCTCCGAGCTGCGCCAAGTCTAGGACACTTAACCTCAGGGCTAAGCCAAGTATTAGGACACTTGACCTCAGGGCTGAGCCAATTCTAGGACACTTGACCTCAGGGCTGAGCCAAGTCTAGGACACTTGACATTAGGGCTGAGCCAAGTCTAGGACACTTAACCTCAGGGCTAAGCCAAGTATTAGGACACTTGACCTCGGGCTGAGCCAATTCTAGAACACTTGACCTCAGGGCTGAGCCAAGTCTAGGACACTTGACCACAGGGCTGAGACTGGTGCAGCATACACCGGACTCATTCAAATAAACTGAGAGATAGAAAGTTTTTTGAAACAACATTTTACTACATTACTATATTACTACATTCTGAATCATATATTTACACTCAATTCGAGTTATCTGTGGTTGTTCGTCCGTCGTGGTCGACGATGACTACTCTCATCATATTTGCTGGGCCGCCACATGTGTCCTCTGGTGGCTTATTAACCCTATTCTGGCACGAAAAAGGCGTCCGCATGTCGGACAAGAGATAGAAGCGGTCCCTTCAGGGGGGTTTTGGATACGTTCCTTTCTGGCTTGACGTTTTAACTTGGCAGCCTGTTGTCTATTAGCCTCACAGACAGCTGCGACATTCCATATCATAGAGCGCCAGTGGGCTCGGTTACTGGCTGCTGCTTCCCATGAGTCATGTCCAATGTCGAAGGCCTTCAGAGTAGTTTTAAGTGCATCTTTGTAGCGCTTACGTGGACCTCCGCGTTGTCTATGCCCTTATGTAAGCTCACCATAGAAGAGCCTCTTGGGGAGGCGATGGCCGGGCATGCGCACTACATGCCCCGCCCAGCGTAGTTGGCTTTGCATGAGGATAGTGTGGATGCTGGGTAGTCATGACCTGGCTAATATTTCGGTATCTGGAACTTTTTCCTGCCATTTTATATTGATAATTTTTCTAAGGCTTTTGGTGTGGAAGTGGTTCAGCAACCTCGCATGGCGTTGGTATACAATCCAAGTTTCACATGCATATAGTAAGGTGGGGAGCACTACAGCTCTGTAAACTTTTAGTTTTGTTTGGGTGCTGATTCCCCTTCTGTTCCAGACACTGTCATGCAATCTACCGAATGCTGCGCTGGCCTTTGAGATTCTCGAGTTCACCTCGTCATCAATATTGGCCTTCTGGGACAGTGTACTGCCAAGGTAAGTAAAGCGGCTCACTGTGTTGATTTTGTTGCCGTTGATAAATATGTTAGGCTCAGTATAGGATTTGCCTGGGGCCGGCTGGTATAACACTTCTGTCTTCTTTGTGCTGATGGTGAGCCCAAAGTTAGAGCACGCACGGGAAAATTTGTCAACACTTAGTTGCAGGTGTGCTTCAGAGCCCGCGTTAAGGGCACAATCATAAGCAAATAGAAGGTCAAGGATGCTGTCTGATTTGACCTTTGTCTTAGCTTTAAGCCTCCTGAGGTTGAACAGACGACCATCAGTGCGATACATAAAGTCCAAGCCTACATTGCTATTTCTGAAGGCCTCTGAAAGCATGGCTGAGAACATGAGGCTGAACAATGTTGGGGCCAGAACACAGCCTTGCTTAACGCCATTTGTGACAGGGAATGGTTTAGAGACCTCTCCGTTGTCCTGGACTCGAGCCTGCATGCCATCATGAAATTGCCTTACAATGGCTATATACTTATTTGGACACCCATACTTGGCCATAATCCTCCATAGGCCCTCTCTGTAGACTGTGGCTTTCGTAAGGTCTATGTAAATGGAAAATAGGTCCATATTCTGCTCTTGACACTTTTCCTGCGATGGTCATGTCGATGGTCCCGCGTTATCTGTATCATATCCAGGTTCACGGAGCCAAATTATGATATCAACAGACGGTTGGAAGCGGAAATTATATTCACCAAACAATGCAAATCTTGCCTCTAAGAAAATTAATTAAGTCACCCCACCCTGAAACTATCCATAGGATCTCTAGCTTTGCGCTTTTTATCTTTACGTAGAAAAGTCTATTTTGTCATTACGAGAAATTAACGATAAAAATAGATGTGGAATTAAATATTTTCGGTTCACATCTTCCTAAAATGGACATAAAATGGCGAGATACATTCCCCAACACCGAGGTCCTGGCTCAATCCAACATGTGCAGCATGTCAGCTATTATAAGCCAAAGATGCCTGCACTCGCTTGGGCACGTAAAGCGAATGCAACCTGGTCGCATACCAAAGGAAGTGCTATACAGCGAGCTGAGAAAAGCTCAGATATATAAACATGCAGACAGGGAAAAGCTCGGTTGGACGGCCGCGTCTCAGATATATAGACATGTGCAGGAGAGACATGAAGGCGGTCCTGGCAGAGGTGAAGGAAGCATGGGGGGCGCCATGAGCAAAATATTGGGTGGGCCAAGTTGGTAACACAAATTTGTTTCATTCGATACCCTTGCCTTAAATAAGGCCTTGAACCCTGGGTCTATTTCTATCTCTGTACCCTTCCCTTTTTAATTTTTCCAGACCAATGTCTATAACTTCCAAATGGGCGACAGTGTAGTGAGTAAATTTCAATAAATTTGTACAGAATGGTAATGAAAAAGCATATGGTATTATTTATGTTATATAAATTTGAAACAGGCTTAAGTGAATGCCTGTTTGTAGGCTAATTGATGTTGATGTGTCACCACTGATACTGCTAGTCATCATTTGAATTAATTGGTGCAGATTGTCGTTTTTCTCATCTTTACCACGACAATCGATAGCCCTTGACGCATGAGGTACATTAGACAGCCCAGCTGAATGACCAACCTATTCCGATTGACTTGCTGTTCTCTAGCCAGCTGACAACTTAGCTGCGTGGCAACAGGCGGTTTGTTTCTATTACTCACGTATTCGGCCGCTGCTCTGTGAGAAGAAGATGCCGCGTGTTCATCCAGCTTCTGGGATCCGTCTTTCCAGTTGTTGAATCCCTTGTCAATGAACGCGGACTCGACTTTACATGCTCCAACAAGAAAGCTTGTTGCCCATTTCACGACACCAGCTGCAAAGCAGAACTTTCCATTGACGTGATATGCGCAGCCATGGATGACTGCTAAACCATTTTGCCTGCGGTTGTCGATGACGTACACTGTAATCACGAGCAGCCTCGCTTAACAACGTATCATCTGGACAATCAGTTAGATCCTTGGTATCAACATCGTCCATAATAACATCAGATGAGACGACGTTTTCAACTTTTTGACTCGGTATTTTCGATTGAGTGGATTGCGTGAGGAAACGCTTCATAGTTTTTTTTTCAGATGTACGTATTTTTATAAAAAAAGGATTCATGGGCAAATTTTTCGAGAAATGTGTTTTTATTTCCATAATTACATCATGCCCAGTTTCCTTTTTATTAGTTTTTTAAATTAGTTTTTAGTTGTAGCCGAGTGGTGGCTATAGTTGGAATGTTATGGTTGATTATATCTTGCTATATTGCAGCACACACACTTGAGTTTTATTTAATAAGTAGATAACACATAGGTAGTGCGGACTATAGTTGTGAATAGTGTTTATTAGAGTAATTTCTCTCCTAAGGCTGACACAGTTAAAGCACTAAAGTAAATAACTAAATCAGGAAGCACAGTATACAATTTTATAACAGTCCCTAAGCTATGCCCTTACTCTACCCCTAAGTTCGGTACACCTCATCAGGCACTGGGATCACTCGCTCGTCCAGGCGCTGTGTGACTCTCTCTCTCCCTTGTCTCCCACAGACCTCCCCTTATATTGGTAGTCAGAGGAATGTGGGTGACATTGGAGATCATCCTATGGCTCAAGTCGTAAAAACTCGTTCCATTCATGTTTTTCCCTGGCCACTATAAAATACTGTTGGCATTCCCCTGTTCCCTTGTCCCGTCTGGACGCACTTAAAATGTCACTCATTGACCACTGCCCCATGACGTCTCCGACCCTGACCGCAATTGTTGGTACTTAAACTTGAGCTTTTGTTCGGCGCTAACGCGACCAGCGATCGCCGCATTCCAATGGTCAACCCTCCACTCGGCCGGGTGAGGGAATGATGCGATATGGTCTGAGAGAATGGAGGGGGGTGGAGAGGGGATGGGGAGGGAGACGGGGGTAGTTGCCCGGTTTCTGTGGTGGACATGGCCACATAGTGAAATTATTTTAAGCAAAACTGATTTTTTTTCAAAATCGCAATGTTATTTAGTACTAAAAAAATTAACAAACTTATAAAAAAGAAGAGTTGTACATTAAACAGTTTAACTATTGTTGGTTTCAGTTGATTTTTTGGGTGGGCCAAATACATTGTGGCCCATTAGCTCTAAAAATTGGGTGGGCCATGGCCCACCTGGCCCACCCTGTGGCGCACCCCCTGGAAGGAAGGATCACAGCGAGGCGAGGAGCGCAACAGGGAGGCAACAGCTGGAAAGAGAGCAAAGATGAAGGGCAGACAATACTGCTCCGCCGCATTCGTGTGTGTGACATGCAAAAGAGACCGTCACTCGTAGTTTGGTCTCTCCAGCCACACCAAGAGTTTCAAACTAATAAGATAAATCCATCGTCTTTCGTTGACGGAAAGATGGCACATATTCCTAAATAGTTGAGAACCACTAACCCACCCAAGGCAGATAACCTGAATAAAAGGATGTGTAAATCCAGTAGCATAGTTGTCTCTCTTTGGTATATATCCGGTATCTTCACGTGCGGTCCAGCTTCAGATTTGACTATTCAATGACTTGGACTTAATGGGACTAGTCTCTTAGATCAGCGGTCCTCAAACGGTGGTTCAAGGGCTGACCGCGCTCCTAAAGCCTTTTGATTCCGGTCCTTGTGAATATTAATGGTCAATGGATATAGAACAACGGTGGCTAAAATGCGGCTCGCGATGCTTCAATGCGGCTCTTTAGACCGCAAAAAGAATAAATTTTTATAATTTCTCGCAGATACTACAGGTCTGGCCACCCCTGATATAAAATTAAAGTCGCTACTTCTATACAGAAGATCATTGCATCCTACGCTTATCCATGGTTTAAGTATTGTCTAGTCTTGCATTTTCAATTGTAGTAAATACATGGAGAAGACAGTGGTAAAGTTACGGCCCATCCAGTATAACAACAGAACGTTGTTGAAATACGTTGATACTGACTGAGAGAGTCTTTTTACTAGAGAGCTTACATTTATAGAGGTAAATGGTGGTAAAGACATACACACTCCACTTCAATCCTTACATTTATAGAGGTAAATGGTGGTAAAGACATACACACTCCACTTCAATCCTTACATTTATAGAGTTAAATGGTGATAAAGACATACACACTCCACTTCAATCCTTACATTTATAGAGGTAAATGGTGGTACAGACATACACACTCCACTTCAATCCTTACATTTATAGAGGTAAATGGTGATACAGACATATACACTCCACTTCAATCCTTACATTTATAGAGGTAAATGGTTGTACAGACATACACACTCCACTTCAATCCTTACATTTATAGAGGTAAATGGTGATACAGACATACACACTCCACTTCAATCCTTACATTTATAGAGGTAAATGGTGGTACAGACATACACACTCCACTTCAATCCTTACATTTATAGAGGTAAATGGTGATACAGACATATACACTCCACTTCAATCCTTACATTTATAGAGGTAAATGGTGGTACAGACATACACACTCCACTTCAATCCTTACATTTATAGAGGTAAATTGTGATACAGACATATACACTCCACTTCAATCCTTACATTTATAGAGGTAAATGGTTGTACAGACATACACACTCCACTTCAATCCTTACATTTATAGAGGTAAATTGTGATACAGACATACACACTCCACTTCAATCCTTACATTTATAGAGGTAAATGGTGGTACAGACATACACACTCCACTTCAATCCTTACATTTATAGAGGTAAATGGTGATACAGACATACACACTCCACTTCAATCCTTACATTTATAGAGGTAAATGGTGGTACAGACATACACACTCCACTTCAATCCTTACATTTATAGAGGTAAATGGTGATACAGACATATACACTCCACTTCAATCCTTACATTTATAGAGGTAAATGGTGATACAGACATACACACTCCACTTCAATCCTTACATTTATAGAGGTAAATGGTGATAAAGACATACACACTCCACTTCAATCCTTACATTTATAGAGGTAAATGGTGGTAAAGACATACACACTCCACTTCAATCCTTACATTTATAGAGGTAAATGGTGATAAAGACATACACACTCCACTTCAATCCTTACATTTATAGAGGTAAATGGTGGTAAAGACATACACACTCCACTTCAATCCTTACATTTATAGAGGTAAATGGTGATAAAGACATACACACTCCACTTCAATCCTTACATTTATAGAGGTAAATGGTGATAAAGACATACACACTCCACTTCAATCCTTACATTTATAGAGGTAAATGGTGGTAAAGACATACACACTCCACTTCAATCCTTACATTTATAGAGGTAAATGGTGATACAGACATACACACTCCACTTCAATCCTTACATTTATAGAGGTAAATGGTGATAAAGACATACACACTCCACTTCAATCCTTACATTTATAGAGGTAAATGGTGGTAAAGACATACACACTCCACTTCAATCCTTACATTTATAGAGGTAAATGGTGGTAAAGACATACACACTCCACTTCAATCCTTACATTTATAGAGGTAAATGGTGATAAAGACATACACACTCCACTTCAATCCTTACATTTATAGAGGTAAATGGTGATAAAGACATACACACTCCACTTCAATCCTTACATTTATAGAGGTAAATGGTGATAAAGACATACACACTCCACTTCAATCCTTACATTTATAGAGGTAAATGGTGGTAAAGACATACACACTCCACTTCAATCCTTACATTTATAGAGGTAAATGGTGGTAAAGACATACACACTCCACTTCAATCCTTACATTTATAGAGGTAAATGGTGATAAAGACATACACACTCCACTTCAATCCTTACATTTATAGAGGTAAATGGTGGTAAAGACATACACACTCCACTTCAATCCTTACATTTATAGAGGTAAATGGTGATAAAGACATACACACTCCACTTCAATCCTTACATTTATAGAGGTAAATGGTGATAAAGACATACACACTCCACTTCAATCCTTACATTTATAGAGGTAAATGGTGATAAAGACATACACACTCCACTTCAATCCTTACATTTATAGAGGTAAATGGTGATAAAGACATACACACTCCACTTCAATCCTTACATTTATAGAGGTAAATGGTGGTAAAGACATACACACTCCACTTCAATCCTTACATTTATAGAGGTAAATGGTGATAAAGACATACACACTCCACTTCAATCCTTACATTTATAGAGGTAAATGGTGGTAAAGACATACACACTCCACTTCAATCCTTACATTTATAGAGGTAAATGGTGGTAAAGACATACACACTCCACTTCAATCCTTACATTTATAGAGGTAAATGGTGATAAAGACATACACACTCCACTTCAATCCTTACATTTATAGAGGTAAATGGTGGTACAGACATACACACTCCACTTCAATCCTTACATTTATAGAGGTAAATGGTGATAAAGACATACACACTCCACTTCAATCCTTACATTTATAGAGGTAAATGGTGTACAGACATACACACTCCACTTCAATCCTTACATTTATAGAGGTAAATGGTGATACAGACATACACACTCCACTTCAATCCTTACATTTATAGAGGTAAATGGTGGTACAGACATACACACTCCACTTCAATCCTTACATTTATAGAGGTAAATGGTGATAAAGACATACACACTCCACTTCAATCCTTACATTTATAGAGGTAAATGGTGGTACAGACATACACACTCCACTTCAATCCTTACATTTATAGAGGTAAATGGTGATACAGACATACACACTCCACTTCAATCCTTACATTTATAGAGGTAAATGGTGATACAGACATACACACTCCACTTCAATCCTTACATTTATAGAGGTAAATGGTGATAAAGACATACACACTCCACTTCAATCCTTACATTTATAGAGGTAAATGGTGATACAGACATACACACTCCACTTCAATCCTTACATTTATAGAGGTAAATGGTGATAAAGACATACACACTCCACTTCAATCCTTACATTTATAGAGGTAAATGGTGATAAAGACATACACACTCCACTTCAATCCTTACATTTATAGAGGTAAATGGTGGTAAAGACATACACACTCCACTTCAATCCTTACATTTATAGAGGTAAATGGTGATAAAGACATACACACTCCACTTCAATCCTTACATTTATAGAGGTAAATGGTGGTAAAGACATACACACTCCACTTCAATCCTTACATTTATAGAGGTAAATGGTGATAAAGACATACACACTCCACTTCAATCCTTACATTTATAGAGGTAAATGGTGATAAAGACATACACACTCCACTTCAATCCTTACATTTATAGAGGTAAATGGTGATAAAGACATACACACTCCACTTCAATCCTTACATTTATAGAGGTAAATGGTGATAAAGACATACACACTCCACTTCAATCCTTACATTTATAGAGGTAAATGGTGATACAGACATACACACTCCACTTCAATCCTTACATTTATAGAGGTAAATGGTGATAAAGACATACACACTCCACTTCAATCCTTACATTTATAGAGGTAAATGGTGATAAAGACATACACACTCCACTTCAATCCTTACATTTATAGAGGTAAATGGTGATAAAGACATACACACTCCACTTCAATCCTTACATTTATAGAGGTAAATGGTGATAAAGACATACACACTCCACTTCAATCCTTACATTTATAGAGGTAAATGGTGGTAAAGACATACACACTCCACTTCAATCCTTACATTTATAGAGGTAAATGGTGATAAAGACATACACACTCCACTTCAATCCTTACATTTATAGAGGTAAATGGTGGTAAAGACATACACACTCCACTTCAATCCTTACATTTATAGAGGTAAATGGTGATAAAGACATACACACTCCACTTCAATCCTTACATTTATAGAGGTAAATGGTGATAAAGACATACACACTCCACTTCAATCCTTACATTTATAGAGGTAAATGGTGATAAAGACATACACACTCCACTTCAATCCTTACATTTATAGAGGTAAATGGTGATAAAGACATACACACTCCACTTCAATCCTTACATTTATAGAGGTAAATGGTGGTAAAGACATACACACTCCACTTCAATCCTTACATTTATAGAGGTAAATGGTGATAAAGACATACACACTCCACTTCAATCCTTACATTTATAGAGGTAAATGGTGATAAAGACATACACACTCCACTTCAATCCTTACATTTATAGAGGTAAATGGTGGTAAAGACATACACACTCCACTTCAATCCTTACATTTATAGAGGTAAATGGTGATAAAGACATACACACTCCACTTCAATCCTTACATTTATAGAGGTAAATGGTGATAAAGACATACACACTCCACTTCAATCCTTACATTTATAGAGGTAAATGGTGATAAAGACATACACACTCCACTTCAATCCTTACATTTATAGAGGTAAATGGTGATAAAGACATACACACTCCACTTCAATCCTTACATTTATAGAGGTAAATGGTGGTAAAGACATACACACTCCACTTCAATCCTTACATTTATAGAGGTAAATGGTGATAAAGACATACACACTCCACTTCAATCCTTACATTTATAGAGGTAAATGGTGATAAAGACATACACACTCCACTTCAATCCTTACATTTATAGAGGTAAATGGTGGTAAAGACATACACACTCCACTTCAATCCTTACATTTATAGAGGTAAATGGTGATAAAGACATACACACTCCACTTCAATCCTTACATTTATAGAGGTAAATGGTGATAAAGACATACACACTCCACTTCAATCCTTACATTTATAGAGGTAAATGGTGATAAAGACATACACACTCCACTTCAATCCTTACATTTATAGAGGTAAATGGTGATAAAGACATACACACTCCACTTCAATCCTTACATTTATAGAGGTAAATGGTGGTACAGACATACACACTCCACTTCAATCCTTACATTTATAGAGGTAAATGGTGATAAAGACATACACACTCCACTTCAATCCTTACATTTATAGAGGTAAATGGTGATAAAGACATACACACTCCACTTCAATCCTTACATTTATAGAGGTAAATGGTGGTAAAGACATACACACTCCACTTCAATCCTTACATTTATAGAGGTAAATGGTGATAAAGACATACACACTCCACTTCAATCCTTACATTTATAGAGGTAAATGGTGATAAAGACATACACACTCCACTTCAATCCTTACATTTATAGAGGTAAATGGTGATAAAGACATACACACTCCACTTCAATCCTTACATTTATAGAGGTAAATGGTGATAAAGACATACACACTCCACTTCAATCCTTACATTTATAGAGGTAAATGGTGATAAAGACATACACACTCCACTTCAATCCTTACATTTATAGAGGTAAATGGTGGTAAAGACATACACACTCCACTTCAATCCTTACATTTATAGAGGTAAATGGTGATACAGACATACACACTCCACTTCAATCCTTACATTTATAGAGGTAAATGGTGGTAAAGACATACACACTCCACTTCAATCCTTACATTTATAGAGGTAAATGGTGATAAAGACATACACACTCCACTTCAATCCTTACATTTATAGAGGTAAATGGTGATAAAGACATACACACTCCACTTCAATCCTTACATTTATAGAGGTAAATGGTGGTAAAGACATACACACTCCACTTCAATCCTTACATTTATAGAGGTAAATGGTGATAAAGACATACACACTCCACTTCAATCCTTACATTTATAGAGGTAAATGGTGATAAAGACATACACACTCCACTTCAATCCTTACATTTATAGAGGTAAATGGTGATAAAGACATACACACTCCACTTCAATCCTTACATTTATAGAGGTAAATGGTGGTAAAGACATACACACTCCACTTCAATCCTTACATTTATAGAGGTAAATGGTGATAAAGACATACACACTCCACTTCAATCCTTACATTTATAGAGGTAAATGGTGATAAAGACATACACACTCCACTTCAATCCTTACATTTATAGAGGTAAATGGTGGTAAAGACATACACACTCCACTTCAATCCTTACATTTATAGAGGTAAATGGTGATAAAGACATACACACTCCACTTCAATCCTTACATTTATAGAGGTAAATGGTGGTAAAGACATACACACTCCACTTCAATCCTTACATTTATAGAGGTAAATGGTGATAAAGACATACACACTCCACTTCAATCCTTACATTTATAGAGGTAAATGGTGATAAAGACATACACACTCCACTTCAATCCTTACATTTATAGAGGTAAATGGTGATAAAGACATACACACTCCACTTCAATCCTTACATTTATAGAGGTAAATGGTGATAAAGACATACACACTCCACTTCAATCCTTACATTTATAGAGGTAAATGGTGATACAGACATACACACTCCACTTCAATCCTTACATTTATAGAGGTAAATGGTGGTAAAGACATACACACTCCACTTCAATCCTTACATTTATAGAGGTAAATGGTGATAAAGACATACACACTCCACTTCAATCCTTACATTTATAGAGGTAAATGGTGATAAAGACATACACACTCCACTTCAATCCTTACATTTATAGAGGTAAATGGTGATAAAGACATACACACTCCACTTCAATCCTTACATTTATAGAGGTAAATGGTGATAAAGACATACACACTCCACTTCAATCCTTACATTTATAGAGTTAAATGGTGATAAAGACATACACACTCCACTTCAATCCTTACATTTATAGAGGTAAATGGTGATAAAGACATACACACTCCACTTCAATCCTTACATTTATAGAGTTAAATGGTGATAAAGACATACACACTCCACTTCAATCCTTACATTTATAGAGTTAAATGGTGATAAAGACATACACACTCCACTTCAATCCTTACATTTATAGAGGTAAATGGTGATAAAGACATACACACTCCACTTCAATCCTTACATTTATAGAGGTAAATGGTGATAAAGACATACACACTCCACTTCAATCCTTACATTTATAGAGGTAAATGGTGATAAAGACATACACACTCCACTTCAATCCTTACATTTATAGAGGTAAATGGTGGTAAAGACATACACACTCCACTTCAATCCTTACATTTATAGAGGTAAATGGTGATAAAGACATACACACTCCACTTCAATCCTTACATTTATAGAGGTAAATGGTGGTAAAGACATACACACTCCACTTCAATCCTTACATTTATAGAGGTAAATGGTGATAAAGACATACACACTCCACTTCAATCCTTACATTTATAGAGGTAAATGGTGATAAAGACATACACACTCCACTTCAATCCTTACATTTATAGAGGTAAATGGTGATAAAGACATACACACTCCACTTCAATCCTTACATTTATAGAGGTAAATGGTGATACAGACATACACACTCCACTTCAATCCTTACATTTATAGAGGTAAATGGTGATACAGACATACACACTCCACTTCAATCCTTACATTTATAGAGGTAAATGGTGATAAAGACATACACACTCCACTTCAATCCTTACATTTATAGAGGTAAATGGTGATAAAGACATACACACTCCACTTCAATCCTTACATTTATAGAGGTAAATGGTGATAAAGACATACACACTCCACTTCAATCCTTACATTTATAGAGTTAAATGGTGATAAAGACATACACACTCACTTCAATCCTTACATTTATAGAGTAAATGGTGATAAAGACATACACACTCCACTTCAATCCTTACATTTATAGAGTTAAATGGTGATAAAGACATACACACTCCACTTCAATCCTTACATTTATAGAGTTAAATGGTGATAAAGACATACACACTCCACTTCAATCCTTACATTTATAGAGTTAAATGGTGATAAAGACATACACACTCCACTTCAATCCTTACATTTATAGAGTTAAATGGTGATAAAGACATACACACTCCACTTCAATCCTTACATTTATAGAGGTAAATGGTGATAAAGACATACACACTCCACTTCAATCCTTACATTTATAGAGGTAAATGGTGATAAAGACATACACACTCCACTTCAATCCTTACATTTATAGAGTTAAAATGGTGATAAAGACATACACACTCCCTCAATCCTTACATTTATAGTAAATGGGATAAAGACTACACACTCACTCATCCTTACTTTATAGAGGTAAATGGTGGTAAAGACATACACACTCCACTTCAATCCTTACATTTATAGAGGTAAATGGTGTAAAGACATACACACTCCACTTCAATGCTTACATTTATAGAGGTAAATGGTGATAAAGACATACACACTCCACTTCAATCCTTACATTTATAGAGTTAAATGGTGATAAAGATCTTATCTTATCTTATCTGTTTACAGACGCTCCTTCTATACAGAAGATTATTGCGTCCTACGCTTATCTATGGTTTGTGTTTAGTCCTGCATTTTTATTAGAGATTTAAATGTTGATAAAGTGTTGGTTTTCCTGGATTCTTCAGGCAACCCATTCCACGCCCGAATTCCGGACGGGAAGAAGGAAAACTTGTATGTGTTTGTTCTTGCATACGGAATAAGAAAGGTGTTTTTATCCTTATGTCTATCTGAGGGTTGTATTAAGTTATCTTTGTGTTGTATTTCTAAATTAGAATTAATTGCTTTATGTATGATTACTACTTTGCTCTTGGTTCTTCTATCCTCTAGTGTTTCAAGGTTTAATGATTTAACTAATGGTGTTACTCTTGTCAGTTTTCGAATATTCTCCAGTAATGAATCTGGCAGCTCTTTTTTGAATTTGTTCTAGTTTATCAATGTTTTCTTTGGTGGATGGGTCCCATACAGAAGATGCATATTCTAGTGCAGGTCTCACCAAAGTGAGGTAGCATTTTAGTTTTATATCTCTATTACATTTGTTAAAGTTCCTTTTTATAAAGCCTAAGGTTTTGTTTGATTTTTTAATAACTTCATTGACATGGGGATTCCATGATAGTTTTCTCATTTATTAAGACTCCTAAGTATTTTGCATCTTTAGTTTGGGTCAGTTCTTTTCCATGAATGTAATATTTTGAATTTATTTGTTTCTTTTTCTTTGTTACTCTTAACAGTTGACACTTTTCTGGATGGAAAGACATACTCCAGTTAGTTTCCCATTTTATCAATTCATCTAAGTCTTTTTGTAAAATTTTGCTATCTTGTTCTGACATACACACTCCACTTCAATCCTTACATTTATAGAGGTAAATGGTGATAAAGACATACACACTCCACTTGAATCCTAACAACACATGAGGGCCGCCCGTGGTAAACTCTGGCAAGTTACCCATAAGTGGTATATTTCAACTTATTTTATTACCATGCAGATTTGGTGCGCAACTTTTGTTATTCATCGCGTGTATTTGAGCTAACAAGTAGACCCATACATGAAATACAAGACACAAGTGGTTACGTTTGTTTGGATGACTCAGTTTACAGCCCTGACTGACACATGATCTGAAAACTTTGTTCGTTTTGTTTTTTTCCACCAAATTTAAATTAGGCCTTGTAATAAAATGGCGGAAACCTATTGATAGAAATATTTGGGCTATATATATATATATCTTTTTTTAGGAAAAATTTCATAAAAATTAAAATAAAAGATACGAGTCAATATGTAAATGTAGATATATTGAGAAGGAAGTATCTTATCAGATATTTGTTAAATCTGCGTTAATTTAAGACAGCTTGTTGGGCTTGAAATGGGAAAAAACATTTTAGTAATTTAAAAATGCTAACAATTTTGAGAACATATTAATTCGATTCTATTTATTCTTCAAAACATAGTTTCGCTAAAATGTAATCTAAAAATAGAAAAATATTCATTGAGCTATGACGTTTTCCGGTTTTAGCATTGACAACGACAGAAGGAAGCAACCTGATGTTTAAGTGGAAAAGGCTGGTTTCAGAGTGGAGGTTATCAAAGACTCATTCGGTGTAACATTTGGGGGTAGGGGAAGAGAAAGGGAGAGGGAGAAAGAGAGAGAGAGAGAGCAAAAGAGAGAGAGAGAGAGAGAGGGAGTGAGGGAACTGCTATAGTGTTATGAAGTCGTTGGTGGAAACGTTCAGGTCTGAGCAAAGTTGTCCCCCTTACCAGGCCTACTCAATTCCACCCAATCACACCCCAAAACAACTCAATCACACCACCCAATCAAACCACTCAATCAAACCACTAAATCAAACCACTCAATCACACCACCCAATCAAACCACTCAATCACACCACAAAATCAAAACCACTCAATCACACCACCCAATCAAACCACCCAATCAAACCACTCAATCAAATCACTCAATCACACCACTCAATCAAACCACTCAATCAAACCACTCAATCACACCACTCAATCACACCACTCAATCATCACCACTCAATCAAACCACTCAATCAAACCACTTAATAAAACCACTTAATTCAAACCATTCAATCAAACCACTCAATCACACCACTCAATCATCACCACTCAATCATCACCACTCAATCAAACCACTCAATCAAACCACTCAAATCAAACCACTCAATTCAAACCACTCAATTACACCACTCAATTCAAAGCACTCAATCACACCACTCAATTCAAACCACTCAATCACACCACTCAATTCAAACCACTCAATCACACCACTCAATCATCACCACTCAATCATCACCACCCAATCATCACCACTCAATCAAACCACTCAATCAAACCACTCAATCACACCACTCAATCATCACCACTCAATCAAACCACTCAATCAAACCACTTAATCAAACCACTCAATCAAACCACTCAATCAAACCACTCAATCAAACCATTCAATCAAACCACTCAATCACACCACTCAATCATCACCACTCAATCAAACCACTCAATCAAACCACTTATACACAACCACTCAATCATCACCACTCAATCATCACCACTCAATCATCACCACTTAATCAAACCACTCAATTCAAACCACTCAATCACACCACTCAATCATCACCACTCAATCACACCACTCAATCATCACCACTCAATCAAACCACTCAATCAAACCACTCAACCAAACCACTCAATCAAACCACTCAACCCCACCCGCCCACTAACCATCAAATCAAAGATTGACGGCCTCAGAACGCCACAGGTATCCATGACGTTGTAGAAAGCCGATTCTTTACCTACCTCTCACCTTACAATAGCTGCAGACCGCGCCATACAATGGGTCCTACCTGGTGCCCATCACCAAATATTTGCCTGGTGTTGTATGGGACCTCGTCTCAGCACACTCAGCACTCCTCTGGGTCAAGCCCAATCCGTCTCTCTCTCCCTCCCTCCTCCTCCCCCGTGATCTCTTTCTACTCCCTCTCTCTTTCACTCCATCTCCTCCCCCACCTCCTTCTCTCTCGGTCAAACCGTCTCTCTAAAGTCAGAAAGGCTAATCTTATGTCTTATCTTATATGTTACGGACGCTCCTTCTATACAGAAGATTATTGCGTCCTATGCTTATAACTTTCATAGGTCTGCTGTCGCAAGTCTGCCTAGGTTACTGAAAGAAATATTACTTGAAACTCTGCAGACGACAATACATTCTTCGCTTCTTTAAGTGAGGACATTTTTGGTGAGTCCCTCATAGTAAACACTGTATTGTCTTCGGGTTCGACCACGTGTCCTCACCTGCTGGTGTGTATGATGCATCGGTGTTAACAGCACAGTACGCACCGGAAATGTTAAAAGGTCAAGGCCAAAACCATTCCTCACTACACTTTGGGGTCGCAACTCTGCTCCCACAAGACAATATTGACTTGCATTCCGACCAAACCACGACTCCATCTTGTCTGGTGATTGGCCGAGGGGGGGGGGTGTGAAATTGCTGCTACTGATACGTCTTCTTGACTTTAAAAGTTTAAGCAAGTCGTAGCTTAAGCCAGTCGTAGTTTAACCCAGTCGTAAAGGTGACACTGTCATAGCAGACGTACTGATGTTTGATTTCACAATTCAAAACTTTCACTAAGAAACTTCGCCGAAAGTCTTCTTCCATATATATAGTCTGATCCTAAATTTTAATTTGCGCATGTTTTCAAAATATTCGGGACGATGCCAAATGTTTTTTTTTCTTTTTTAATGTTATTTTATTGTTTTATTTTAATTGTTTTTATAAATTCTCTTTTAACTTGTTTTAAGTCATCAAAAATGTGATAAAACCTTCCGCTAAAACACAAGTAATAAAAAAAAACTGTCTCAATGTTTGGTTCTTGTCCCTGGAAGAGTTGAATGGCTTCTTGGTGGCTCAGAAATCCTCAGCCAAAAGTCTCATCTCTGATGTTTGCACTACGGGTGTTTAGAGAGTATACGTTTACAACCAAAGCTTTCAGTGGATCCAGTTTAGAGAGTTTTGGGTTACTTCCAAGCAATGAAGAGGAACCAGCCCACAGTTCCTAGTCTCTTGCGAACTCGTTAGGACAGAAGAACTTTCACTCGATGCTCAATGTCAGTTAACTTAGAAAACTTTTCCTACCATTTTCATTCAATGTTTACTTTAAAAATATGCGGTCGCTACGCCGTTATGTCACGAATTTCTTTACTTTCTTTTTTCGACTTTTAACTAGCTCTAAGACGAGGCTGCCTACTCTTGTAACCTTCAGAAAGAAACGAGCTCAATATCGTCTGGGGCTGTCATTCAAATCACGTGACCTCAGCCCACGTCAATGAATTAGAGTTTTTTTTTAAAGCTTTAAAAGTTAAACAACGAAACAAAATCTCGGAGGTTCTCATGCCATGTATACAAACAGGGGTGCAGTTTGGGGTGCATGAACCATAGTTCCCGCGGGAGGAGGTCAAAGGTAATTAACTTACTTATCACCTTTAAAACAGCGCAAATGGCGGGGTGTTGTGGTTGGGGGCGGGGGGATCTAAAGAATCCAGACGCAGTTGTCTACTCATGGAAGACTGGCATTTTGAGGAAACCGAACAAGGCGTCCAGCCCATACAATAACAGTGGACAGGACTGTCCAACTACCAAACAAGGCGTCCAGCCCATACAATAACAGTGGACAGGACTGTCCAACTACCAAACAAGGCGTCCAGCCCATACAATAACAGTGGACAGGACTGTCCAACTACCAAACAAGGCGTCCAGCCCATACAATAACAGTGGGCATGTTTGCCCACCACCCGACGAAAACACTTGACAGAGTTCATTATGTCGATGACCGAGCTTACTGACAGGTCAGACATCACAACAAATAATTTCACACTTAGGCCACCCCACCGACACGAATGCCACATGTCAAAAGGGAGTTGATCGATTGATGGAGGGTTGACAGATTGGTGGTGAGGTGATCGATTGATGGGGGAGGTGATCGATTTTTGGGGGGAGGTGATCGGTTTATTGGGGAGGTGATCGATTTTTGGGGGGAGGTGATCGGTTTATTGGGGAGGTGATCGATTTTTGGGGGGAGGTGATCGGTTTATTGGGGGGGGGGTTGATCGATTGATGGGGGTTGATCGATTCTTAGTTTTGGTACTAACAGAAAAGTGCGTCTCTGGAAACTATTATGTTATTTCTCAAACTAAGCTGTGTTCTGATTTGAAAGTAAAACAAAACTAAGCATGAACTTGAACTATTACTGTAACTGTTGTCCTTGTTCTTTGATTTTAAATAAACCGGGAGTGTTCAAAGTCCGGCCCGCGGGCCTCATTTTAACTGACCCGCGGCCTCATCTTAAATAAATAATTGACTCGTGTTTTTTTTTCCTTAACAACATTATATTTATTGAAAACCCCGAAATTATGTTCTGTTTTGAATAGAAAGTACGATGACTCCAAGTGATATTAAAATATAAAAAGTCTATGACTTTTTATTGTTTACCGTCGTTGATATAGATTACAAAAAGCTGACGAATGTATGTGCTGAGTGCAGACACATGTGCTGAGTGCTGACAATGTCTGATGGCAAAATAACAAGTGCTGTAATATTGTTTATTTTTGCCAACACGAAAAGTAAATTAATGCGGGATCGGTGCACAATTTTAATACAAACTTGTGTGCGTGTGTGTGTATGTGTGTGTGTGCGTGTGTGTATGTGTGTGTGTGTGTGTGTGTGTGCGTGTGTGTGTGTGTGCGTGTGTGTGTGTGTGTGCGTGCGTGTGTGTGTGTGTGTGTGTGTGTGTGTGTGTGTGTGCGTGTGTATGTGTATGTAAACAGAGAAATACGTTTAACGCCAAAATACTTAAGAAGAAATATCGGTTAACACGAAATGATAAAACTATCCTGGCAAACTATTATGTATTTTAATTATTTTATTTTTTATTTATTTAACATGCAACAAAAATCATAACACAACAAAAGATATTCGTTCTTAGAATAGAATAAATAAAATACCAAAAACACCAGCCATGCCGGCCAGAGTTGTGGTTTGACATGAAAAAGAGGCTGTGTCGTATGTTTGACATGAAAGAAAGCGAACTTGGCTGTGAAATCAGACACCATTGTAAGTCGGTGAGACCAGCCAATGTTGTTTATCAAACTCCTTCCCCCACCATCACCTCCACAATGAAGTAAAAAAAAATACTTTTAAAAAAAAATATCAGTATTATCAGGTCATAATTTTTTTAATCAATATTTTTTGGTTAAAAAAATATATTGATTAAAAAATAAAAAATATTAATATTCAATTTCTTTAAGTTCCTGTTATTATTCTGTGTTCATTTTAATTAAAAGCATACACACATACATTTTAATAAGATTTACTCTCATAAACGTTAAGTACTTTTTTGTAATATCTTTGAAACCTATAAAATATTTCAGTACCCTCAATTTCGTTTTGACTATAAATTATAAATCCCTTATTTATGAGACATAACTAAAAGTATTGATTATGTTCAAACGAGACAAATATTTACAGACTGAAACCGAATTATCTCCCCTGGCTTTAAAACCGTGTGGACATCGACGGGTGGCGTCAACGCGTTAACTCAACTGGCACGTGGAAGAAAAACAATAACAAACTGTGAAATTTGATTACATATGTTATATAGAGATAAACTAAAAATGCATTAATTTAACTACGGTACATTTGATCGATCTGAAATTTTGATAAGATCCATTGTTAGGTAACACGGGGCTATGTGCAAAATTTCAGCTCGATCGCTTTACGGGAAGTGTGTAATTTTTTACTTTTGTTTTTACGCCCCCCCCCCTGCCCGACGACGAACGACAAGATTTCGAAGTTAATATAAGGGATTTAAAAATTGAAATTAACATGACACTGGATAACATCAATTTAGATAGCTGGTGTTAGATTGGTGGATGGGCTTCACGCTTCATTGAACTGTTTTAAAATACTGTTTGGAAATTTGATGTTTCATGTGTTCATTAAATAAAGTGTTCAGAACATTGCTGAGATTCTCTCAATCTGTTATGTAAATGTCATGTGCTTTCAATTAAGTTGTCTCATAAACATCCGTACATCGACTAGTTTTGCCATACAAACTCTTACGAACCACAAGACAAAGTTATAGCATTTTTCGCGAGCTTCAAGTCGACGCTGTGGAAAATAAAATTGTGTAAAAATTAAAAGAACTACTGATGGACAGCGGCGTATCGTGGGTATGTGCCGCCCGGGGCAGAACCCAAATTTGCCGCCCCTCCCCCCCCCGAAAAATATGTTAATGCTATAAGGTATGTCAATAATTGACGTCACGCACCTATGTTTGTGACGATGGTGGGGGGGGGGTGTTAAGAATTGTGACGTCACGTGAAAACACTCTACTTTAAATCAAATTTCCACTTAAATATTCGATTTCTTATTATTTTTATGACGTTTTACATGGATTCACGCTTGTTACGATACTACAGTGCAGTCTTACACTAAATACATACTAAAATGACAATAAATTGATTTGAAACATGCTCATTTTCAAATAGAAAATACTGCTTTTAGGGGGAGGGGTCACAGCTTTGTGATGTCATATTGGAGGGAGGTCTAAGTTTTTGTGACGAAGTGTGACGAGGGGTGGGGGGGTAAAAATCGACCAAAATCGTGTGACGTCATTTATAGACGGCCCCTAAAGTAAAGATACCAGGTAGTCTTTATTAGAAAATAAAAATAAGGACACAATACATTTTTGTGTTATAAATAAAGAGAAAAGCTTCATTTCTTGAATAAAATTGAAGTTTTATGTTTTTTCCTCATTGCACAATCTTTCATGTATCAATGTTTTCAGCCATACCATGCTCAATAGCCAAAATAACTATTGATTAGATAATCTTGGTGTATTCATTATTGATCTTAATTAATTTTTATTAACTTAATTTTAGAGAATCTATTTTAACACATTGCTATTTAACACATTGCTATTTAAACACATTATTTAAGACATTGTTCGAATTAATAATATTATTTTAGGCAGGGTAACTTCTAGCCTAAATATCTAAAAAAAACTTGAATAAATTAACTGGTCTTGAATTCATTTATTCTTTTTTTACCCTTTTACCCGTGGGGTTCAAATATTCCTTGTTTTGACAATGACACGTGAGATATTTTGTATACTCTAATTTGAAGGCAAAATTTCAAAGTCCAGTATATTAGCTGGTGTACGAAAATCTTATCTGTTTTCTAAATTCGATATAACTGCCAAAAACTCACATGAATTTCTACAGTAATCTCATGTTATTATTATGAAGAATAAAACTTTCCACATAAAATTTTATTAAGTGTCAAAGCATCCCTTTAGTATTCCATTAGTTTCTCTGTGAGAAGCCTCTGTTAAGCATTTTTGAACACTATACGTTTGTAAATAATTTCGGGCATCTTTGATATAAATTATAAATTAGAAAATAAAAAGATTTCATTGTGACTATCAAAGTTCCTGCGTCTGTTCGTGTGTTGAGCTTTTTGTCTGCATCTATCAATTCTTCTATAGCTTTAAAAATAACCTCAAAAGAGATCCATGGTATATTCACTATTTTGTATCCTGAATTCTGTTTAATGCATTGCTTGTAGAAGCAATTTGATATTCCAAACGAAGTATGGACATGGAAAAGAATGCGTAACAACGTTCTAGTGTACTAAAACAGTTAGAGTTAGAGAGTTCGTTTCAGTAGGAGTATCATGTAAACAAAATTGTTAAATGAACTTTTTGTGCGAGATTTGACATTGACATTTAATTTTTTGCGTTTTTCTTTAACTCCTGCATACTTTTCAGCCATGAAGAAATATTAACACACGTTGGGCCTCTGCAGTCCATTATTTTAAGATCATCAATTATTTAAAATCTTTTTAGAAATGTCGTAAGAACCTCTTGCAACTTTGTTTTGTTCTTTATTAATAGTTTATTCTTTTTATCCAATCTATGATTCTTTCCAATTGTAAAAAAAAATGGTAATGTTGAGCACTTGTTCATGAGTGGCTACTTTTGTGTTTGTGTGTGCCAAGTTTTAATTCCATTAGATAAGCAATTTTATTCATCATTTTTATTTATTCCACAAAATAAAGACATTAACATTAAAATAATTTTGCTTTGAAAAAAAGACCATATAACTACGCCAACAACTTTGTTCCAGTAGTTTACCTACGTTAAAATCGATTAAATGTACCAGCACATAATTGTCATGTTGGTACACTACTTCAGCCCAATGTTTTTTCAGCTCAGTAGCATTAGTTTTAGAAGTCTTTAGATTAATAAAAGAATAGGAGTTTGAAATTTTGGCATTAGAAACGTCTACGTATTTTAATATAGTTTATTTCCTTTAAAAAAAAAGTATCTTGTTTTTTTTTATTTTGTTAAACTTTATTATAACGTTATTTATTTTTAGAAGCTAATTAACGAGGAATTTTCTGCACAAAGTGCCGCTCTGACAATTCGATTCGCTCATGTTTCTAATTGATAGGGTACAGTAAGATTTGCTTTTACAACAGGAAAAGCTGTCAAATTTTAAAAACCGATTAAGTTGATACCACATCATGCTGTTTTTCAGAACAGTAGCATTAGTATCATAAGAATTTAAGAAGTTCTGGCAGTTGAAACGTTCACATCGCTTGATGATATTTCCTTTATTTCTTTCATCAATTTCTTATTTGGCTGTTATTTTATGTCGATTAAAAGCTCCACTTTCTTATAAAATTTTCATTGTTAGAAAGTATATATAAAAACTACTAGGAATTTGCCGCCCCTGGCAAAGTGCCGCCCAAGGCAGTCGCTCCCCCTGCCCCCCCCCTCGCTACGCCACTGCTGTCAAAACAGGATGAGAACCGCTGGTGTTAGATTTCGCCCCCATAATTCAATTTCATGTTCCGTTCACGTGTTGATTTGTCTAGCGACCGTGCGATGGCATGATGGGAAATAATTATATACGCCATCTTGTGTCGCGGGTCATTACGTCACTCATTGTTAGGCCTCGTTCTGATATTTTACTTCAGTGACGTGGCTTCGTTCTGATATCTTACTTCAGTGGCATAGCCTCGTTCTGATATCTTATTTCAGTGGCATGGCCTCGTTCTGATTTCTTACTTCAGTAGCATGAAGTATGTCACTTAAATGTTGTTATAGAGCAATAGATTGGTGAATAGGTCTCTATGCTGAGTGCCATTGATTGGTCAATAGGTCTCTTGGCTGAGTGGCCCAAATTGATCAATAGGTCACTAGGTTGAGTACCATGGATTGGATAATAGGTCTCTAGGCTGAGTGGCCCAAATTGGTCAATAGGTCTCTAGGCTGAGTGGCCAAAATTGGTCAATAGGTCACTAGGTTGAGTACCATAGATTGGATAATAGGTCTCTAGGCTGAGTGGCCCAAATTGGTCAATAGGTCTCTAGGCTGAGTGCGATGGATTGGACAATAGGTCTTAAGACGTCAGAGACCTTAAGTTTACTAAAAATGTAGGCCACATTTCGTACTTTCATTTAAATGACATTTTCAACCTTTGTAACATTTCCATTTACTCAGTTCAAATCCTTGATATCTTCTTTCTTAACAGCTTGGCAGACGACCTTCAAAGCACCGACAGAAAGTCTTCGCCCACAAGATGAAAGTCAGACAAATGACAAGATTAGATTATAGTTTCTGTCGGCAACTCCATTCCAGGTGTCGGCAACTCCATTACTTCTAACGAGCGGTAACTCAGTCAAACCTTACAAGTGGCATGCTGTAATCTCCTCCAAAAAAAAACGGGCTGAAAGGTCTGCCCCTGCCTGTCTGACGTCATCGAGATAAGCCCCGCCCCTGACCACAACACGGAGGGCTCAAGGTCAAAGTTTGCATTATTCCTTTAAAAAAACATTTGACGGATTATGTCTGACAGAGTTGCGTCCCTTGCACAGAAAGATCAATCTTAGAACCAATTTAAAATTATTTTTTTTATTTATTTTGCGTTTCAATCTTTTCTTCTTTTTGTTTACGGTCAGCCACAAGATTTGATTCTCAACTGTACAAACTTGGCCAAGATTTAGACATCTCAAATATTTGTACACTGTACCATGAGCTCTTATTTCACTGTACCAATCAGCTCTTATTTCACTGTACCAATCAGCTCTTATTTCACTGTACCATGAGCTCTTATTTCACTGTACCAATCAGCTCTTATTTCACTGTACCAATCAGCTCTTATTTCACTGTACCAATCAGCTCTTATTTCACTGTACCAATCAGCTCTTATTTCACTGTACCAATCAGCTCTTATTTCACTGTACCAATCAGCTCTTATTTCACTGTACCAATCAGCTCTTATTTCACTGTGCCAATCAGCTCTTATTTCACTGTACCAATCAGCTCTTATTTCACTGTACCAATCAGCTCTTATTTCACTGTACCAATCAGCTCTTATTTCACTGTACCAATCAGCTCTTATTTCACTGTACCAATCAGCTCTTATTTCACTGTACCAATCAGCTCTTATTTCACTGTACCAATCAGCTCTTATTTCACTGTACCAATCAGCTCTTATTTCACTGTACCAATCAGCTCTTATTTCACTGTACCAATCAGCTCTTATTTCACTGTACCAATCAGCACTAATTTTTTACTAGGTCTACACAGCAGCCATGTTTAATTTTCTTAAATATTTTACAAAAGGGAAGTAAAATTAAGGGGCGCTAATCCAATTAACCTATTTGGAATTAAATTTTAACACAGACATTTCTGCCACCTAGTATCCTAAATACATGTTTATGGCAACTATTTTTTTTACAGAGAAAATGATAGTATGCAGTTGAGACAGGTCTGAAAACACAAGTCCATAGAGTTCTGGGGCAAGGTGTGATGTCCTAAAGGTAACACTAGGACAAGACATAATTTAACCTTTTATTTTTCTTCTTTTCTTCCAAATTTTCTTGTTTTGAAAATGATCCTTGTCGAATCAAGGAAACGAACTTTTTTCTTATCTGTGACTACTGCATGGGGGGGGTGGGGGGGGGCGTGGCGACCATAACAAAGTCGGTAGAGCCCTATTGTTCTCAGAGTGACCTATAGCTACCTGTCTCGCCTGACGCCTCGCTGTGGATCTAATTGGTTTGAGCGAGTCCGTGACGCATGTACGTGTTTGTTTTAATAGTATTGGGACATGTGTTGGACGGCTGTTTGGGTTCGAGGATATATTGATGACGTCATAATTATAACAAAATGTATAAACTGCTGAAAGTTTTTATTTCCTGCAACCACTTGGGGTAAAGAGTATTGGTACTTGCTTCGAGGACGCATGGGAGTCAACAATGACATTTAAATGTCACCTCAATGTCATTTGTGTGTGCACACCTTGAAAACAATACCAACATGAGCTGGAAAAAGGGGGGAGGGGGGGTTGTTAGGGGTGAGACACAAAACTGTGGACATTGACCTGATAGACTTATCTTTACAAGGAACTCCTAACAACCCATATAAGGACATAGACCTGATAGACTTATCTTTACAAGATACTCCTTACAATCAATATAAGGACATTGACCTGATAGACTTATCTTTACAAGGAACTCCTAACAACCCATATAAGGACATTGACCTGATAGACTTATCTTTATAAGATACTCCTTACAATCAATATAAGGACATAGACCTGATAGACTTATCTTTACAAGATACTCCTTACAATCAATATAAGGACATTGACCTGATAGACTTATCTTTATAAGATACTCCTTACAGCCCCTATTGCCGGCACAGTGAATAGATTAATTCGTCATGTATGTAGATTTAATTACCAAAACTTTCTTGTCACTGTTTCCTGTTCGTTGTTCTCCTGTTTTTATTGATGTTCATGTCTCCCTTACCTTATTTATTTATTTCTAACATATCTTTCCACAAGTTTCTTACATTCTTCTTTCTAAAGTTAATATTGAATCTTACAAGAGGGTGGCACATTGAGGGGAGGGGGTGTGGCGTGTGGCACGGGAGTGGGGTGTTGCTTGGATTGGGCTGCGGCTCGGGTGGGGTGTGGCAAGGGGTGGGGGTGGCACGGGGTGCGGGTGGCACGGGGTAGGGGTGGCACGGGTGGGGTGGCACGGGGTGGGGTGGCAAGGGGTGGGGGTGGCACGGGGTGGGGGTAGCATGGGGGTAGCGTGCGGCTTGAGGTGGGGTGCGGGCCAGGGATCGTTAAAAAAATATCATCATCACTTCAAAATACCATGGGGTATGGTAAAATCGGACCAAGTAATGAGCCAAGAGCTCAGACTCTGTTTGGAGCCAAGACCTCAGACTCTGTTTGGAGCCAAGACCTCAGACTCTGTTTTGAGCCAAGAGATCAAACGCAGTGTGAAGCCAAGAGCTCAGATGCTGTATGGACATTGTATGGAGCCAAGAGCTCAGACTCCATTTGGAGTCAAGAACTGTGACTCTGTTTGGAGCCAAGAGCTCAGATATTGTGTGAAGCCAAGAGCTCAGACATTGTGTGAAGCCAAGAGCTCAGAGTACGTTTTGAGCCAAGAACTGAGACTCTGTTTGGAGCCAAGAGCCCAGACTACGTTTTGAGCCAAGAACTGAGACTCTGTTTAGAGCCATTAGCTCAGACGTTGTGTGGAGCCGAAAGCTCAGCCCCTGTCACATCACATCAGAGAAGCGACCAAACACACGTTATAGACTTCAGCTGAAAGCTGGGTAGGTGAAGTGCTGGGTGGGGTGAGGTCTGCGTGGGGTGTAGGGGCGTATGGAAGGGGCGTGTGGAAGGGGCGTGTTTGCGAGGTGAGGGGTTGACCGTTTTTTGCCAGCAGACAACTCGACTTTTCATTCCACGCGACAAGCCATACAGACGAGTATTGGGCCATACGGGAGCTGACAAACTAAACGAATAACACTTTGTTAGAGAGTACGCTGACATACACCAAGGAGCAGACGCTTGTCTGCAGGGCGAGTTTTCTTACTGCTACGACTGTCGCCGCACCAGTGATAACAAGATTATAATTATATTGGTTCGTTGAACTTGTGGGAAAACAAAGGGAAATAACTCGGTCCCCGAGGACCAGTGACATTGGGGGCTCATTAATCGCAGCATACTCAGGTAAGTGTTACGTCACGACATTGTGTCATGTCACCGGCCAAGGTAAGCGCCTCACTTTTCTTTATTCTCACCTTCTCCTCCAGCGGCAGCCCAGGACTTAACGTGGGAACACTACCGTAGCTGCACAAATTTGGTAAGTCAAAACTTCTTTAAATGCATACAACAACTTGATTCGATCCAAGTTACGGTTTCTGTGTATCAATTATATATCTGCCAACAGCCGTTATTTCGTGTGGTTTGATTCCTGGGACTTGCAGGTCAGTGGCTCTCACACCAGTGCGGTCTTGTTAGAGCTTTCAAATGAAATAACGTCCTGGTGCTCATTGTGATCAACTAATAGGCAATGTTATGTTATCTGCGAGCAAACAATAGGCAATGTTATGTTATCTGCGAGCAAACAATAGGCAATGTTATGTTATCTGCGAGCAAACAATAGGCAATGTTATGTTATCTGCGAGCAAACAATAGGCAATGTTATGTTATCTGCGAGCAAACAATAGGCAATGTTATGTTATCTGCGAGCAAACAATAGGCAATGTTATGTTATCTGCGAGCAAACAATAGGCAATGTTATGTTATCTGCGAGCAAACAATAGGCAATGTTATGTTATCTGCGAGCAAACAATAGGCAATGTTATGTTATCTGCGAGCAAACAATAGGCAATGTTATGTTATCTGCGAGCAAACAATAGGCAATGTTATGTATCTGCGAGAAAACTATAGGCAATGTTATGTTATCTGCGAGCAAACAATAGGCAATGTTATGTATCTGCGAGAAAACAATAGGCAATGTTATGTATCTGCGAGCAAACAATAGGCAATGATAAGTACCCTCTAAGGTTCCGTGTAAAAAATGAAAAAACTCGTGTGCAAAGTTGCACAGCAGCCATTTTTTGTGCAATATTTCACAAAATTTGCTGCGTGGTAATTCTAAACTGCAGCGCGGCGTCGGTCAGATATCTGCGTGGCCGCGCAGCCGCGCAGCTTAAAGGGAACATTGGTGAAGTGTTTTCATATTGAAGCCATGACGTTTCGACCCCAGAGTCTTGTCTTATCCATAAAGACGCTCCTTCGGTCTATTGGCAAATTCACGCAGTGTTTGTTTCCCTAACTAGTCGTAGGTGCTCATTCGGAGCTGGGTGGACTCAGGCACGCCCTTGGACTCAGGCACGCCCTTGGACTCAGGGACGCCCTTGGACTCAGGGAGGCCCTTGGACTCAGGCACGCCCTTGGACTCAGGGAGGCCCTTGGACTCAGGCACGCCCTTGGACTCAGGCACGCCCTTGGACTCAGGCACGCCCTTGGAGTCAGGGAGGCCCTTGGACTCAGGCACGCCCTTGGACTCAGGCACGCCCTTGGACTCAGGGAGGCCCTTGGACTCAGGGAGGCCCTTGGACTCAGGGACGCCCTTGGACTCAGGGACGCCCTTGGACTCAGGGAGGCCCTTGGACTCAGGCACGCCCTTGGACTCAGGGAGGCCCTTGGACTCAGGCACGCCCTTGGAGTCAGGGACGCCCTTGGACTCAGGGAGGCCCTTGGACTCAGGCACGCCCTTGGACTCAGGGACGCCCTTGGACTCAGGGACGCCCTTGGACTCAGGGAGGCCCTTGGACTCAGGCACGCCCTTGGACTCAGGGACGCCCTTGGACTCAGGGAGGCCCTTGGACTCAGGGACGCCCTTGGACTCAGGGAGGCCCTTGGACTCAGGCACGCCCTTGGACTCAGGGACGCCCTTGGACTCAGGGAGGCCCTTGGACTCAGGTACGCCCTTGGACTCAGGGATGCCCTTGGACTCAGGCACGCCCTTGGACTCAGGGACGCCCTTGGACTCAGGCACGCCCTTGGACTCAGGCACGCCCTTGGACTCAGGCACGCCCTTGGACTCAGGCACGCCCTTGGACTCAGGCACGCCCTTGGACTCAGGGAGGCCCTTGGCCCCGGGAACAAGTCCCTGCCTTCAACCCCGGAATTCGGTACGCCAGCCGAGCGCGCATCCACTCGACCACCGTGCCCCTTGAACTTTCTCTTCGGGCAGTGCCTCAAAAAACGTGTCCCATTGCTAAGAAGCTACCCCGCTGCCCACACATTCTCGGTCGAAGTGCCCCAACATCCACGGTTGACTGCTGGAACAAACGATGTCATAGGCCGAAATTAAAATTGCATTTAATGACATTTTAAAGGAGGTGAGGGTTTGCGAGCAGGGGTGGGGTGGTATAATCATGACATGAGACGTCCGGGGTACACCAAGTTTGTTGATGAAACTAAACGTCTGCTGTTGGCCTAAGTGACCGCATCACATTGTAAAGAAGGAAAAAGCGTTACGTCATGGGCGTAGCACACCTTCACACCCGCTTCTACGCCACTGTTGACAAGTGACACACGTTAAAGACTTTAACATGCCATGACGTCACATGACCGTGACCTACTTCCACTGCTCCAGTAAAATAAAGTCCTGATCTAATTTAAGCTCACGGAAATTGATGTAGAAGATGTTAGCGGTACCTAATGGTGGGTTTTTTGTGTCATTACTTGAGTGTCATGTCAAGTTTACTGTTTGTGTGTGTGTGTCTGAATGTCTGTGTGAAGGGGGGGGGGCATTTCGACTTCTTGATGCAGTAAGTCCGTCTAAAATTAGAAATGGTTTCTTTTGTTTGTTGTTGTTGTTTTTTAAATCTAAAGTTGTGAAGTTGAAGTTTCCGAGCACATTAATTTCAATCATCACCTACCAGAGCATTTCAGCCAATGGCTTAGTGAGGCCACAAGTATAAAACCACTGGGCTGGTACAAACCTGGTAACAGGAGAAACTCAACGCTTGACTTTCGGCTGGGAGCTCTATCATCAAACAAAGTAAAACAAACAAACCACCAAACAAAGTAAACGAGCAAACCAAATAAAGACCAGGTCTTAGCCAATTAGAATCAGACGATGGAATCATTTCCTAAGCAGCATCTAAGAATGTAAGCTTACAGACATTTCCTGGCAATACAGATGTCTTATTTTTAAATTCCTTATATTAACTTCACCGTCTTGTCGTGGCCCCGCCCGCCCGTCCACGCGTTAAAATTTGCGGAAAAACAAAAGTCTCGTATCTTATCTATTTTAGACGCTCCTTCTATACAGAAGATTATTGCGTCCTACGCTTATCTATGGTTTGTGTTTAGCCCTGCATTCTTATTAGAGTTTTAAATGTTGGTAAAGTGTTGGCTTTCCTGGTTTCTTCAGGCAACCCATTCCACGCCCGAATTCCGGACGGGAAGAACGAAAACTTGTATGAGTTTGTTCTTGCATACGGAATAAGAAAGGTGTTTTTATCCTTATGTCTATCTGAGGGTTGTATTAAGTTATCTTTGTGTTGTATTTCTAAATTAGAGTTAATTGCTTTATGTATGATTACTACTTTACTCTTGGTTCTTCTATCCTCTAGTGTTTCAAGGTTTAATGATTTAACTAATGGTGTTATTCTTGTCAGTTTTGAATATTCTCCAGTAATGAATCTGGCAGCTCTTTTTTGGATTTGTTCTAGTTTATCAATGTTTTCTTTGGTGAATGGGTCCCATACAGAAGATGCATATTCTAGTACAGGTCTCACCAAAGTGAGATAGCATTTTAGTTTTTAATATTTATATCTTTATTACACTTGTAAAGGTTTCTTTTTATAAAGCCTAAGGTTTTGTTTGATTTTTTAATAACTTCATTGACATGGGGATTCCATGATAATTTCTCATTTATTATGACTCCTAAGTATTTTGCATCTTTAGTTTGGGTTAGTTCCTTTCCATGAATGTAATATTTTGAATTTATTTGTTTCTTTTCTTTGTTATTCTTAACAGTTGACACTTTTCTGGGTGGAAACTCATACTCCAGTTAGTTTCCCATTTTATCAATTCATCTAAGTCTTTTTGTAAAATTTTGCTATCTTGTTCTGATTTAATTGTTCTATAGATTATACAATCATCAGCAAATAACCTAACTTTTGTTCCTGTTGAGATGTTGTTGGGTAAATCATTTATATATATTAAAAAGAGTAAGGGACCTAGCACAGTTCCTTGTGGAACTCCTGAATTGACCTTTATTGGTGCAGATTTAGATCCATTAATTATTACAGTTTGCTCCCTGCCCAAAAGGAAGTCTTGGATCCAGTGATGTAAGGGACCTGAGATTCCAAAGTAGTTAAGTTTTTTAAGTAAACTAAGGTGGTGAACTTTGTCAAATGCTTTTGAGAAGTCTAGTAATATTGTATCTATTTGATCATTTTTGTCTAAGCCTTTTGATAGTTCATCTATTAATCTATTAATTGTGTTTCACATGATCTGTTTTTTCTAAAGCCGTGTTGATGTGGGCATAGGGCATTATATTTGTCAATGTGGTTAACTATTCTACTATATATTATGTGTTCTAGTAATTTACAGGTCATACTAGTAAGTGATACAGGCCTGTAATTACCAGGGTCTGATTTATCCCCTTTCTTAAAGAGTGGAGTTACGTTAGCTAATTTCCAATCCTGGGGCACTTTACCCTGGTTTAGAGAGGCTTGAAAGAGAACTACAAGGATTGGGGACAGTTCATTGCTTAGTTCTTTTAATAACCTTGCAGGCAAATCATCTGGGCCAGTAGCTTTGTTTATTTTTAAGTTTTTTAGGAGTGAATGTATACCTATCTCATCTACAGTTATGTTACCTATTTCCTTCATTTTAGTTATATTTATTAAAACTTCCTTGTCGCCTGAGGCAGAAAAAGATTCTGCAAAATATGTGTTAAGGATATTAGGTTTAGTCTCATTATCATTATAGGTTTTATTATTTGAGCATTTTAGTGTGGCTATTCCTGTAGGTTCCATTTTTTTAGATTTGATAAAGGACCATACGTTTTTATTGTTGTCTTTGGTAATTACATTGTTTATATATTCATTTTGGAGGTTTCGACTAAGTTTTTGTGTCAAGTGTTTAATCTTTCAGTATTTTTTGTGTATCCTATATGAATAGGTAGCCTTAAATTTCTTAAATAAGTTCTCTTTTTGTTTGCATAGCTTAGTTTTGTTGGAACATTCTCATCCATTATAGTTTTTAGATTTTTTTTTATATCTTTCCAAATTTCTTCTACTGGGCTATTTGTGTTAAATTGACTTAGGAAATTTTGTTGGAAGTTAGCCGCTGATTGGTGTAGTTTTATTGAATTACATTTATTCCAAAGATAGATTATTCTTCTAGGTATCTTATTAATTTTAGTTTTTATTGTATTGGTGACCCTAACAATATCATGGTCGGACAGTTATGGAATTATTTTGCAGCCTATCACTAGTCCTGGTCTATTTGTTAAGAATAAATCTAGTGTTTTATTTTTCCTTGTTGCTGTTTTTACTATCTGTTCTAGGTTTATGTTGTTTATAGTGTCTAAAAAGTGTTCATTAATTTCTTTTTTAGTTTGATGGTTATCAATTGTATAATTTTTTCAAATTTATATCTGGAAGATTAAAGTCCCCCATAATCCATAGAACTGCATTTTTATTATTCTCTTTTATGAAAGTTAATTGACTACAAAGATTGTTCCTGTATTCTAGGTTTGTATTCGGTGGCCTATATATACTGCCTACAATAAGTGGGGATGAGTTTGGTGTAATTATTTTACAAAAAATAGACTATATTAAAATTTGGCTGTGTAGTAATTTCTTCAGCTATGATATTTGATTTAATTGCAAGTAGCACTCCTCCATAATTGTGTGGTCTGTCTTTCCTACAAATATTATAATTGGTGTTTAAAATTTCCGAGTTATATATGTTGGGGTTCAACCAAGTTTCAGAACCAGCAATTATGTCTGGTTCTTATGTCTGGTTCTTATGTCTGGTTCTTATGTCTGGTTCTTATGTCTGGTTCTTATGTCTGGTTCTTATGTCTGGTTCTTATGTCTGGTTCTTATGTCTGGTTCTTATGTCTGGTTCTACTGTTTTTATAAGTAGCTCTAAATCTGGAATTTTATTTTTTATGCTTTGGAAATTAATTACTAGTGTCTTGAGAATGTTTTGATTATTAGTATTATTAGATTTTTTATGGTTATTTTTATGGGTTTGTGTGGTAGGTTTCATTTTATCTAGTGGGTTATTTATAATAGGATTGGCCAAAACACTGTAAGAGTTTGTGGTGATCAGGTCCCTAAAGTTAAACAAATCTGAACTGATTTGGGGCAACCCACAATGTATGCAGTGCCAAGATGCATATTTATTTCTTAGGCCTATTGCTATGTGCTTTGGTGTGTTAGTATGCAGGCATACTGTGTGGTACCATTCATTGCAGGTGTCACACTGAATGGTTCCTTGTTTACTAGTGCATACCTTAATACAAATTTGACATTTAGATGATACTGGGCCTGGGTTAAAAGTAAAAAATGACCCACTTCCCATGATCCTATCGAGCTGAAATTTTGCACATAGACTAGTGTCACCTAACAATGCATTGTTTCAAAATTTCAGATCGATCGAATGTACCGTATTTAATTAATGAATTTTTAGTTTATCTCTATGTAGCATGTGTAGCGTCTGCTATATTTGACCTCCACGGGTCACTGGAGGTTCAATCCAGCCCTCGAGATGTCACAGGGGTCTGTCGCGCGGTGCCTCTTATATGAAACATAATCAATACTTTTAGTTATGTCTCATATATAAAGGATTTATAGTCAAAAACTTTGTTTTTACAGCTTTTATTTTCAACGTCATGTCTCCTCAGCTAAATTTTAACCACAACTTGTCTCCCTTGAATTGTATGCTCTATTGCTTGATTTTCTAAAACTGTCACATATTCCGTGATCTTATTTCCCAACAGAATGTCTGGCAAGGCAGACATGAAGGATCCAGGGATCCCCATAGCAGTGTACAACAATGACATCACCAACAGTAACAGCCGGACGGTTCTCACCCCAGACGAAATAAGGTCAGTACAATTGAAATCTTTGTTGTCTAAAACTTTTTAAATTTTTTTTTGGTTGTATTGTGGTCTAATGGTTGTCAGCTACATTTGGCTGTTGACGAACATCAGCTAGTATTTATTTACGTTCATCTCAATAGCGTTGCTTACTTGAGCCCCAGTGAGTTTGGGGGGGGGGTAAGCAAATAAATAGGAGGAAAACAAGAAACTACACGAAGGGACGTAATGTCTCATCCTTCCCTGATCACGTTTTTTATATTCGGTTAATTCCCTTTGCAACAGGAAATAAGGCGTTGACAGGCCCGGAAGTCGTTGGCGCTCACAATAATGAAACCGGATCCTGTTTCTGGAGAAGTTTCTTCCGCTGTGTACAAAAAATATATATAAATAAATCGAGTCCCTGAAATTAATCAAGGTGCACATAACCTTTATTTTGTTTGGATCTCGCACTGTACCAGTCGTGGCCCTTACTTTAGTGGGATGATCCTAAGAGTTCAGGAGATCATGTCAAGACAAAATTCCAGCCATGAGTTTAACTTTGTGAGAGTTGGCGTATAGAGTCTGTGGCCACCCTTCACTGTGACACATACAGTTACAGACTTTTTATATACTCAAAACATTTCTCGGGTGTTTGGAAACGTCAATGACGTGTGTACGCGTTTGTTGTGTCCTTCACTATTGTACATGTTTGTTGTGGCCTACACTCATGTACATGTTTGGTGTGGCCTACAGTCGTGTACATGTTTGGTGTGGCCTACACTCGTGTACATGTTTGGTGTGGCCTACACCCGTGTACATGTTTGGTGTGGCCTACACTCGTGTACATGTTTGGTGTGGCCTACAGTCGTGTACATGTTTGGTGTGGCCTACACCCGTGTACATGTTTGGTGTGGCCTACACTCGTGTACATGTTTGGTGTGGCCTACAGTCGTGTACATGTTTGGTGTGGCCTACAGTCGTGTACATGTTTGGTGTGGCCTACACCCGTGTACATGTTTGGTGTGTCCTACAGTCGTGTACATGTTTGGTGTGGCCTACAGTCGTGTACATGTTTGGTGTGGCCTACACTCGTGTACATGTTTGGTGTGGCCTACACCCGTGTACATGTTTGGTGTGGCCTACACCCGTGTACATGGCTGGTGTGGCCTACACCCGTGTACATGGCTGGTGTGGCCTACACCCGTGTACATGGCTGGTGTGGCCTACAGTCGTGTACATGTTTGGTGTGGCCTACAGTCGTGTACATGTTTGGTATGGCCTACACTCATGTACATGTTTGGTGTGGCCTACACTCGTGTACATGTTTGGTATGGCCTACACTCATGTACATGTTTGATGGAATGTTTACGTTTGTGTTTGATTAACGGTAAGACAACCAGGTGCTCAGGTGTTCACTGCTCTTAGAGCACCATGGCTGACAGCGTCTGGTTTGATGAGGGAAGTAGTTGACAAGGGAGACAGACCATCCTTTGTTTATCCACAGATTACACATACAGTTACTCTCACCGACATCTCAAATACCTTCGTTACTTGATCAGTAACTTAAAGTTTTTATTGTTGTATCCCGTCATCTTTCTTTCTGAATTCATCGTTAACACCCACCTCATTCGATATAGAGATATCGTTAACAAACACCTCATTTGACATAGGGGTAACATTAACAAACACCTGATTCGATATAGAGGTATCGTTAACAACCCCCTTATTCAAAATAGAGGTATCGTTAACACCCACCTGATTCAATATAGAGGTATCGTTAACACCCACCTGATTCGATATAGAGGTATCGTTAACAACCCCCTTATTCAAAATAGAGGTATCGTTAACACCCACCTGATTCGATATAGAGGTATCGTTAACAACCCCCTTATTCAAAATAGAGGTATCGTTAACACCCACCTGATTCAATATAGAGGTATCGTTAACACCCACCTGATTCGATATAGAGGTATCGTTATAAACACCTCGTTCGATACAGCGGTATCGCCATTGAGTTGTACTCTGGAAGTTATCATAAAATGTTTCACCGTGACGTCACACATGTCGTTGATTTACATGACACCCCCTACCCCCCCCCGCACTTCCCCAGCCCGAAATGGACAAATTGGCGCGGTGCCCCGGCATCTCTTCCTCGGCTCGGCGCCCGGACATAGTTGACGTCTGGACCAGCTGGAACCTGGTGACTGATGCTTCCCTCCCCTCCCACCCCTGACCACCCCACAACGTCTGTCCCCCGAGTGTCATGGCGGCTACGAAACCATGTATCAATGTAAGCAGATCACGTGACATCAAGGGCGACAACTCGTAACCTACTGGAAACCCCCCCCCGTAGACCCCCTCCTCCACCACAAGCAACACCCGACCCCCCCCCTCACACAGACTGACTCACAATTTTTACGGCACATTTATCATCAAGCCACATGCGGCTATCGTTAAACAACGAAACTTGAGTTCATAAAAGTTATCCTCGCCATCATTCAACATGTCCTTGTCTCAGCTGTTGGTATTATTGCCTTTGATTTTGTTGTTGCTGTTGTTGCTGTTGTTGTTGCTGTTGTTGTTGTTGCTGTTGTTGCTGCTGTTGTTGTTGTTGTTGTTGCTGTTGATGTTGTTGTTGCTGTTGTTGCTGTTGCTGTTGTTGTTGTTGCTGTTGTTGTTGTTGCTGTTGCTGCGGTTGTTGCTGTTGCTGTTGTTGTTGCTGTTGTTGTTGTTGCTGTTGCTGTTGTTGTTGTTCCAATGATCAGATATCGGGTTGTACAAGTTTTTTTTGTCGTTAACTTTATGGGAAACGTGGGCACGTGTGAGCGCGAGTTAACTTCTCTTGAGATCGTATTTTATTGCTGCTGTCTACGTGGACAGGACAGACACAAGAGACAGTGAACGTAGGACAGACACACAGAGACAGTGAACGTAGGACAGACACACAGAGACAGTGAACGTAGGACAGACACACAGAGACAGTGAACGTAGGACAGACACAATAGACAGTGAACGTAGGACAGACACAATAGACAGTGAACGAAGGACACACACACAGAGACAGTGAACGTAGGACAGACACAAGAGACGGTGAACGTAGGACTGACACACAGAGACAGTGAACGTAGGACAGACACACAGAGACATTGACCGTAGGACAGAGACAGTGAACGTAGGAATGAAACTCAGAGACAGTGAACGTAGGAAAGACACACAAAGACATTGACCGTAAGACAGACACACAGAGACAGTGAACGTAGGACAGACAGACAGAGACAATGAACGTATGGACAAGAAGCCTTCCTCAGTTAACTAACAGAAACAACAAGAGGTTTTCACAATGGAAAACTCAGATGCGCTGTGTGATCCAAGTAGAGACATCAACAAGAAAGACAATTCATTCTTTAATAACCAGTGAAAGTTAAAAGTAAAGACTGTTCAAGTTGTGAGTGCAGTCGCTTCTCTTGTCATAATGTACATAATGAAATCCAACGCTAAATAAAATAAACCAAACTAACTTGAAATCTGAACTCATTAGTCACTAAGATTTATTCGTATTTTTTCATAAAAGAGGACAAAATTAAGCCGATTTTATGTTTGTTGCGCAATGTATCTATTTTAATTTTTTCATATCTAATTTCGGCCTTTCTGCTGGTTTTTTTTTGTGTTTCCAAAAGGACCGCATCTGGCCCACGGGCCGCGTTTTTTGACATGCCTGATTCAGATAATACTGTATGTCAGGCATTTGATGGTGTCACATTTTGGCCTTTTTATCGGCCCTCGGTGTTCTATGAAAAAACCTGGCCCGCAGTCCATGGGTTTGACACAGAGGCGTCACTAGGGTTGGTGTCACCCGGGGCGGTAGCTCATGGTGTCACCCCTTCACGACTGAAGGGGCCGTCCATAAATGACGTCACGCGAGGTTGCCGATTTTTACCCCACCCTCCCCCAGCGTCATACTTTGTCACAAAGACTTAGACCCCACCCCTTTTTTACGATATGACGTCACAAAGCTTTGACACCCCTCCCCCAAGCCGTATTTTCTCAATAAAAACTATCATGTTGCAAATTATTTTTTGTCATTTAAATATGTATTTAGGGTAAGTCTGCACTGTAATATCGTAACACGCGTGAAGTCATTGAAAACGTAATTAAATAGATGGTAAGCAATCAAATATTTAAGTGGAACTTTTATTTAAAGTTTCGCGTTTTTGATGTGACGGCACATTTCTAAAACACCCCCTCCTAGTACCACATCGTCACGGATGCGTGACCCCCCCCCATGGCGGATTAAAAGGGGGTGCTGAACGGGCTAAAGCCCCTAATAATTTAAGGGCCCCCAAACTTTTTATGAATTATAGTGTATAATAAAGATGCAGGCCATTATGAAAATGCCTTGGACAGTCATGCATACGGCAATGCTGCAAATGAGTAGGAAGTATAACGGAAGCCAGGCTATTCTTCGTGAGAAGTGCATTGTAGCTCATTATGTGACGTGCACAGCTCATTCCTTTAATTTGGTTGGGAAAAGAGCAGCAGGTTGTCCTACTGCGGTCAGATTTTTTTGTCTTCTGCAAAATCTTTATACCCGACTTGTTGCATCTACTCATCGTTGACAAGTACTTCAAAAACATATGAAATTGATACATGCTAACAAAGCCTTGTCTGACACAAGATAGTCAGTCTGACATTATGTTGTAAGGTCTGTTAATAGCTCATACCATGAGAATATCGCAGCACTGGAAGAATTAGCAACGAATGAAAATCAGCCACGTGACTGCCGACTTGAAGAAGAAGGATTTCTAAAGGAAATTGAACAACTGGAAGTCGCTATTTTACTTGAAATTTGGGAAACAATTTTAGAAAGGGAGTCTCTCATTGAGTTTGTTAAAAAATAGCATTCTTAATTTTATTCCTATGAAGACAAAGGAAAGGAAAAGTCCGTGGTAAAAACAGTGTAAACAATCTTCAATACTATCAAACAAAAAAGAAAGCGTCAGTTTGATAAAGGGACATCAACAAAACAGTATTCTCCTGGAGACAAAAATTCAAGATTGAGGTATTTCTGGCAATCATTGACAAACTTTCTTAGGCCCTACAACATTTGTTAGGTGCATATAAATACATCCATGAGAAATTTGGCTTTCTTACAAACCTAACTGAGCTCAACATTTCGCCACCCGATCGGCAGCAGCCAAGTTAATGGAAGAACATTCAAGTGATTTCGAAGAAGGGGTCGGGTAAATCCGAAGCAACCGTTTCGTCCCCCTCAATTTACTAGCAACGCCATCGAGCGGTGCCGGTTTAGGGCCAGGAGCGCCAGTACGGATTAGCAAAAAGTGCCACGAAGAACGCATTGGATGCCAGCTCTGAGGAAACCTTCCAGTGGGTGTTGCACCCTAGGTAGGTCTTTGATGATCCCCCGGTCTGCGTCGGTCCTAACCATGGAGGCCCGTGTGCTTTTCCGGGATGACGCCAAAGTGGTAGTGGGTCGTAGTAGGAAATTCCACCACCTCCCTGTGAGGGCAACTTAGTGGGAGGCATCTTCGATTGGATGCCCAGGTGGCCGCTTCAGAAGCGACCGCTTTTGGGGGGGTTCCTCAGCTGTTACGTCCCTTTGGTGGCCAGATGGCTAAGGGGGTCTTCCGGGAAGACCCATAAAGAGCACTAGGCTCGGGGCTTCTGATTTTCTTCCACATGTAGGTTCATGAGTGATTTCGAAGACTGCTTACCTTCAGAATTAGTCCAATTTTCAGAACTCTTTAAAAAAGTTATTGTCCAGCCCCTGGCTCAGGGTAAGGAAAAGGAATTAGCACAAAGCGAAACTCAAAAAACTTGCACAGAGCAAAAAATGTTGCTGCTTTTAAATGAGCTATATTTCACACAGTCCTTTACAAATGTACACATCGCACTTCGCATCTATCTTTCAATGATGACATCAAAATGCAGCTGATAGCGATCCCTTTCAAAGTTGAAAAGAATATATAATGAGTTAGAATTTGCATGGGACGAAAAAGGCTGAATATGCTCTCTCTAATGAGCATTGAAAAGGAACTTGTAAGCTTACTCAGCTTTATTGACTTGATTGAAAATTTCGCCATTTGAAAAATTCGAAAACGAAAGTTGTAGGTTGAAATAATAATCATACATATTTTTCAATAATTTTTGTTATTTCAAATAGAGAAAAGAATTCGTTACCTCATGAATTTTTTTTTAAATACGGAATAACGCGTAATACTATTCTTTACGGGGGCGCGTTCTTAAGCACTAAACAGCGTAAGTCGGGATGGGACCGTCGTAACCGGAGGACTACCTGCATGTATATAAACATGCATATCTATGCTTTCACGCCTTTAATAAATATATATATATATATATATATATATATATATATATATATATATATATATATATATATATATAATATATATATATATATATATATATATATATATATATATATATATATATATATATATATATATATATATATATATTAACTCAAAGACATTGAAATCATAATTTTCCTCAAGAAAAACATCAACAAAGAAAACCCATCTTTTGATTTATTTTTTTTGGCGATAAAAATCGTATTTCCCCCCCACCCCACTGTGCTGGAGGGAGTCGTGAGGTGGGATTCGTTCATGCTGTCGGTGTGTCCAAGCCCAAATGGCTTTATATCTTTTAAAACAGAAGACACTGCCTCTTTCATTCCAGCCTTTTTTAAAGATCTCTCTGCTGCGACTATTTCTTTTCTTTTTTTTTCTTCCTAATTTGTTTTAATGTTGTTCGTGCGTTGGGACTGTTTTATTATTGCAAGTTAACTGATATTTTTTTAGTAAGAATTTTCGCGTTTAACGTATTTCATTGTCTTAATTTCTTTCTAGATTAAAAAATGTGTCATCTTTTGTTTTCTGACATAAAATCGTACACAGTAAAATTTTAGGCTCGGGTGTCACCCCCTGATGGGTGTCACCCGGGGCGGCCCGCCCCCCCCCCTAGTGACGCCACTGGACTTTGACATGCTGTACGCGAAATATCGGTTCCCGCCATGTATGTTTATAATTGATCTGGTGTGAAAGGCACGGAGATTTGTTTACATCAGATGTCCTATTGAATAGTTGATACTGGTGGACTACCAACCGATGTCCTATTGAATAGTTGATACTGGTGGACTACCATCCGATGTCCTATTGAATAGTTGATACTGGTGGACTACCATCAGATGTCCTATTGAATAGTTGATACCAGTTGACTACCATCAGATGTCCTATTGAATAGTTGATACCAGTTGACTACCATCATATGTCCTATTGAATAGTTGATACCAGTTGACTACCATCAGATGTCCTATTGAATAGTTGATACCAGTTGACTACCATCAGATGTCCTATTGAATAGTTGATACCAGTTGACTACCATCAGATGTCCTATTGAATAGTTGATACCAGTTGACTACCATCAGATGTCCTATTGAATAGTTGATACCAGTGGACTACCATCAGATGTCCTATTGAATAGTTGATACTGGTGGACTACCATCAGATGTCCTATTGAATAGTTGATACTGGTGGACTACCATCAGATGTCCTATTGAATAGTTGATACCAGTGGACTACCATCAGATTTCCTATTGAATAGTTGATACCGGTGGACTACCATCAGATGTCCTATTGAATAGTTGATACTGGTGGACTACCGTCAGATGTCCTATTGAATAGTTGATACTGGTGGACTACCATCAGATGTCCTATTGAATAGTTGATACCAGTGGACTACCATCAGATTTCCTATTGAATAGTTGATACCGGTGGACTACCATCAGATGTCCTATTGAATAGTTGATACTGGTGGACTACCATCAGATGTCCTATTGAATAGTTGATACCAGTGGACTACCATCAGATGTCCTATTAAATAGTTGATACCAGTTGACTACCATCAGATGTCCTATTGAATAGTTGATACCAGTTGACTACCATCAGATGTCCTATTGAATAGTTCAAACTGGTGGACTACCATCAGATGTCCTTTTGAATAGTTGATACCAGTGGACTACCATCAGATGTCCTATTGAATAGTTGATACCAGTGGACTACCATCAGATGTCCTATTGAATAGTTGATACCAGTTGACTACCATCAGATGCCCTATTGAATAGTTGATACCAGTTGACTACCATCAGATTTCCTATTGAATAGTTCAAACTGGTGGACTACCATCAGATGTCCTATTGAATAGTTCAAACCAGTTGACTACCATCAGATGTCCTATTGAATAGTTCAAACCAGTTGACTACCATCAGATGTCCTATTGAATAGTTTATACCTGTTGACCCGCGGGGCTACCATCCGGTGTCCTACTGAATAGTTCAAACCGGTCGACCCGTGCGGCTAGTGCGGCTACCATCAGATGTCCTATTGAATAGTTCAAACCGGTTGACCCGTGCGGCTAGTGCGGCTACCATCAAATGTCCTATAGGATAGTTCAAACCGGTTGACTACCATCAGATGTCCTATAGGATAGTTCAAACCGGTTGACCCGAGCGGCTACCATCAGATGTCCACCAACAAACAACCATATCACCTCTGTGAAGTGCTGCATACAGCCACATCTTCCATCTAATGACCGAGATCTAGATATGAAGTATCGGTGCTTTAAGGGTGATTTGGGAACTGAATAGGAGCTAGTGGTAGTGTTAGTGGTAGTGGCGGTGCTAGTATTAGTGGTAGTGATAGTGCTAGTGTTAGTATTAGTGGTAGTGTTAGTGGTAGTGGCGGTGCTAGTATTAGTGGTAGTGATAGTGCTAGTGTTAGTATTAGTGGTAGTGTTAGTGGTAGTGGCGGTGCTAGTATTAGTGGTAGTGATAGTGCTAGTGTTAGTATTAGTGGTAGTGTTAGTGGTAGTGGCGGTGCTAGTATTAATGCTAGTGCTAGTGTTAGTGTGAGCCATCAGTTCTGTACAACTGTGTACACTGTATTCTGCCAACGACCCCTCTCCCATGTCCAGCCCACCCCCCCCACCCTGTAATCCGCCCCTTTAGACGCTCTCCGCCTTGCTGAGCCACTCCAATCTCCCCCACGTCCCCTCCGGATGCGTGTTACACGCATGACATCTTCCACTCTTGACAACAGAAAGTTTTCTTTGACAGACGCCTGTAAGCTCACGCGTGATTGTCAAACCGTGATGAAACAATAAGCGACGCTACAACGGGCGCCAATGTTTTAACACAGAAACCAGAGATTCCTAGACGGCGAGGCCAGGAGATGGACGATTGTTCCTGGACATTTTGTAGTCAACGTTTTTACCTCTCTCTGTCAAGTTCACGCCTTTAAAAAAAAGTTAAAATAGGGGGAATGAAAAGTTTCCTTGTTGGATTAGAGTCGCGTGTTTCTTGGCGTTAGGCTCTGAGATGTGTGGCCTAACGTTCCGTCTGGTTGGCTAATACAGTTACGCCTTGTTATAGTTGAAGTGCATAACCGATTTAAAGTGGATAAAGCGCCCTCTACAGCAGAGGCGTCACTAAGGGGGTGCGGACCGCAACGTTTGGCACCATCACATGGCCTGACACCAAAATGTAACATTATGTATGTCCCCGTTATTTGCCACTGGCAGAATCGAAAGAGGTCTTTTGGGTAAGTCATGAGGGGTAAAACAATGACCTAACGCACTGGGTAATACCAACCCAAGTTACGCCTCTGCACTACAGAATGTGTCGTGATCGCCTTCTGTTCGTTGTCTCCGATTCCCAGAGAGGGTCACCGCTTTTACAAGATGTCCAGTTGATAGAGATAGTTTTCTGCTTTTAAACTGAGTCAGTTTCATTGGGACACTCGTGTAGTTAGACAGTGAAAATTGGGTAAATTGAACCAATGAAAATATGGGAATTTTGAAACAATAACAATATGGGAATTTTGAACCAATGAAAATATGGGAATTTTAACCAATGAAAATATGGGAATTTTAAACCAATGAAAATATGGGTAAAAGGAACCAATTAAAATATGGGGAATATGAACCAATAAAATTATTTGGGAAAATTAACCAATGAAAATATGAACAAGTCAAAACTTAAGCATAGTTGATCATTACTTGACATGGAGAGGAAACGTGTTTTAGTTGATCATTACTTGACATGGAGAGGAAACGTGTTTTAGTTGATCATTACTTAACATGGAGAGGAAACGTGTTTTAGTTGATCATTACTTAACATGGAGAGGAAACGTGTTTTAGTTGATCATTACTTAACATGGAGAGGAGAGGAAACGTGTTTTAGTTGATCATTACTTAACATGGAGAGGAGAGGAAACGTGTTTTAGTTGACCATCCCTAAAAGATTATTTTCGTGGGGGGGGGGAATCCAATCTCATGGTCTTTTCTTCTGCACCAACCCATCCCCCCCCCCTTCCTCAAAACACACACACACAGACACATTGAAACTCCGCACGGGGAGGGAGCTGCCTAAACACGGCCACACTATCTTAGCAGGCCATACAGCAATCCCCTTGTTGGACCACTACACCATCGTAACCGAGTTATCGCACCGCACACTTGTCTCTCGGTTATTAGACAAGAGTTATCTGGCGTTCTTCCACAAAGTGGGAGGGGGGTGGGGCCACACACAAAAAACAAACAAAGACAAAACAAACGAAGAAGCTAAAAGTGGGAGACGTGAGGCGGGAGAGAGACTTACGTCACGCCGTACACCATAACGGAGAAGATGATTTTAGTATCTCTACGGCTGCCATTCCGTGAAACATTTCCTATCGGTGGTGCCGCTGAATGGATAGCCCCGATGTTCTGCTAACGTCACGGCCAATTTCTTCTAACGGATTTACGTGTGTTTGGAAAACCGTTATGTGAAGTGATTCATGAAATTTAATAACTTTTTGTTTGAACTGAGTTGTTTCAAGTAGTCGGTCTAGTGGTGCGTGTGTGCGAGCCATTGCCATCACATTATTAACATTGTAAGCTACAGGGCTGGGAGCCTCTAGGTAGCCTTAAGACCTCACACACACACACACACACATACACACACACACACACACACACGTTATATATATGTATACCGCTTTTACAATTGTAACTTCCAACTTCCTGAATCTATTTAAGCAAATAGATATTAAAGTGAAATCCCAAAATCCAAAAGAGCAATACTCCCCCCTCAAGGTACACCGCTGGACACATTTATCGTTTTTTAACGCCCTTGAAATCTATTAATATTTGAATGTCCCCGCGCCCGCTGACATCGCACACTGATTCAATCGATATTTACATTTACGTTTGTGCTGCTTTAAACAATGGCTTTTTTCCAAACAATGGCTTTTCCCATATGCCATCGGGAGTTCAATACAGAGCGTTGCTGTTATTCAAACTTATTCGGAGCGTTCCAGAGTATGTCGGCCAAACATTCAGTGATAAGGTCATTGCAATAATACATTATACATTTCTGAGGTAGATAGCCGGGGCTAACATTGCTGCCCAAGAGGTGACCACTCGAACCATTGGTCCGGCCCACTGAGGTGGCCGGGTCTGACACTGCGGTCCAAAGGTGCCCACTCGAACCATTGGAACAGCCCACTGAAGTAGCCGGGGGTAAAACTGCGGCCCAAAGGTGCCCACTCGAACAATTGGTCCGGCCTACTGAGGTAGAAGCAGAGGTTCTAGTAACCATGTGTTTGGCTAGTCATTAGCGTTGTTCATCTTTTTTGTTGGACTTGTTGTATGGGATGGGTACGGTCTGACAAGTGTAAGGGGGGGGGGTCTTGTTTCTCTATCTGGATGAGCGACATTTTCGTCTGTTTGGAAGGGGACGGCTTATTTCTCATGGCTCACCCGAGTTGACACTAACCCTAGCTACGCCACTGCTGGTCGGTGACCAATTTATCGCCAAGGCGTTTTGCGCCATACAATGGCCCGATGACCTTTGAACTCCTCGGTTAAATCAATTATGCAAATTTTCATTAAGGCCTTTTCTCCCTTGAGCCAGGGTGTGAGACTGGGAGGGGGTTCGCCGGTTGGGTCCGGGAAAGATGAAAAAAATATGTGAGGGGGCGGGGGGTGGTGTGATGGGACACAACGGGGAATTGGAACAAATGTCTGTGACGGACAAGGTATGCGACATGCGTGCTATGTTGGAATGTTTAGTGTTGAGCTAATTTTAAACTGTTTGATTTTATTTGTACATTGGCCAATATTCTGAGACACTTTTATTCCAATACACAGACGTCTCGAGACACACAGTTTAACATATAGACATCCTGAGACACACAGTTTAACATATAGACATATTGAGACACACAGTTTAACGTATAGACATCTAGAGACACACAGTTTAACATATAGACATCTTGAGATACACAGCTTAACATATAGACATCCTGAGACACACAGCTTAATATATAGACATTTTGAAACACACAGTTTATAACATATAGACAACCTGAGACACACAGCTTAACATATAGACATTTTGAAACACACAGTTTAACATATAGACAACCTGAGACACACAGCTTAACATATAGACATCCTGAGATACACAGTTTAACATATAGACATTTTCAGATATACAATGTCATACATAGACATCTTTAAACACAAATCTAATACAGACAAGAAAGGTCAATGTTCATAGGAAACAAAAACACATGGTTTCAGCCTCAAATATAAATACAAACATCTTTAAATATACATACACCTATAATTGCATACATCTATAAATGCAGAAACAAATCGACTTACAATCCTAATACAGACATCTTTAAATACGGACATCTATAAATACAGACATCTATAAATACAAACGTCTATACGGACATCTATAAATACAGACATCTATAAATACAGACATCCATAAATTGAGACCACTTCTTACACTAATTCGCACACGCGTTCATGAAGAACATACCCCGGAGAATTGTACTGTTTTTTGCGTCACTCAAACGCCAATGAATAGACAGCTGAGTTTACTTGAGATCTCCCCAGCTGTTCCCCCCTAGAGTTATCAAACGCCAATGTATAGACAGCTGAGTTTAATTGAGATCTCCCCAGCTGTTCCCCCCTAGAGTTATCAAACGCCAATGAATAGACAGCTGAGTTTACTTGAGATCTCCCCAGCTGTTCCCCCCTAGAGTTATCAAACGCCAATGAATAGACAGCTGAGTTTACTTGAGATCTCCCCAGCTGTTCCCCCTAGAGTTATCAAACGCCAATGAATAGACAGCTGAGTTTAATTGAGATCTCCCCATGGCAGCTGTTCCCCTAGAGTTATCAAACACCAATGAATAGACAGCTGAGTTTAATTGAGATCTCCCCATGGCAGCTGTTCCCCCTAGAGTTATCGCGATGACCTCTGACCCAATGCGGTACACCGTAACACCAGCAATGACCTAGGTCAGGGGTCGGCAACGTTTTGAGACGGAAGAGCCAAAAGTGACAATTTACACAATTTCCCAGTTTTCAAATAGCCACTAACATGAATTTTGAAAATAAAATAAAATAATATCTATATATATAATTCTCTTCGTGGTCGGACCCTGCGAGACAAGCTGCAAGTATGTTCAACAGATACTAATTTTAGAAAGCAGCGCACCAAATTACTCCACCAATGCATAAAAAGGTGTGCAAATTAAATATGCGCTGTAAAAAAATTATATGACGTCATTGTTTTCGCTGATATTTTAATTTGTAAAAAGGGAACAATGTAAAAAGTTATAAAATACTTTGTGTACATTTCAGAAAGTTTAATATTTCGTATTGATCAAACAAGGACAAGTTAGTTGGGATTTTGAAAAAGGTGGGCGCCGTAGGCGCCCTAAAAAAAGTGCATTTTTTCAAAATAAATAGATTTCAGCTGAACACTTCCGTCATTTTTTACGGGTGATACGCCGCGGGTCTCTCCAGAGTTCCTTCTTTTCATTCACTCACAGGCGTTTGCCCAAACCCACCCCATTTTGACAACTGTGTCTTTCAAGAAGTCTTCACCCGTCACTAAATCATTAGCGGCGTATGCTACGCCGCGGGTTATCTAGTATTTAATATTTGCGCATGGAACTGGAGAGCCGCATCTTGACATAGATGGTTATACATGCGGCTCGCGGGCCGCAGGTTCCAGACCCTGACCTATAGGTCATAACGAAGCGTCATAGCAATGTGTCCAGTACTTAAGGCACCAACGCCGAAATTTATGTGTGAATTACATGAGCCCCTATCTCCCTCACTGGCCCCCCTTCTCCCCTGATGAAATTGTTTGCTATTGATCTGTCGTCAAGTGTATCGGGAGGTGTCTGTTTCCACACTGGCGGTCGCACCTGTTTTGTTTGTGAGCCGCCACGCAGTGACATCACAACAGAAAACTCGCCCCATCCATTCGCCACAAACCAAAAATCAATAGATGGGTTTAAACGGCAGATTCAAATAAACCCGCGGGGAAAGCACTCCAAACAACGGGCCGATAACTCCGGTCTTTAGTTCCGCGCATTCCTTGGTTTTTTGGCCTCCGTCAACACGCGGTGAACTTCTTGTCGGTTATGACGTAATCATGTGCTCACGTGGTGTTAACTCGTGTTAGCGTTACTTGTTATTGATGGTGTTATATTTTTTAATGGCTTATCCAGCATAGACATTCAACTGTGAAACTGTGGAGCCGAGAAAACTTTTTTTTTCTTCTATTCGCCTCGGGCGTCCCTTTGATTAACTTAAAACCGTCGCCATGGAAACCAAAACTGTGGAGGAAAAGGAGGCGTGGCTAAAAAGTTCCGTCAAAGAAAATGGCGCCGCAGTCGACCAAAAAAGGTAAGTCTCGGCCACGACTGACCACTGAATAATGAAAGGGGAGTCAGTCACGTGATACATGTGTCCCACTGGCTGGACGCTCTCACTGGCTCTCACGATGTTTAATTTGGAACCTAGTTTATGGGCCATCGTTTTAATTAGATCTTTTTTATATCAAACCAAAGATAAGGATGCAAGTCTTATTCCAAAATTACATACAAAATATGGATGGGGGGTAGAAATGATATATAGCTGAGGCAGGAGGGGGGTAGAAAGTATGAATAGTTGAGGCAGGAGGGGGTTAGAAAGTATGTATAGTTGAGGCAGGAGGGGGGTTAGAAAGTATGTATAGTTGAGGCAGGAGGGGGGGGGGTAGAAAGTATGTATAGTTGAGGCAGGAGGGGGGTAGAAAGTATGTATAGTTGAGGCAGTGTGTGTGTGGGGGGGCGGGGGAAATAAAAAGTGAAAATGTGATTTTGATACATTCGTCATTAACATCACATCGACTATTTCATGCGTGTCAAACTCAAGGCCCGCGAGCCGCATCAGGCACCTTGTACAATTACATTTGGCTCGAGTTGTCTTGAACTCCTTTCAATTATAGCTGGTCCGATAGAGAATTTGAAGCAAAGGGGGGGGGGCTATGGCCTGGCGATATGGATCACAAATGAAATCCCCAAATGAGCAGCTTTGCCGAATGATAGGCCACAATAGGAGAGTTCTGGCACCATACAGAACAAGTAAAAAGTTGAGTAGTGCATGGGTCTCCGTCGTCACAGTAACCTAGCAACGGTAACCTAGCAACGTGCTTGTGCTCGTTTAGGATAGTCTCGTTACAAACAAAAGTAGTTTAGTGTCAGTTTATTACTTCACCTGACACATTTCTTGTTTTCGTTTAGTGCATCATATATAATAAAAGGCTATGTTCCGTGCGGTCATCGATAGTGATTGGTCCCTCAAACGCATATTACTCCTACAGCCAATCATATTGAACAGGTTTACGCGGACGTTCAAATCGAGTTAATTTTGGTGCAGTATTTCTTCCAAGACTTTATTTTGAGTTATGCGCGTTGGGATTTATAGCCAAAAGCTCTGTTTTTACGAGTTATTTATTTTAGCTATAATGAATAGTATTTTTGACGTGATGCACATGTATGCCGGTCGAGACGACTGTTGGAGGGGAGTTACAACATGCCACCGAACGGTGACGGAACGTACTTGGGCGGGCTTTGTTGCTCGTAAGAAATTAAAATAGTAGTGTACTGCCCACTGCCCACAGATTAAATTTGCGTGATATCAAGCAAGCGTCTATCGATATCTGCACATTAGCCTTCATGGCCCAGAGAAAAATTGATTCTGAAAACAGTGACTATTATCTTATCTTATATTATCTTATCTATTACAGGCGCTCGTTCTGTACAGAAGATTATTGTATCCTACGCTTATCCATGGTTTTTGTCAAGTCTTGCATTTTTATTCGAGTATTAAATGTTGCTAGAGATAGTGATAGAGTTGGTTTTCCTGGTTTGATCAGGCAACCCATTCCACGTCTGAATTTCAGACGTGAAGAAAGAGAATTTTTATCTGTTTGTTCTTGCATATGGAACAAGAAAAGTGTTTTTGTCCTTATGTCTGAGGGTTGTACAGTCAAAACTCTCATAACGAGCACCTCTCATAACGCGTTTTTCGCATAACGAGCAATATTTTTTTTTAAGTTGCTCCCATAACGAGTGAAGTTTCGCATGACGAGTGACGCAGAAAGGGAAAGTCCCTTTTTCCTGGAAATTCATTTGTGAGCCGGCACTTCCGCCCCGATGTATTCTGTGTTAAGCACTCGGTCTGTTAGTCTGTTAGCGTATTGTTTTCGTGTGTGATCAACCGTTTTTACAAATTTTGTATTCAGACAGTTTTCGTAATTTTTTTGTATGTGAAAAGTGTAATTACCTGTGCTTAGTCTTCGAGAAAAAAACACATGAATACAATCATAAGAGGGGAGAAAATGTTGAAAAGAAACGAAAAACCATTGAAAAGCGAGAAAAAGGTGGCTAATCTAGCGCGCAACTACAATCCGCCAACATCAACGATCTGCACTATTCTCAAGAACAATTAAGGAGATGGATGCTTCAAATGGAGTGTCAAGAATGTCTACGAAACGGTAACGACACATTTTCGTCAAATTTTGAAGCGTCGGCAAAAACAAATGTCTTTGGACAGTTTTCTAGTTAAAAGGGAATAATTATTAATCATAAATTCATATTTTTGTTTACGTTTTTTTGTTTCAAATCTAAATTGTATTCTAGTTGTTTCACTCTTTAACTTTAACAATTCATAAGTCATAAGTAATTTTATTTTAATAAATGTTAATAATTATTTTTTTTGAAAAATGAGTATTTTTTTAAGTATGGAACGGATTATCGTATTTTACATTGATTTGTATGGGAAAGATTGTTTCGTGTAGCGACTGTTTCGCTTAACGAGTAAGACTCTTGAACGAATTAAACTCGTTATGAGAGGTTTGACTGTATTTCTTTAAATTATTTTTTGTGTGGTATAGATTCTAAGTTAGAATTAATTATTAATTGCCTTATGACTTATGCCTTGTGAATGAGGATGTATTATTACTATTTTGCTATTAGTCTTTAATGATTTAACTAATGATTTTCAAAAATATTTAATTCATTTAAATTTGAATTAAGATGTTTACTATGTTCAAACTTTGTAAGCGTTGTTACACTTTCACTTTCTTTTTTTTTCCCGGACGTAAGGAATGACTATGACTATGAGTATGACTATGACAATCCAATAAGGAAAAAAAGAAATCCAAGAACACCGATATTGAATCATAATAATACACAACACGTTTTCCATCAATTCAACTTTTGAAAACTGTTTCGTAATGCAGAAGGAAAAAAACGCTACAATAGAAATAATATTTATCCAAATTTAAATAATTTCAAATTATTTACAAAATCTTTTAGATTCTCGTCGTCCTGCCAGTAACTTAAAATCTGTGACCAAAACAATTACCGGATACTATAAATAAAGGACTAGTTTTTAGTACGAGTCAAGCAAAACTAACTAAATAAATTAAATAAAGATACATAGTTCCCGTTGTCTGTATGTATTGATGGATGTAATTATAATGCTGATAGTTGGCGCTGCGATCGATATTGTTTTATAAGCAGCGCACCAAATTACTGCACCAAAAATAACACTTTTCGAACGTTCCGCATAAAATTGTTCAATATGATAATAAATGAATCAAATAAAAATAAATAAAATAAATGAAAGTTCTGTATTGCGTTATTTTTTTAATCTGATGTGTATTTATTTTGAAAACTTCCGTCATTTTTGACGGGTGATACACTAGTTATTAAATAAATTAATTAAAATCATCAATTACATTTGAAAAATGAAATAATATTTTTAAACATTAATGTTTGCTTATCAAGATTTGAACATATTCAGATTTGATGGAAAAAAAACTAAATCATTTGCGAGAATTAATGACAAAATACTTCAATTTAATTTTTCTTTTAAGATTGAAATTTATTTAGTTATTTAGACTTTCATGAAAATTAAACAAAATCGCTCATGGTTTCATGTTTAAGTGTCATTTAAAAAAAAGAATCGATAATTTTTACAAACTGATTCAAAATCACTTCAAATATATAATAATAATATAATATTAGTAGTGCTAGTATTATTTGATGTTTTAAGTACGTTTTCTTGTTATCTTGCCAGGTCTTTGTATGCAGCTTCGATACTCTTTCAGTTTTAAGCTACAGCTTTTTTTCATGTCTTGAGATTCAAATGTTACGTCATGAATTCCATTTCAATTGTTTGTAGTTTTTTGTATCTGTATTCCCAGCTTCAGCAAGGGCGGCGCTTGTGGCAGCAGGACATTCCTAGAGAAGATCCTCCTGGTCCTACTGCTGGCGGTGTTCGCGGCGCTGGTTGCTGTTGTGGTGGTGCTCATTGTGGAGACCAGTGGAGGCGCTGACCGACCGGTGACGTCACAAGTTGTCCAGCACAAGAAGCCAGGTGAGCATGACGTCATTGGGGAAGATTGGGATATTTTAGCACTCTGAACTTTGACCTCTGACTGAGATTTGACCTCTTCTGATGTTGTGAGATTATTACAAGTCGCTAAAATAAAACTAAAATTAATGCTAGAATTGACTCATTTCTTGACTTAATGCCGCGTACCATCATGTCAACTGGATATATTTATCTGGATGATGGATATACTGGCTGTGTGGATGATGGATATACAGGCTCTGTACTTGAAAATCGACAGAATCAAATTTTCAATTTTTTTCCCTTTCACTTCGTATGTGGATATTTGAATGCGTAGCAGCAACTTCAAACAATGAAATACCGTTGTTTTTATTTCAAGTCCATGTCTTGAAAGAAAAGGTACATCAGAAGTGACAGCCAATGAAAGTAAAGGTACATCAGAAGTGACAGCCAATGAAAGTAGAGGTACATCAGAAGTGACAGCCAATGAAAGTAGAGGTACATCAGAAGTGACAGCCAATGAAAGTAGAGGTACATCAGAAGTGACAGCCAATGAAAGTAAAGGTACATCAGAAGTGACAGCCAATGAAAGTAGAGGTACATCAGAAGTGACAGCCAATGAAAGTAGAGGTACATCAGAAGTGACAGCCAATGAAAGTAAAGGTACATCAGAAGTGACAGCCAATGAAAGTAAAGGTACATCAGAAGTGACAGCCAATGAAAGTAGAGGTACATCAGAAGTGACAGCCAATGAAAGTAGAGGTACATCAGAAGTGACAGCCAATGAAAGTAGAGGTACATCAGAAGTGACAGCCAATGAAAGTAGAGGTACATCAGAAGTGACAGCCAATGAAAGTAGAGGTACATCAGAAGTGACAGCCAATGAAAGTAGAGGTACATCAGAAGTGACAGCCAATTAAAGTAAAGGTACATCAGAAGTGACAGCCAATTAAAGTAAGGGTACATCATAATTGACAGCTAATGAAAGTAAAGGTACGTCAGAAGTGACACAGCCAATGAAAGTAAAGGTACATCAGAAGTGACAGCCAATGAAAGTAAAGGTACATCAGAAGTGACAGCTAATGAAAGTAAAGGTACGTCAGAAGTGACAGCTAATGAAAGTAAAGGTACGTCAGAAGTGACACAGCCAATGAAAGTAAAGGTACATCAGAAGTGACAGCTAATGAAAGTATAGGTACATCAGAAGTAACAGCAAATTTCCGTGAAAGATCAGGATTAACCGCATCTGCCCCAAGTATTCCCAGGAGTTTTAAGTTTTATCCCACTATCTTAAAGATACTAAGGAACTGGAACATAGTGCAGAACAAGTAGTGGGGAGGGTGGCGGTACAAGGGTCATTAAGATTGTGGCATACGTGAAGATATCCAACACCAGGTTTCTTTGTTTTGAACATTTTAATTACTTCCCTTTATCAGCGCTATAGTTAATTAACTTTTTTATTGAACAAAACGCCCACCTACTTTATTTTATTTATATTTTTTTAGTTTAGGGTTGTGGGGGATCAGAAAATCGATAATTGCTTGTCCTGTCACAACTTAGTACTATTTAGATTAGGGCATTAATTATTGCAGGTCCCATCACAACTTAGTACTATGTAGATCAGGGCATTAATTATTGCAGGTCCCATCACAACTTAGTACTATGTAGATCAGGGCATTAACTATTGCAGGTCCCATCACAACTTAGTACTATGTAGATCAGGGCATTAATTATTGCAGGTCCCATCACAACTTAGTACTATGTAGATCAGGGCATTAATTATTGCTAGTCCCATCACAACTTAGTACTATGTAGATCAGGGCATTAATTATTGCTAGTCCCATCACAACTTAGTACTATGTAGATCAGGACATTAATTATTGCTCGTCCCATCACAACTTAGTACTATGTAGATCAGGGCATTAATTATTGCTAGTCCCATCACAACTTAGTATTATGTAGATCAGGGCATTAATTATTGCTAGTCCCATCACAACTTAGTACTATGTAGATCAGGGCATTAATTATTGCTAGTCCCATCACAACTTAGTACTATGTAGATCAGGGCATTAATTATTGCTAGTCCCATCACAACTTAGTACTATGTAGATCAGGGCATTAATTATTGTAAGTTCTATCACCACTATGTACTGTGTAGATCAGGGCATTAATTATTGCTAGTCCCTTCACCACTATGTACTATGTAGATCAGGGCATTAATTATTGCTAGTCCCTTCACCACTATGTACTATGTAGATCAGGGCATTAATTATTGTAAGTTCTATCACCACTATGTACTGTGTAGATCAGGGCATTAATTATTGTTCTATCACCACTATGTACTGTGTAGGCTTACAATCACCGGCTTAAATTAGCCTTGCAGTAGGTGCTCGTGTCCATGCCTCCTCTAAACTATAGCTACAACGAATGTGCGTTTACCAATACAATCTCTTTGAGCTTTTAGGAAGGACCGGTTGTTACCAAACTAAAAGACCCGAGTTCACTTTTTATAAAGTTATTTTTTGCCACTAGGATAAGAAGAAATTCCCAAACACTGGTAACTTGTGAGACAGGGGGCAGCTACCCCTAACCTACCCAAACCTGACAGAAATTGATTCTTAATAATCCCCTGGAGTAGAACATTTTGAGAACCGTCACATTGACGTATTATTCCATGACTAAAAGTGCATTATCACTGGGGTATCATATAGAATACTCAACACTAGGGTATCATGTAGAATGTAGATTACTCATCACTAGGGTATCATGTATATTACTCATCATCGGAGTAGGATGACCGTTGTCTTGTTCTTGACATGACGTCACGATGCGCTCTGCGTATCTGAGAATCAGTTTTCCAAGGTGGGGCTCTCTGATTGGCTGATTGACATTCGAATACTTGACTATGATATTAACGTCATGCTCTGGCACGCGGCTGTTGTGATGTTTACCACATGCTCTGGCACGCGGCTGTTGTGATGTTTACGTCACGTTCTGGCACGCGGCTGTTGTGGTGTTTACGTCATGCTCTGGCACGCGGCTGTTGTGATGTTTACGTCATGCTCTGGCACGCGGCTGTTGTGATGTTTACGTCATGCTCTGGCACGCGGCTGTTGTGATGTTTACGTCATGCTCTGGCACGCGGCTGTTGTGATGTTTACGTCATGCTCTGGCACGCGGCTGTTGTGATGTTTACGTCATGCTCTGGCACACGGCTGTTGTGATGTTTACGTCATGCTCTGGCACGCGGCTGTTGTGATGTTTACGTCATGCTCTGGCACGCGGCTGTTGTGATGTTTACGTCATGCTCTGGCACGTGGCTGTTGTGATGTTTACGTCATGCTCTGGCATGCGGCTGTTGTGATGTTTACCTCATGTTCTGGCACGCGGCTGTTGTGATGTTTACGTCATGCTCTGGCACGCGGCTGTTGTGATGTTTACGTCATGCTCTTGCAGACATTGTTTGGTAACTAATTTTTTTATCTCAGTTTTCAATAACAGCTGGGAGGACGATATAAGTTCTTTGTCAACAGGTGTGGTCTGATTGCCCTGGTATTGATCACGTTCAAACACTGACCTATTTACAAATCGCGCATTGCGTGATGTAAACAAAAGAAACTTTAAAAATATTATTCTACTTTATGAAACAAATAGTTCTTTATGTTGGAAAATACTTCATCGAAAAATAGTCAATTAAATTATATTTTTATTATTTAAAAATCTCCTTACATGAACACATGAACAAACCTGAAATACCTCACCTTATTAACATATTAACATACCTGAAATACCTCACCTTATTAACATATTAACATACCTGAAATACCTCACCTTGTTCACAGATGCTGCTGAGATCTGCCTCACCAAAGATTGCGTTGTGGCAGGTGAGACAAATTACATTAGTAGTTTGTTTTTTTGTTGTTTTTTTTTAAATTAAAATTAAAGTTTACAAAAGAAAACGAACGTCTATTTGGCAAACGTTTACAAAAATCTGAAGACATTTCCAAAGATTTCTTAAAATGTAATTTTTCTTGGAATATTCATTATTTTAATTATTTTATTTAATAAACGTAAGAATTTCAAACATTTCAAAAACAATAAAATTAATTTACATTTGTATGGAGAATTCTTTCGTTTTCCTTCATGTTCTGTATGTGACGTAAATAAAGTTTTGTCCCCCCCCCCTCACCGCCCCTTTTTAACAGCTGCCCGCCTGGATCAAAGCCTGGACTATAGCGTGTCGCCGTGTGACAACTTGTACCAGTTTGCCTGTGGCCGGTGGGTCAAGGAGAACGTCATCCCAGAGGACAAGTCCAGCGTGACCGCCTTTAGTCTCTTGGCTGACAAGATTGACGTCATCATCAAAAGTTGGTCTTCAGAATTGTCCTTCTTAGAGATTGTTGTGTTTACTTCTTAGAGATTGTTGTGTTTACTTCTTAGAGATTGTTGTGTTTACTTCTTAGAGATTGTTGTGTTTACTTCTTAGAGATTGTTGTGTTTACTTCTTAGAGATTGTTGTGTTTACTTCTTAGAGATTGTTGTGTTTACTTCTTAGAGATTGTTGTGTTTACTTCTTAGAGATTGTTGTGTTTACTTCTTAGAGATTGTTGTGTTTACTTCTTAGAGATTGTTGTGTTTACTTCTTAGAGATTGTTGTGTTTACTTCTTAGAGATTGTTGTGTTTACTTCTTAGAGATTGTTGTGTTTACTTCTTAGAGATTGTTGTGTTTACTTCTTAGAGATTGTTGTGTTTACTTCTTAGAGATTGTTGTGTTTACTTCTTAGAGATTGTTGTGTTTACTTCTTAGAGATTGTTGTGTTTACTTCTTAGAGATTGTTGTGTTTACTTCTTAGAGATTGTTGTGTTTACTTCTTAGAGATTGTTGTGTTTACTTCTTAGAGATTGTTGTGTTTACTTCTTAGAGATTGTTGTGTTTACTTCTTAGAGATTGTTGTGTTTACTTCTTAGAGATTGTTGTGTTTACTTCTTAGAGATTGTTGTGTTTACTTCTTAGAGATTGTTGTGTTTACTTCTTAGAGATTGTTGTGTTTACTTCTTAGAGATTGTTGTGTTTACTTCTTAGAGATTGTTGTGTTTACTTCTTAGAGATTGTTGTGTTTACTTCTTAGAGATTGTTGTGTTTACTTCTTAGAGATTGTTGTGTTTACTTCTTAGAGATTGTTGTGTTTACTTCTTAGAGATTGTTGTGTTTACTTCTTAGAGATTGTTGTGTTTACTTCTAGAGATTGTTGTGTTTACTTCTTAGAGATTGTTGTGTTTACTTCTTAGAGATTGTTGTGTTTACTTCTTAGAGATTGTTGTGTTTACTTCTTAGAGATTGTTGTGTTTACTTCTTAGAGATTGTTGTGTTTACTTCTTAGAGATTGTTGTGTTTACTTCTTAGAGATTGTTGTGTTTACTTCTTAGAGATTGTTGTGTTTACTTCTTAGAGATTGTTGTGTTTACTTCTTAGAGATTGTTGTGTTTACTTCTTAGAGATTGTTGTGTTTACTTCTTAGAGATTGTTGTGTTTACTTCTTAGAGATTGTTGTGTTTACTTCTTAGAGATTGTTGTGTTTACTTTGTTGTGTTATTGTTGTGTTATTGTTGTGTTATTGTTGTGTTATTGTTGTGTTATTGTTGTGTTATTGTTGTGTTATTGTTGTGTTATTGTTGTGTTATTGTTGTGTTATTGTTGTGTTATTGTTGTGTTATTGTTGTGTTATTGTTGTGTTATTGTTGTGTTATTGTTGTGTTATTGTTGTGTTATTGTTGTGTTATTGTTGTGTTATTGTTGTGTTATTGTTGTGTTATTGTTGTGTTATTGTTGTGTTATTGTTGTGTTATTGTTGTGTTATTGTTGTGTTATTGTTGTGTTATTGTTGTGTTATTGTTGTGTTATTGTTGTGTTATTGTTGTGTTATTGTTGTGTTATTGTTGTGTTATTGTTGTGTTATTGTTGTGTTATTGTTGTGTTATTGTTGTGTTATTGTTGTGTTATTGTTGTGTTATTGTTGTGTTATTGTTGTGTTATTGTTGTGTTATTGTTGTGTTATTGTTGTGTTATTGTTGTGTTATTGTTGTGTTATTGTTGTGTTATTGTTGTGTTATTGTTGTGTTATTGTTGTGTTATTGTTGTGTTATTGTTGTGTTATTGTTGTGTTATTGTTGTGTTATTGTTGTGTTATTGTTGTGTTATTGTTGTGTTATTGTTGTGTTATTGTTGTGTTATTGTTGTGTTATTGTTGTGTTATTGTTGTGTTATTGTTGTGTTATTGTTGTGTTATTGTTGTGTTATTGTTGTGTTATTGTTGTGTTATTGTTGTGTTATTGTTGTGTTATTGTTGTGTTATTGTTGTGTTATTGTTGTGTTATTGTTGTGTTATTGTTGTGTTATTGTTGTGTTATTGTTGTGTTATTGTTGTGTTATTGTTGTGTTATTGTTGTGTTATTGTTGTGTTATTGTTGTGTTATTGTTGTGTTATTGTTGTGTTATTGTTGTGTTATTGTTGTGTTATTGTTGTGTTATTGTTGTGTTATTGTTGTGTTATTGTTGTGTTATTGTTGTGTTATTGTTGTGTTATTGTTGTGTTATTGTTGTGTTATTGTTGTGTTATTGTTGTGTTATTGTTGTGTTATTGTTGTGTTATTGTTGTGTTATTGTTGTGTTATTGTTGTGTTATTGTTGTGTTATTGTTGTGTTATTGTTGTGTTATTGTTGTGTTATTGTTGTGTTATTGTTGTGTTATTGTTGTGTTATTGTTGTGTTATTGTTGTGTTATTGTTGTGTTATTGTTGTGTTATTGTTGTGTTATTGTTGTGTTATTGTTGTGTTATTGTTGTGTTATTGTTGTGTTATTGTTGTGTTATTGTTGTGTTATTGTTGTGTTATTGTTGTGTTATTGTTGTGTTATTGTTGTGTTATTGTTGTGTTATTGTTGTGTTTACTATCTTCACACTGCCTTTTTCAGAGTAAATGTCAACTTTATTCAGTCAACCCATAACCCAAGTAGTACACTATAAACAAACCCATAACCCAAGTAGTACACTATAAACAAACCCATAACCCAAGTAGTACACTATAAACAAACCCATAACCCAAGTAGTACACTATAAACAAACCCATAACCCAAGTAGTACACTATAAACAAACCCATAACCCAAGTAGTACACTATAAACAAACCCATAACCCAAGTAGTACACTATAAACAAACCCATAACCCAAGTAGTACACTATAAACAAACCCATAACCCAAGTAGTACACTATAAACAAACCCATAACCCAAGTAGTACACTATAAACAAACCCATAACCCAAGTAGTACACTATAAACAAACCCATAACCCAAGTAGTACACTATAAACAAACCCATAACCCAAGTAGTACACTATAAACAAACCCATAACCCAAGTAGTACACTATAAACAAACCCATAACCCAAGTAGTACACTATAAACAAACCCATAACCCAAGTAGTACACTATAAACAAACCCATAACCCAAGTAGTACACTATAAACAAACCCATAACCCAAGTAGTACACTATAAACAAACCCATAACCCAAGTAGTACACTATAAACAAACCCATAACCCAAGTAGTACACTATAAACAAACCCATAACCCAAGTAGTACACTATAAACAAACCCATAACCCAAGTAGTACACTATAAACAAACCCATAACCCAAGTAGTACACTATAAACAAACCCATAACCCAAGTAGTACACTATAAACAAACCCATAACCCAAGTAGTACACTATAAACAAACCCATAACCCAAGTAGTACACTATAAACAAACCCATAACCCAAGTAGTACACTATAAACAAACCCATAACCCAAGTAGTACACTATAAACAAACCCATAACCCAAGTAGTACACTATAAACAAACCCATAACCCAAGTAGTACACTATAAACAAACCCATAACCCAAGTAGTACACTATAAACAAACCCATAACCCAAGTAGTACACTATAAACAAACCCATAACCCAAGTAGTACACTATAAACAAACCCATAACCCAAGTAGTACACTATAAACAAACCCATAACCCAAGTAGTACACTATAAACAAACCCATAACCCAAGTAGTACACTATAAACAAACCCATAACCCAAGTAGTACACTATAAACAAACCCATAACCCAAGTAGTACACTATAAACAAACCCATAACCCAAGTAGTACACTATAAACAAACCCATAACCCAAGTAGTACACTATAAACAAACCCATAACCCAAGTAGTACACTATAAACAAACCCATAACCCAAGTAGTACACTATAAACAAACCCATAACCCAAGTAGTACACTATAAACAAACCCATAACCCAAGTAGTACACTATAAACAAACCCATAACCCAAGTAGTACACTATAAACAAACCCATAACCCAAGTAGTACACTATAAACAAACCCATAACCCAAGTAGTACACTATAAACAAACCCATAACCCAAGTAGTACACTATAAACAAACCCATAACCCAAGTAGTACACTATAAACAAACCCATAACCCAAGTAGTACACTATAAACAAACCCATAACCCAAGTAGTACACTATAAACAAACCCATAACCCAAGTAGTACACTATAAACAAACCCATAACCCAAGTAGTACACTATAAACAAACCCATAACCCAAGTAGTACACTATAAACAAACCCATAACCCAAGTAGTACACTATAAACAAACCCATAACCCAAGTAGTACACTATAAACAAACCCATAACCCAAGTAGTACACTATAAACAAACCCATAACCCAAGTAGTACACTATAAACAAACCCATAACCCAAGTAGTACACTATAAACAAACCCATAACCCAAGTAGTACACTATAAACAAACCCATAACCCAAGTAGTACACTATAAACAAACCCATAACCCAAGTAGTACACTATAAACAAACCCATAACCCAAGTAGTACACTATAAACAAACCCATAACCCAAGTAGTACACTATAAACAAACCCATAACCCAAGTAGTACACTATAAACAAACCCATAACCCAAGTAGTACACTATAAACAAACCCATAACCCAAGTAGTACACTATAAACAAACCCATAACCCAAGTAGTACACTATAAACAAACCCATAACCCAAGTAGTACACTATAAACAAACCCATAACCCAAGTAGTACACTATAAACAAACCCATAACCCAAGTAGTACACTATAAACAAACCCATAACCCAAGTAGTACACTATAAACAAACCCATAACCCAAGTAGTACACTATAAACAAACCCATAACCCAAGTAGTACACTATAAACAAACCCATAACCCAAGTAGTACACTATAAACAAACCCATAACCCAAGTAGTACACTATAAACAAACCCATAACCCAAGTAGTACACTATAAACAAACCCATAACCCAAGTAGTACACTATAAACAAACCCATAACCCAAGTAGTACACTATAAACAAACCCATAACCCAAGTAGTACACTATAAACAAACCCATAACCCAAGTAGTACACTATAAACAAACCCATAACCCAAGTAGTACACTATAAACAAACCCATAACCCAAGTAGTACACTATAAACAAACCCATAACCCAAGTAGTACACTATAAACAAACCCATAACCCAAGTAGTACACTATAAACAAACCCATAACCCAAGTAGTACACTATAAACAAACCCATAACCCAAGTAGTACACTATAAACAAACCCATAACCCAAGTAGTACACTATAAACAAACCCATAACCCAAGTAGTACACTATAAACAAACCCATAACCCAAGTAGTACACTATAAACAAACCCATAACCCAAGTAGTACACTATAAACAAACCCATAACCCAAGTAGTACACTATAAACAAACCCATAACCCAAGTAGTACACTATAAACAAACCCATAACCCAAGTAGTACACTATAAACAAACCCATAACCCAAGTAGTACACTATAAACAAACCCATAACCCAAGTAGTACACTATAAACAAACCCATAACCCAAGTAGTACACTATAAACAAACCCATAACCCAAGTAGTACACTATAAACAAACCCATAACCCAAGTAGTACACTATAAACAAACCCATAACCCAAGTAGTACACTATAAACAAACCCATAACCCAAGTAGTACACTATAAACAAACCCATAACCCAAGTAGTACACTATAAACAAACCCATAACCCAAGTAGTACACTATAAACAAACCCATAACCCAAGTAGTACACTATAAACAAACCCATAACCCAAGTAGTACACTATAAACAAACCCATAACCCAAGTAGTACACTATAAACAAACCCATAACCCAAGTAGTACACTATAAACAAACCCATAACCCAAGTAGTACACTATAAACAAACCCATAACCCAAGTAGTACACTATAAACAAACCCATAACCCAAGTAGTACACTATAAACAAACCCATAACCCAAGTAGTACACTATAAACAAACCCATAACCCAAGTAGTACACTATAAACAAACCCATAACCCAAGTAGTACACTATAAACAAACCCATAACCCAAGTAGTACACTATAAACAAACCCATAACCCAAGTAGTACACTATAAACAAACCCATAACCCAAGTAGTACACTATAAACAAACCCATAACCCAAGTAGTACACTATAAACAAACCCATAACCCAAGTAGTACACTATAAACAAACCCATAACCCAAGTAGTACACTATAAACAAACCCATAACCCAAGTAGTACACTATAAACAAACCCATAACCCAAGTAGTACACTATAAACAAACCCATAACCCAAGTAGTACACTATAAACAAACCCATAACCCAAGTAGTACACTATAAACAAACCCATAACCCAAGTAGTACACTATAAACAAACCCATAACCCAAGTAGTACACTATAAACAAACCCATAACCCAAGTAGTACACTATAAACAAACCCATAACCCAAGTAGTACACTATAAACAAACCCATAACCCAAGTAGTACACTATAAACAAACCCATAACCCAAGTAGTACACTATAAACAAACCCATAACCCAAGTAGTACACTATAAACAAACCCATAACCCAAGTAGTACACTATAAACAAACCCATAACCCAAGTAGTACACTATAAACAAACCCATAACCCAAGTAGTACACTATAAACAAACCCATAACCCAAGTAGTACACTATAAACAAACCCATAACCCAAGTAGTACACTATAAACAAACCCATAACCCAAGTAGTACACTATAAACAAACCCATAACCCAAGTAGTACACTATAAACAAACCCATAACCCAAGTAGTACACTATAAACAAACCCATAACCCAAGTAGTACACTATAAACAAACCCATAACCCAAGTAGTACACTATAAACAAACCCATAACCCAAGTAGTACACTATAAACAAACCCATAACCCAAGTAGTACACTATAAACAAACCCATAACCCAAGTAGTACACTATAAACAAACCCATAACCCAAGTAGTACACTATAAACAAACCCATAACCCAAGTAGTACACTATAAACAAACCCATAACCCAAGTAGTACACTATAAACAAACCCATAACCCAAGTAGTACACTATAAACAAACCCATAACCCAAGTAGTACACTATAAACAAACCCATAACCCAAGTAGTACACTATAAACAAACCCATAACCCAAGTAGTACACTATAAACAAACCCATAACCCAAGTAGTACACTATAAACAAACCCATAACCCAAGTAGTACACTATAAACAAACCCATAACCCAAGTAGTACACTATAAACAAACCCATAACCCAAGTAGTACACTATAAACAAACCCATAACCCAAGTAGTACACTATAAACAAACCCATAACCCAAGTAGTACACTATAAACAAACCCATAACCCAAGTAGTACACTATAAACAAACCCATAACCCAAGTAGTACACTATAAACAAACCCATAACCCAAGTAGTACACTATAAACAAACCCATAACCCAAGTAGTACACTATAAACAAACCCATAACCCAAGTAGTACACTATAAACAAACCCATAACCCAAGTAGTACACTATAAACAAACCCATAACCCAAGTAGTACACTATAAACAAACCCATAACCCAAGTAGTACACTATAAACAAACCCATAACCCAAGTAGTACACTATAAACAAACCCATAACCCAAGTAGTACACTATAAACAAACCCATAACCCAAGTAGTACACTATAAACAAACCCATAACCCAAGTAGTACACTATAAACAAACCCATAACCCAAGTAGTACACTATAAACAAACCCATAACCCAAGTAGTACACTATAAACAAACCCATAACCCAAGTAGTACACTATAAACAAACCCATAACCCAAGTAGTACACTATAAACAAACCCATAACCCAAGTAGTACACTATAAACAAACCCATAACCCAAGTAGTACACTATAAACAAACCCATAACCCAAGTAGTACACTATAAACAAACCCATAACCCAAGTAGTACACTATAAACAAACCCATAACCCAAGTAGTACACTATAAACAAACCCATAACCCAAGTAGTACACTATAAACAAACCCATAACCCAAGTAGTACACTATAAACAAACCCATAACCCAAGTAGTACACTATAAACAAACCCATAACCCAAGTAGTACACTATAAACAAACCCATAACCCAAGTAGTACACTATAAACAAACCCATAACCCAAGTAGTACACTATAAACAAACCCATAACCCAAGTAGTACACTATAAACAAACCCATAACCCAAGTAGTACACTATAAACAAACCCATAACCCAAGTAGTACACTATAAACAAACCCATAACCCAAGTAGTACACTATAAACAAACCCATAACCCAAGTAGTACACTATAAACAAACCCATAACCCAAGTAGTACACTATAAACAAACCCATAACCCAAGTAGTACACTATAAACAAACCCATAACCCAAGTAGTACACTATAAACAAACCCATAACCCAAGTAGTACACTATAAACAAACCCATAACCCAAGTAGTACACTATAAACAAACCCATAACCCAAGTAGTACACTATAAACAAACCCATAACCCAAGTAGTACACTATAAACAAACCCATAACCCAAGTAGTACACTATAAACAAACCCATAACCCAAGTAGTACACTATAAACAAACCCATAACCCAAGTAGTACACTATAAACAAACCCATAACCCAAGTAGTACACTATAAACAAACCCATAACCCAAGTAGTACACTATAAACAAACCCATAACCCAAGTAGTACACTATAAACAAACCCATAACCCAAGTAGTACACTATAAACAAACCCATAACCCAAGTAGTACACTATAAACAAACCCATAACCCAAGTAGTACACTATAAACAAACCCATAACCCAAGTAGTACACTATAAACAAACCCATAACCAAGTAGTACACTATAAACAAACCCATAACCCAAGTAGTACACTATAAACAAACCCATAACCCAAGTAGTACACTATAAACAAACCCATAACCCAAGTAGTACACTATAAACAAACCCATAACCCAAGTAGTACACTATAAACAAACCCATAACCCAAGTAGTACACTATAAACAAACCCATAACCCAAGTAGTACACTATAAACAAACCCATAACCCAAGTAGTACACTATAAACAAACCCATAACCCAAGTAGTACACTATAAACAAACCCATAACCCAAGTAGTACACTATAAACAAACCCATAACCCAAGTAGTACACTATAAACAAACCCATAACCCAAGTAGTACACTATAAACAAACCCATAACCCAAGTAGTACACTATAAACAAACCCATAACCCAAGTAGTACACTATAAACAAACCCATAACCCAAGTAGTACACTATAAACAAACCCATAACCCAAGTAGTACACTATAAACAAACCCATAACCCAAGTAGTACACTATAAACAAACCCATAACCCAAGTAGTACACTATAAACAAACCCATAACCCAAGTAGTACACTATAAACAAACCCATAACCCAAGTAGTACACTATAAACAAACCCATAACCCAAGTAGTACACTATAAACAAACCCATAACCCAAGTAGTACACTATAAACAAACCCATAACCCAAGTAGTACACTATAAACAAACCCATAACCCAAGTAGTACACTATAAACAAACCCATAACCCAAGTAGTACACTATAAACAAACCCATAACCCAAGTAGTACACTATAAACAAACCCATAACCCAAGTAGTACACTATAAACAAACCCATAACCCAAGTAGTACACTATAAACAAACCCATAACCCAAGTAGTACACTATAAACAAACCCATAACCCAAGTAGTACACTATAAACAAACCCATAACCCAAGTAGTACACTATAAACAAACCCATAACCCAAGTAGTACACTATAAACAAACCCATAACCCAAGTAGTACACTATAAACAAACCCATAACCCAAGTAGTACACTATAAACAAACCCATAACCCAAAGTAGTACACTATAAACAAACCCATAACCAAAGTAGTACACTATAAACAAACCCATAACCCAAGTAGTACACTATAAACAAACCCATAACCAAAGTAGTACACTATAAACAAACCCATAACCCAAGTAGTACACTATAAACAAACCCATAACCCAAGTAGTACACTATAAACAAACCCATACCCAAGTAGTACACTATAAACAAACCCATATTTTAGTTGTACACTATAAACAAACCCATATTTTAGTTTGTACACTTATAAACAAACACATATTTCAGTTGTACACTATAAACCGTTTAAACGAACCATATTTCTGTTGCATAGTTTGTAAATAAACCCATACTTCAATTGCCCAGTTTATAAGCAAACCCACATTTCAGTTGTATACTATATCAACAAACTCATATTTCAGCTGTACACTATATCAACAAACTCATATTTCAGCTGTACTCTATATCAACAAACTCATATTTCAGCTGTACACTATATCAACAAACCCATATTTCACCTGTACACTATATCAACAAACCCATATTTCACTTGTACACTATATCAACAAACTCATATTTCCGCTGAACTCTATATCAACAAACTCATATTTCAGCTGTACACTATATCAACAAACTCATTTTCACCTGTACACTATATCAACAAACCCATATTTCAGCTGTACACTATATCAACAAACCCATATTTCACCTGTACACTATATCAACAAACTCATATTTCAGCTGTACACTATATCAACAAACTCATATTTCACTGTACTCTATATCAACAAACCCATATTTCACATGTACACTATATCAACAAACTCATATTTCACTGTACTCTATATCAACAAACTCATATTTCACTGTACTCTATATCAACAAACTCATATTTCAGACCTGCTAGAGGAGTCTCCTAAGTCCACAGACCTCAACAGTATCAAGAAAGCGAAGGATCTCTATGCCTCTTGTCTCAATATAAGTAAGTGACCATTGGTCATTTGATGGTTTGTAGGGGGTGGTGGCGTTCGGAGTGGCGGGTAGGGTGTAATTAAACAACCATTAAAAACAAAGTTTTTGACTATAAATCCCTTATATATGAGACATAACTAAAAGTATTGATTATCTTCAAACGCAACAAACATTTACAGCCTGAAACTGAGTGAATTCCACCTGGTTAAAACACGAGATGTGGTCGTCGATGGCTGGCGTGAAGTCAAGTGACCCGTAAAATGTAAACAATAGCGACTGCTACATATAGTTTTATATAGATAAACTAAAAATGCATTAATTTAATTACGGTACGTTCGATCGATCTGAAATTTTGAAACGATGCATTGTTAGGTGACATGAGTCTATGTGCCAAATTTCAGCTGGATGGCATCACGGGTAAGTAGGTCATTTTTTTACTTTTGTTTTTCCGCCTGATGATGAACGACGACAGAGAGAGCGAGAGAGAGAGAGAGAAAGAGAGAGAGAGACGGCGGGGCGGGCGCTTATGAGGTTTAATATATGCAGTTCATTCATTCTCTCACTTATATATATATATAGATCTCTCTTTTGCCTTCTAAATTATAAATCTTTAATTTTTATACCAAACACCCGCCCCACGTTTTTAGTCATATTAAATTAAATTACTTGAACTTTAAATTGAAGTTTTAAATTATTTTCTTCTTTTTAGTCCGCTTATAAAAACGTGGTTTTTAAAAAATCTTTTTTTTTACTTCTATTTATGTTATTCTTTTTAGTCTAAGTGTATGCTATGGTGAGTTTTGAAGTATTGATTATGTTCAAATATAATCCCCACACATTTACAGACTGGAAATGACTGATCTCCCCTCGATGTTAAACATGGTTGATGTGGTCGGGGTTGGTGTGAACTCGGCACGTGAATGTAATGTAAACAAGAGCAGGCGGATAATACATATGCTTATATATATATATAAACTAAAAGTTCAATAATTTAATAACGGTACGTTCGATCGATCTGAAATTTTAATACAATGCATTGTCATCCAAGATCTATCTGTGGTAAAAATTTTGAGATCTCTAGGACCATCAAAAGTGGTTTAATTTTACGTTGGCAGATTTGAAAAATTGTGGACAAACAGGAACAAAAGTGAGTTAGTAAAATCGTGGTAATAAAAACGTGGTAAAAAAAAGTCTTACCTTAGAGCAGGGGTGGGCAAACTACGGCCCACTATGGAGATCTTTGCGGCCCGCGGAAGCCTGCGGTAATATCGAAAAAAAAATCAATGAATTTATGTTACAGATGGATGTTTGTACTTGAATCGAGGCTAAAGTTTGGTTAGGTGCGGCCCCTTAATGTTTGGTTAGGTGCGGCCCATTGATGTTTGGTTAGGTGCGGCCCATTGATGTTTGGTTAGGTGCGGCCACTTGATGTTTGGTTAGGCGCGGCCCCTTGATGTGTCATTCCTTACTAAAGCGGCACTCGCCTTAAAATGTTTGCGTACACGGCTGTTGTGATGTTTACGTCATGCTCTGGCACGCCTTAGAGATATAAAATAGAAGAAAGAGAATACAAGGAAGAGAACTCCGCAAGAAGATTGGCCTAAGACAGATTTTACTGGAATTAACTTCCAGATTTGATCAATGAAAGGGGAGATAAGCCGCTGAACGACCTGCTGAATCAGGTCAACGGCTGGCCACTGACCACTCCTGGATGGAATGAGTCGGACTTCGACCTGGAGACCACTCTGAGAAAACTGAACCAGCATGGCGTGTACACGCTCGTACTCCTGTACCCGGCCACAGACAGCAAGAACTCCACACGGAGAATTCTCAAGGTGAGGTCTTTAACAGGTGAGGCGTCCCTAGGTGAGGTCTTTAACAGGTGAGGCGTCTCAAGGTGAGGTCTTTAACAGGTGAGGGGTATCAAGGTGAGGTCTTTAACAGGTGAGGCGTCTCAAGGTGAGGTCTTTAACAGGTGAGGCGTCTCAAGGTGAGGTCTTTAACAGGTGAGGCGTCTCAAGGTGAGGTCTTTAACAGGTGAGGCGTCTCAAGGTGAGGTCTTTAACAGGTGAGGCGTATCAAGGTGAGGTCTTTAACAGGTGAGGCGTCTCAAGGTGAGGTCTTTAACAGGTGAGGCGTATCAAGGTGAGGTCTTTAACAGGTGAGGCGTATCAAGGTGAGGTCTTTAACAGGTGAGGCGTATCAGGTGAGGTCTTTAACAGGTGAGGCGTATCAAGGTGAGGTCTTTAACAGGTGAGGCGTCTCAAGGTGAGTTGTTTAACATGTGAGGCGTATCAAGGTGAGGTCTTTAACAGGCGAGGCGTCTCAAGCTGAGGTCTTTAACGGGTGCGGCGTCCCAAGGTGAGGTCTTTAACAGGTGAGGCGTATCAAGGAGAGGTCTTTAACACGTGAGGCATTCCCTAACGTACGAATCAAAGCATTCCGTGCTGCCATCAGGATTAGCGCTATTTAAATGGAGATTAATTCGATGTCCTCTGAACTTCATCAAATTCTACTCTTACTTGTGTTTTCTTTCCGTTGGAATGAATGCTCTTTGACTGAGATGACCACTGCTTGTTGTCCACCTGTTCTCAGATTGACCAAACATCGTTTGGAATGCCGGGGCAGAAGTATCTGCTGGTGCCCAGGAATGACACGATGCTGATGGCCTACGAGGAGATGATCTACGGCATTGCCAGCCTCCTGGGCCTGGCTGACCCCACTAGTGGCCGCCATGATGTCAGAGACATTGTGGACTTCGAGATACTACTGGCAAATGTGAGTACGTCACACGGAGCAGAGATGTGATAGGGGAATAAAGAATCGATGCTGGTGGTCGTGATAGAAAGTGGGGAAGAAAGTAATCGAAGCTGGTGGTCGTGATAGAAAGTGGGGAAGAAAGTAATCGAAGCTGGTGGTCGTGATAGTAAGTGGGGAAGAAAGTAATCGAAGCTGGTGGTCGTGATAGAAAGTGGGGAAGAAAGTAATCGAAGCTGGTGGTCGTGATAGTAAGTGGGGAAGAAAGTAATCGAAGCTGGTGGTCGTGATAGAAAGTGGGGAAGAAAGTAATCGAAGCTGGTGGTCGTGATAGTAAGTGGGGAAGAAAGTAATCGAAGCTGGTGGTCGTGATAGAAAGTGGGGAAGAAAGTAATCGAAGCTGGTGGTCGTGATAGTAAGTGGGGAAGAAAGTAATCGAAGCTGGTGGTCGTGATAGAAAGTGGGGAAGAAAGTAATCGAAGCTGGTGGTCGTGATAGTAAGTGGGGAATAAAGAATCGATGCTGGTGGTCGTGATAGAAAGTGGGGAAGAAAGTAATCGAAGCTGGTGGTCGTGATAGCAAGTGGGAAAGAAAGTAATCGATGCTGGTGGTCGTGATAGTAAGTGGGGAAGAAAGTAATCGAAGCTGGTGGTCGTGATAGCAAGTGGGAAAGAAAGTAATCGATGCTGGTGGTCGTGATAGAAAGTAGGAAAGAAAGTAATCCATGCTGGTGGTCGTGATAGAAAGTAGGAAAGAAAGTAATCCATGCTGGTGGTCGTGATAGAAAGTGGGGGAGAAATTTCTAGAACTTTAAATGACTGTTAAGTTGGCGGACATCGGGGTGTAGTTGAAGAAGGTTGATGGTGGATAAGGGGATTTAGTGGATAGTGGATGAAGGTCCTGAAAACTATGTGTACATAGGGGCCGTCCATAAATGACGTCACGCGATTTTTGCCGATTTTTTACCCCCTCCCCCCCCTCGTCACGCGTCGTCACAAAAACTTAGACAAAAATACGTCACAAATCTTTGACCCCCCCCCCTAAAAAAAAATATACAACTTATTTTCTATTTGAAAATAAGTATGTTTCAAATCACTTTTATTGTCATTTAAGTATTTATTATTTATTTAGTGAATATCTACATTGTAATATCGTAACTCGCGTGAAGCATTTTGTAAAAACGTTTAACTGGCCTTCAGAAAACGAACTGTGTTAACATCCTTAGATTATATTTTATTTTAATGCATACACATTAAACATTGACTATTAATCATCACGGTTAACGTCTTTGTTTAGAAAATAAAATATTTAAAAATAACATTTTTTAAAATGTATTTTTTTTTAAATCCCTCAATTGACTCAATTTTTTTTTAATTTGACAACTATGTAGATTTCTTACCTACGTACTATACGAAGACACCTAAATCTACCCTACTTTCATTTATATTGACACGAGTGACAATAATCTTAATCCACATGACTTGTATTTATCACGTATCATTTCTGTGATATTTAAAATTAATGCCTTAAAAACTGAGCTAAGAAGAAAAGTTGTTTTGTGCTCCTCTCAAATTGTGATATCAAGAATTTGATGCATTCAATAAAGTTAATGAATACTTGACTAATTTTAAATGGGCTCGTTTACCATTATATCTAGAACAGTGCTTCTCAAACTTTTTAGTATTGCGGACCGGCAGGAATTTTTTCCATTGCACCAGGGACCGTTGCATTGTTTTCCCTGCACTGAAAATTTTTTCTGTCCTTTTTTGAGAACATCTGCGGACCGGCAGCGGATGGCCCACGGACCGGCAGCGGATGGCCCACGGACCGGCACCGGTCCGCGGACCACCACTTTGAGAAGCACTTATCTAGAAGACTAGAATGGCCACAAACCCATCGAACAATTATATCAAACTTAAAACGTTTTTAATTCTATCAAATAGATCCCCCCCCCTTTTTCCCCTTTTAAAGAAAAAGGATATTCCGTGTCGTTTTGACTTAAAATATCTACACATAATCCTATTCAGATGATTTGTAGACACGTGTCATGCATGTAAAACTCATCAGTAGCATTTTCGGGGGGGGGGAATAACGACGCTCCCCCAAATCCCCGAGTCATGTGAGCAGGACCTAGAGTCTGGGGGTTGTAACGCACACATAAACTTGTATATTTTGGGGTAACGGGCAAACAAGTTCGAGAGAAACAAACGGAGCTGCGGTTAAATAACAAATGCTTTGATGTCAACATAAAACGACGCAGTGTAACAATTTCATATGTTATCTTGTGGATTCTCAAACTTAAGGATTATAATTAGATTTAATTTTCGTGTCTTGATAGCTTACGCCAACCAGCGTCTGATGGCCTACCGACCGCCACATTGAGAAGCACTGATTTTTTTTAAAAAGTCATTAATTAAATTGTAAGCGACCAAATATTTCAGTGGAAGTTTTATTTCAAGTTACCCTTTTGATGTGACGTCACATTTCTTCAACCCCCCCTCCCCCCCTAGGTGCGTGACGTCATTTATGGACGGCCCCATATGTGTTTGGGATGGTATGTTTCACCGACCCAAAAGTTGTGATTTTGAAAAATATAAAAAAAGAGGATTGTGATGGAATGAATGTCCACTTTTATGTCACCGTATTTTATTTCCCCGACAGATTTCTGTGCCTGATGAGAAAAGACGGGACAACAACGCACTCTACAACCCCATGACCTTGGCTGAAGTTCAAGGCAACTATAGCGAGGTCAGTAGATTGACTTAAACTTAAAGAAGGAATCCGATTTAGCTCCCATTGAAATAAAAAAAAGTTCTTACTTAGTGGCAATATGGCATTTGATTGAAATATCGAGTTAAATATTTTGTTAAAACTTCCAAATGTTGACAAGCGTGACTAATTGTGGAGTTCATTGTTAGCTATCTGGCTGGAGTATTTATGTATCCCTGGGTAAACTATTTGTGATGACGTCACAATGCCAAACATACACAATTAATTATTTAAATGAGACTTACATATTTCCGTGCTTTGGAAGCACAGGTTCAACCGTTCTTACCTACTGAAGCATGTTGTCTATTAATCTTAAACTTAAAGAGACTGATACCCCTTAAAAATAACTTTTTGAGATCTCTGTTATAGTTTTTTTAGTACATTAATCATTAAGTATTATTATGAGATCTCTGTTATAGTAGTAAAGTATTATTAGTAGCCTATATTTAATTTTATTATATAACTATAGTTCATCGTTTTTTTTAAGTTTTAAAAGTTTAGCTTTTTTTTTAAGTATCAATATTTTTACATATTTTTTTTTCAGTTTAACTTTGTGCGATATGTCAATGAAGTGTTCACACTCCCTGATATTGGCATCCATGACATTACCGAAGATGAAATCATCATCAACCAGTCACCGCAATACTACCAGGAGCTTATGGGAGTACTCCAGAACACACCCAAGAGGTAATGTTCTAATGTTGTGATACTGGCATAGCACACATAGGTAATGTTCTAATGTTGTGATACTGGCATAGCACACATAGGTAATGTTCTAATGTTGTGATACTGGCATAGCACACATAGGTAATGTTCTAATGTTGTGATACTGGCATAGCACACATAGGTAATGTTCTAATGTTGTGATACTGGCATAGCACACATAGGTAAAGTTCTAATGTTGTATGAATGGCATAGCACACCTAAGTAATTTTCTACTGTTGTGTTACTGGCATAGCACACCTAAGTAATTTTCTACTGTTGTGTTACTGGCATAGCACACCTAAGTAATTTTCTACTGTTGTTTTACTGGCATAGCACACCTAAGTAATTTTCTACTGTTGTGTTACTGGCATAGCACGCCTAAGTAATTTTCTACTGTTGTGTTACTGGCATAGCACACCTAAGTAATTTTCTACTGTTGTATTACTGTTATAGCACACATAAGAGGTAATGTTCTAATGTTGTATTACTGACCTAAAGATAATGTTCTTATGTTGAATAACTGGCATAGCACACATAAGTAATGTTCTAATGTTTGTGCATTATTTATCAACAAACAAATGTGAAGTGAGGTATGTGTTTCAATTATTTTAGAACCCTTGCCAATTACCTTGTGTGGCGTCTGGTTTTGAACGTGATAGGGGCTTTAGGGGACAAGTACAAGGGCGTGGTCAACACCTACCGGAAGGTAACCTTGAACTCTTATCTTACATCTCTTACATCTTGGGTAAACTCTCCAACTTACATCTCTTACATCTTGGGTAAACTCTCCAACTTACATCTCTTACATCTTGGGTGAACTCTCCATCTTACATCTCTTACATCTTGGGTGAACTCTCCATCTTACATCTCTTACATCTTGGGTGAACTCTCCATCTTACATCTCTTACATCTTGGGTAACTCTCCATCTTACATCTCTTACATCTTGGGTGAACTCTCCATCTTACATCTCTTACATCTTGGGTGAACTCTCCATCTTACATCTCTTACATCTTGGGTGAACTCTCCCTCTTACATCTCTTACATCTTGGGTGAACTCTCCATCTTACATCTCTTACATCTTGGGTGAACTCTCCATCTTACATCTTTTACATCTTGGGTGAACTCTCCATCTTACATCTCTTACATCTTGGGTGAACTCTCCATCTTACATCTCTTACATCTTGGGTGAACTCTCCATCTTACATCTCTTACATCTTGGGTGAACTCTCCATCTTACATCTCTTACATCTTGGGTGAACTCGCCATCTTACATCTCTTACATCTTCGGATGATCAAATGTTTAGTGAAATTTTAGGGGTGCATCTTAGGACACTTATCTTTAAGATAAATTTTCTGTTTTACAACGTCCGAACTGCCAAGTTGAAGTGAGAAAATGTTTTAACGCAATTTCCCTTGGGAGAAATTGCGTTTATATATTTGAAAAGTCTGGCCTGTCTTTTCGAGCTTTAAACAGCAACTCCTCCTGAACCATATCAGATCGAGGGTTCGGGTCTTTTGCAAATATGTTAAGGAGGTCCCAAGGACGTGCACGGGCCAAAAAAATTACCGAAAAGGTTTGGTGGATTTCCTGGAAAATAAAAAAAAGCCCGAAAATAATATCAGTATATTGTCAATTTCTCGCCAACCATGACATCTATCGAGTTGAAACAAACGCCAAACGATAGCTAATAATATTTAGAACAATGTTGGAGAAAGAATTTTTGACAAATCTTTGTTGGTTCGACTCCCGTAATTTTAGCAGCAATTTGCAGATAGCAATTGTTTTGTTTAGTGTCAGTATTATTTATTTGAAATGACTTTTAATGTAATCTAGAATGATAGTTAATGGGGTTTTCCAGCTTTGTGAATGCTTATGTTAGACTTGCGCGGTGTGCATTAGAGTGACACAATCATGGTGTGAATCCAGAAATTTCCCTTGAATAAAAAAAATCGGAATTTCTTTGTTGGAAATTGCGTTTAAATACACATTCGAGTTTTAATCCTTTTTTTAAACACTGTGTGTAATACACCAGTAATCTAAACCAAATATTTTGTTTTTTACTTTTAAGAAAAAAATTAAAATATCAGCATTTCTTTCTGTCTACAAAATGAGCATTTCTTTCTTTCTATAATGTGAGCATTTCTTTCTGTCTATACTAAGACCATTTTTTTTCTGTCTACAACGAGCATTTCTTTTTGTCTATAATATGAGCATTTCTCTCTGTCTATAATATGAGCCTTTAATTTTTTTCTGTCTACAATATGAACATTTCTTTCTGTCTACAAAGTGCAAATATTTTTATGTCTACAATATGAACATTTCTTTCAGTCTACAATATGAACATTTCTTTCTGTCTACAATATGTGTCATCCTCAGGCTCTGTTCGGTACTGAGACGGAGAAAGCAAGGTTCCGGAAGTGTGGAGGCTACACGACATCTGAGTTGAGTTTGGCCGTGGGCCAGATGTTTATCAAAGATAATTTTGATGAGAGAGCAAGGAATATTGTAAGTATCAAAGGTCAAGGTTCTCTGACTCTAAAAGCAGAATAGAATTCTTGGTTTGTTGCAGCTTTAAGTTACATAAGTCCAGGCCACCAGTTGGGCACCGCAGTCCGGGCCACCAGTTGGGCAAGGCAATCCGGGCCACCAGCTTAGGCAAGGCAGTCCGGGCCACCAGTTGGCCACGGCCCAATTAAATAGTTCTTTATGTTATTTCTAGTTCTAGTACATGTAATCTAGAATAATTTATTTTTATTTTTCGTTTAAAAAATATTCTACTGATTTTATTTTTATTATTTTTATTTTACATTTTTATTTTTTTGCAATATATAGTTTTAAACTATACTAAAATTGTATTGTGAAATTCGCCCCTGTAATGTCCTGGTGCAAGTGTAATTGGAGCAATAAGCCATTACTTAATCTTCCCTATGACACTTACAGGCTGAGGTCATGATAAAGGGACTTAAGGCGTCCTTCAACAGTCTGCTGGCTGACCTTGACTGGATGGATCCTGAGACAAAGATGGTTGCTAAAGACAAGGTATGACGTCATTAGTGTCACGGTGACCTTACACTACCTGTTCAACAAAAACCATATTACATAATTCAAAGAGAATGAACAGATTTAACTTTGGCTTGTTTTTAAACTAAAATTCAACTAATCTGAAGCTTCCTGTCAAGTCATCATCTTTTGATACAACACACCACACATTATGATACACCACACATTATGATACACCACACATTATGATACACCACACATTATGATACACCACACATTATGATACACCACACATTATGATACACCACACATTATGATACACCACACATTATGATACACCACACATTATGATACACCACACATTATGATACACCACACATTATGATACACCACACATTATGATACACCACACATTATGATACACCACACATTATGATACACCACACATTATGATACACCACACATTATGATACACCACACATTATGATACACCACACATTATGATACACCACACCACACATTATGATACACCACACATTATGATACACCACACATTATGATACACCACACATTATGATACACCACACATTATGATACACCACACATTATGATACACCACACATTATGATACACCACACATTATGATACACCACACATTATGATACACCACACATTATGATACACCACACATTATGATACATCACACCACACATTATGATACACCACACATTATGATACACCACACATTATGATACATCACACCACACATTATGATACACCACACATTATGATACACCACACATTATGATACACCACACATTATGATACACCACACATTATGATACACCACACATTGTGATACACCACACATTATGATACACCACACATTATGATACACCACACATGATACACCACACATTATGATACATCACACCACACATTATGATACACCACACATTATGATACACCACACATTATGATACACCACAGATTACGATACACCACACATTATGATACACCACACATTATGATACACCACACATTATGATACACCACACATTATGATACACCACACATTATGATACACCACACATTATGATACACCACACATTATGATACACCACACATTATGATACACAACATATTAAAACATTATTTTATTGAAAACATTTGTCTTCAGAATGAACACATCACCTCAAAAATTGGATACCCCAAGGAGGTTGTTAATGACACATACCTGGAGGAGCTCTATTCAAATGTAAGTTCTATGTTATATGATGGATGTGGCCCTACCAATAGAAGGAAGTCTCTACTTATTGTTTCAACACAAAATGGCCCTACTAATAGAAGGAAGTCTCTACTTATTGTTTCAACACAAAATGGCCCTACCAATAGAAGGAAGTCTCTACTTATTGTTTCAACACAAAATGGCCCTACCAATAGAAGGAAGTCTCTACTTATTGTTTCAACACAAAATGGCCCTACCAATAGAAGGAAGTCTCTACTTATTGTTTCAACACAAAATGGCCCTACCAATAGAAGGAAGTCTCTACTTATTGTTTCAACACAAAATGGCCCTACTAATAGAAGGAAGTCTCTACTTATTGTTTCAACACAAAATGGCCCTACTAATAGAAGGAAGTCTCTACTTATTGGTTCAACACAAATCTCAAGTGTGGGCTACCAATAGAAGGAAGTCTCTACTTATTGGTTCAACACAAATCTCAAGTGTGGGCTACCAATAGAAGGAAGTCTCTACTTATTGGTTCAACACAAATCTCAAGTGTGGGCTACCAATAGAAGGAAGTCTCTACTTATTGGTTCAACACAAATCTCAAGTGTGGGCTACCAATAGAAGGAAGTCTCTACTTATTGGTTCAACACAAATCTCAAGTGTTAAATTGGCTACTAATAGAAGGAAGTCTCTACTTATTGGTTCAACACAAATCTCAAGTGTGGGCTACCAATAGAAGGAAGTCTCTACTTATTGGTTCAACACAAATCTCAAGTGTTAAATTGGCTACCAATAGAAGGAAGTCTCTACTTATTGGTTCAACACAAATCTCAAGTGTTAAATTGGCTACCAATAGAAGGAAGTCTCTACTTATTGGTTCAACACAAATCTCAAGTGTTAAATTGGCTACCAATAGAAGGAAGTCTCTACTTATTGGTTCAACACAAATCTCAAGTGTTAAATTGGCTACCAATAGAAGGAAGTCTCTACTTATTGGTTCAACACAAATCTCAAGTGTTAAATTGGCTACCAATAGAAGGAAGTCTCTACTTATTGTTTCAACACAAATCTCAAGTGTTAAATTGGCTACCAATAGAAGGAAGTCTCTACTTATTGGTTCAACACAAATCTCAAGTGTTAAATTGGCTACCAATAGAAGGAAGTCTCTACTTATTGGTTCAACACAAATCTCAAGTGTTAAATTGGCTACCAATAGAAGGAAGTCTCTACTTATTGGTTCAACACAAATCTCAAGTGTTAAATTGGCTACCAATAGAAGGAAGTCTCTACTTATTGGTTCAACACAAATCTCAAGTGTTAAATTGGCTACCAATAGAAGGAAGTCTCTACTTATTGGTTCAACACAAATCTCAAGTGTTAAATTGGCTACCAATAGAAGGAAGTCTCTACTTATTGGTTCAACACAAATCTCAAGTGTTAAATTGGCTACCAATAGAAGGAAGTCTCTACTTATTGGTTCAACACAAATCTCAAGTGTTAAATTGGCTACCAATAGAAGGAAGTCTCTACTTATTGGTTCAACACAAATCTCAAGTGTTAAATTGGCTACCAATAGAAGGAAGTCTCTACTTATTGGTTCAACACAAATCTCAAGTGTTAAATTGGCTACCAATAGAAGGAAGTCTCTACTTATTGTCTCTACCAAATTTAACTAAAATAACATCTCATACTCATCAAAGAATTCAGATTTCATCCCAAGCTAAATTATTTTTTTCACTAATGGTCTCACTAATTGACACTTCACTGGCCAGTGTATTTGTAATATTATAAAAGGCTGCGGCTATTGGTAGTTGACTACTAATAGTTTCTAGAGAGCTATTGGTACTCGACTACCAATAGCCATTTCCGGTTGTCGGCTATTGGTAGTTCGCTATTATTAATTGTTAATAAAACTGCAACTAGGTGATATTCTGGGTTTGATGTAATGTTTGAATGTAAAATATAGACAACTAAACCTAACCATGACCCTAAAACTAAAAGCTCCAATTAAATTGTAATTATAAGAATGTTAAATTGATTTAATTAGTTTTAGTTCCTATAACTATATTAAAAATTTTGGTTTCTTTTAACTATTTTAATGTATAAAATAGACAACTAGCCCTAGGCCTAACCCTGACCCTAAAACTAAAAGTTCTAATTTAATCGTAATTATAAGAATTTTAAATTGATATCATTAGTTTTAGTCCCTATATTATAAATTTGTTTTTCTATTTTAATGTAAAAAATAGACTAACCCTAACCCTGACCCTAAAACTAAAAGATCTAATTTAATCGTAATTAATTTTTGTAAGAAAAGAAGAAAAATCCGAAATTCGAAGCCATGATTGTTCAACATTCAGTTCACCAGTCCAACTCTCTATGAGACTTAGGAAGTTCAGTACATTTGGTGAATTTTAAAAGGCTATATTAGTAGCTATTTATTGTTCCTGTAATCCCATTGGATGCTATATATATCTGACTACAAATAGCCTCATTCACGGGGACCTGCTATTGGTACTCGACTACCAATAGACACTCCCTATTATTTATTACAGAGCCTGGACTACCAATAGACACTCCCTATTATTTATTACAGAGCCTGGACGTTCTGACGTTTGCATTAGCAAACAAAAACTCTAAAATGGCTTTCGGCTCCAAGTCAATCATTTTAAAAATACCTGATAATGACTTGTGGGATTTTTTTCTAACAGTTGACTTACAACAGAGACAAGAATCTAATTAATAATGACTTGTGTTTTTCTAACAGTTGACTTACAACAGAGAAGAGTATCTGGAGAATTATTTGAAGAATGAAAGGGAAAGTTTCAACCACCTTATGCGTGACCTGAGAATCCCTGTGGACAAGGAAAAGTAAGAGAACTTTTTAACTCAATCTTTCTATCAACTCTGTCTTTTAAAACTTAATTCACCTTATTTATTTTTAATAACTAGTTCATTGTTGGAGAATAAAAAATGTCAACATTGGTTGTAAAAAATGTTTCTTGTCCACAGGTGGGAAACTCCACCTCCAACAGTTAATGCTTACTACAACTCAGTCAAGAACCAAATTTGTGAGTGTAGCTTATCTTATCTTATCTTATCTGACACTACAAATTATGACAAACAGATTAGTTTTATTGGTTATAAAGACTTAATTAAGTGACTATGCCGCTGTAAGATTCACATACTGAACCAAGTTAAATAATAATAAACTAAAGATTGTTTCATTTAATTACAATGTAAACAAATTTCAACATTTATTCATAGACTTAGATAATGTTTTTAATTTGAAACAACAACAAAATGATAATGATACATATTACTAGTTTTCAATATTTAATTAAAAATAACTTTACCATGTATTCTTTTGGGTTTGAGAATTCTTTGAAATAAACTGTTTCCAAATTTAATAAACTGAAACAAAATTTTACTTTAAACCCCACTGACAAACATAACTCACAACCCAAATAACAAACATTGTAAACCCTGCGGTAATAATAACTGTTCAACTATTTTTCAGTTTATTCCATTTAGATTTCTTTATCATAATTTTAGTGTTTCCTGCTGGAATTCTGCAACCTCCATTTTTTAGCAAGACATATCCCATGTAGGTTGACGGAGATTAGTCTAACAAAAATTAATGTTTTGCCTGCTGGTATACTAAGTCCAAGCAGAAACTAAGATTGTGTTGTAGCATGATAGATTAAAATTCAACCAACTCCACATAATTAATAACTCTGCATAAAACTTTTCGAAACTCATGTTGATATTTCAACACTGTGTCCACCAATGATACAATATGATAATCTAATTTCAGAATAAGCATTATAAAAAATTCAGCTAGATTTTTGCTAAGAATCAGACATCACACATGCAACCTGCATTAGATATTTCAATAACCAGTCAACCACATACAGTCCCACAACTTGAATGCATTTCCTGCCATTCTCAGGTCGTTAAACTTGGGAGGTATAGGAGTGGTGATCGGCCATGAAATCACTCATGGCTTTGACGACAGAGGTGAGGGGATTCCCTCAAACATTTGCATGAAACATTGAACAATTAATACCAATGCTTTTCCATAAAGGGCAACACCACACGGTTATTCCAAGTCATACAGCAGTTCTCAAACTGGCTAAAATTGTATCCATTAAATTTTATGCTAATATTAAAGTCGCCTATATTTAACTACTAACAACTAGACAAGCATGAAATTACAATTTTTTATATTATTTTATATTATATTATCAATATCAGAAAATCTCATATTTGGCTTAATAGTTACAATGCTAAATGCTTAATCTTATTATTTTCTGGCCTATTTCATTTTAACATAAAGTTATTTCAACAACATTTGTGGATATGATGGAATCAAAATCAAACTTTTCTTTTGTTGTCATTCTTGGCGGGGGTGAGGGGGTGGGGGTAGAGGGTAATAAGAAGAAAAGAAATGTTCCTTGACTGTCAAAGACATTTTTTGAGTATTCTGGTTAAGTTTTCTTGTATGTGGAATTTGATTTAGTCAGTAGAGAAATTAATTTACTCACTTAAAATCCTAGTGTTAAAATTTAAATTATTAAAAAACCATTCTCTTAAAGTGTGCACACAGCATATCCACGTACCCTCACTTCACATCAGTTGAATTGTTCTGTGTGGAGATCTGGTTCTGTAATTTCACTTTACTTTGCCACCACTTCACACCGGCATTATTGTCTCGGAAATTCACAATGTCAGGCAAAAAATTCTCTTTAAAATTTCTCATTTTAATGGGTTGCAGGGAGGGGAATCTGTCATAGAACCAAATATTATTTAAATCAATAGAATAAAAAAGTGCTTCACAAAATAAAATTATTTTATACTTTGCTAATTGGGGCAGAGAATGCAGTTCAAAGCAGTGGTTATTTAGTTTTAAAAATGAAAATCAAACTTTGGATTTCATTTGGCCTCACCTTTCAATAATTCCATTCCCAAGTTGTATTTGGTTTACATAACAGTAAATTATATACAGGATACAGAAGTTATGGTACTTGTTGAATTAATCAAATACTTCAACCTGACCTGACCACATTAAGATGATCCAGGTTTATAAAATTGCATGTATTCACATAAATTGTATTGCTTTAAGTCTATGCACATCCAACTAACTATTCCTGATCCATATCTTTGCATTATTTAGCATAAGTTGTCACAAATTTAAATTGAAAAGTGCACCAGAAGGAATGAAGGGCAGATGCGATAAAGTGCATTGCCTTTAAAATTGTCTCACATGTTAATCTAAAGACGTCCACTCTTCCTGTACTAACTTGTAGGTCCTTCAACTATGGCGGCATTGGATATTTTATAGGACATGAGATTACCCATGGATTTGATGACAATGGTAAAAGTTGGCTTCTCTCCCTTTATAATATTCCTGCACTAAAATATCTTGTACTACTGCACTATTTTTAAATGGTGTACTTAATGTAATGGCTTGCTACATCATAAACAATAAATAATTTGTTAGATATTAAGAAAAGTGTTTAAATGTGCCAAATTGTATGATATAAGATAAGGTACAGAAATGAAAAGCTTCTACTGATTATTTACTAACTTATTACTTACGGCTTACGGTCGTTACAGTTAAATTAATATTTTCTTCGTTTTTTTTTAAATTTAATAAAAAGTTATCTGTTATTTTCAGAATATTTATAAATTATAAATTGGATTTTAAAATCTATTTACCAATTATACAAATGATAATATCAATTTTTTAGGATTAGCTATTTCTTTTTTTTAAAACAAAAATATTGAATTAATAATGAGCATCTGCCACTTACAGTCATTGAAAAGTCATTTTAATTTTCTTTCGATTCGTTCATCTTCATTATTCTTAGCTTCATTGTTTTTATTTTCTAGCAGTATACACAATTCAATCGTAATTTTAATAGAAAAATATAATTTATTAGCCTCATTATACAGTTTTTAATATGAATGAAAACATATTTTTCATATTACATGTAATGTTATCTCTCTATGAATGTTGAAAAATTATGTCAGTTATGCTTGATCATTTTTATAATTTTTTTGGTGTATTATATACTTTCTAACATCCACCACTTCCATTCCTTGAAAAGTCAATAGAAATTATTTTATTTAGTTCTCTTTTTTTATTTGTCCTTTTCAGTATTTTTTGGTCCTTAGGCCTTTAGTTCGTTTATGTTTTACTCTTAGCAATACTGTAGAGACTGGAATAAAAATTTATTTTATAAATAAATTTTTAATCTGTTTTTTACTTGTTTTAAATGTATAGTTTTAGAATGTTCACATCAAAATTAACTGAAGGAAAATATACTTTTATGTGTTCTACATCAGTGCTTCTCTAAGTGGTGGTCCGCGGAGTGGTGCTGGTCTCTGGGCCATCCGACGCCGGTCCGTAGACGTTTAAAAAAGGACTGAAAAATCTAGTTGTAATCCTCCGTTTTCATCCATTGATACAAACCATGTAGAATATGTCAATTTTTGGTAATAAGCACATAAAATGAAACGCATAAAATAAAATAAATTACATTTGCTGCCATATCAGTACAGGGAAAATAGTGCACCGATCCCCGGTGCAATGTAAAAAATTCCTGTCGGTCCGCCATCCTAAAAAGTTTGAGAAGCACTGTTCTACATTATCTATGAATGGTGAAAAGCTCTGAAACCAAAATATGCTTGTTTAATAGTGTTTAATGGATTTTTTAAAAAATTATTTCTTTGTACCTTTCTTTGCTAAGCATGCTAATATTTCATTTATTATTGTGTAGCTTTAACTGGTGAGCATCAACTCATGTGATATTAATACTACTGGAATATTTTGTCTGGCTAGAATTTGTTCCCTTATCTTTTAAGTCTGCATCTTAAATTACCATTTTTTATTGCTCCTACCATTAACTTATTTCAAAGTGAGCCAAGCTAAATAAGTCGGAAATAAAAAATTTTTTCCAAATGAATGATAACTTGGTATTTAAGTTAAGCAGAAAGTGTTAAAAACTCAATATATAGTCTAGTATAGTCTAGTGATGTAAAATCAGATTTTTTTAACTTAAGCATAGATAATTACTTGATTGAATCTCAATTTAACTTTTTTTTTGTTGATAATTGTGAAACTATTGACAGACCATAAATCATAAATGATATTCTCCTCAAAATTGTTCAAATAAATGAGCATTAGTGTTGAAAATTGGTGTTTGATCATTTGAAAACCTTTCAGGTCGGCAATATGACAAGGACGGAAACCTGGCCCAGTGGTGGCCACAGACAGCGGTTGAAAAGTTCAAGGTCAAGGCCCAATGCATCATTGAACAGTACGGAAACTTCACTGTGTCGCAGATTGGCAACAACGTAAGTCTCTGACATTCCTTGTACCACAATAATCATGTATCCCTTAGGATTTTGGCAATCACTGTCATAGTGTCTTCAAACTCTATCAATTAACCACTGTAGTCACGTGATATCATATACTGTTTTCACTACCTAATATATCATTTTATAAATTAACTCACTAATATATCATATAATAATTTATCATCTAACTATTAAATCATCTAACTATATGTATAATATTTTGTAACTTGAACTTTAAGTTGAATGGCATCAACACTCAAGGAGAAAACATTGCTGACAATGGTGGACTCAAGCAGGCCTACAGGGTCAGTACAATTAAACAACATCACCACAATAAAACACACAGCACCACACCACAGCACCACAATAAAAAACACAGCACCACACTACAGCACCACAATAAAAAAACACAGCTCCACACCAAAGCACCACAATAAAAAACACAGCACCACAACACAGCACCACACCACAGCACCACAATAAAACACACAGCACCACAATAAAACACACAGCACCACAATAAAACACACAGCATGACACCACAGCGCCACAATAAAAAACACAGCACCACACCACAGCACCACAATAAAACACACAGCTGTCAGGGAATTGTTATAGTATAATGGGGTTTTCCCGCCTTGGTAATGTTAATGTTAGAATGTTGCGCCGGTGCGCACTATTGTTAACACATGTTTTAGTATGACGTAGTGTGGGGTAGATGACGTAATAGAACATAGGCTAGAGGGACGGTTTGGTGGTATGAACAGTGTTGGATTATGTATTGGAGGATTCCTGTTGTAAATAAATGATAGATTCATCTAATGGTGTTCTGGTTCATTGAGTTCAGGCCTTGTGATTGTGAGTCAACAATACCCTAGAACACAACAACAGCACCACAATAAAACACATAGCACCACAATAAAACACACAGCATGACACCACAGCACCACAATAAAACACATAGCATGACACCACAGCACCACAATAAAACACACAGCATCACACCACAACACCACAATAAAAAACAAAGCACCACACCACAGAAATAGATAAACATTTTCTGAAAGGAAATAGGATCCATTGGTGACCGCCCCAGTCAGATACCCCACGCCCCAGTCAGATACCCCACGCCCCAGTCAGATGCCCCACGCCCCAGTCAGATGCCCCACGCCCCAGTCAGATGCCCCACGCCCCAGTCAGATGCCCCACGCCCCAGTCAGATACCCCACGCCCCAGTCAGATACCCCACGCCCCAGTCAGATACCCCACGCCCCAGTCAGATACCCCACGCCCCAGTCAGATGCCCCACGCCCCAGTCAGATGCCCCACGCCCCAGTCAGATACCCCACGCCCCAGTCAGATACCCCACGCCCCAGTCAGATACCCCACGCCCCAGTCAGATACCCCACGCCCCAGTCAGATGCCCCACGCCCCAGTCAGATGCCCCACGCCCCAGTCAGATACCCCACGCCCCAGTCAGATACCCCACGCCCCAGTCAGATGCCCCACGCCCCAGTCAGATGCCCCACGCCCCAGTCAGATACCCCACGCCCCAGTCAGATGCCCCACGCCCCAGTCAGATGCCCCACGCCCAGTCAGATGCCCCACGCCCCAGTCAGATGCCCCACGCCCCAGTCAGATGCCCCACGCCCCAGTCAGATGCCCCACGCCCCAGTCGTATACCCCACGCCCCATTCGTATACCCCACGCCCCAGTCGTATACCCCACGCCCCAGTCAGATACCCCACGCCCCAGTCAGATACCCCACGCCCCAGTCAGATACCCCACGCCCCAGTCAGATACCCCACGCCCCAGTCAGATACCCCACGCCCCAGTCAGATACCCCACGCCCCAGTCAGATACCCCACGCCCCAGTCAGATGCCCCACGCCCCAGTCATATACCCCACGCCCCAGTCATATACCCCACGTCCCTTCCAATGGTGACCATTTCCCTCATATACCCCACGCCCCAGTCATATACCCCATGTCCCTTCCAATGGTGACCATTTCCCTCATATACCCCACGCCCCAGTCATATACCCCACGTCCCTTCCAATGGTGACCATTTCCCTCATATACCCCACGCCCCAGTCATATACCCCACGTCCCTTCCAATGGTGACCATTTCCCTCATATACCCCACGCCCCAGTCATATACCCCACGTCCCTTCCAATGGTGACCATTTCCCTCATATACCCCACGCCCCAGTCATATACCCCACGTCCCTTCCAATGGTGACCATTTCCCTCATATACCCCACGCCCCAGTCATATACCCCACGTCCCTTCCAATGGTGACCATTTCCCTCATATACCCCACGCCCCAGTCATATACCCCACGTCCCTTCCAATGGTGACCATTTCCCTCATATACCCCACGCCCCAGTCATATACCCCACCTCCCTTCCAATGGTGACCATTTCCCTCATATACCCCACGCCCCAGTCATATACCCCACGTCCCTTCCAATGGTGACCATTTCCCTCCTACTGAGATACCCCACGTCCCTTCCAATGGTGACCATTTCCCTCCTACTGAGATACCCCACGTCCCTTCCAATGGTGACCATTTCCCTCCTACTGAGATACCCCACGTCCCTTCCAATGGTGACCATTTCCCTCCTACTGAGATACCCCACGTCCCTTCCAATGGTGACCATTTCCCTCCTACTGAGATACCCCACGTCCCTTCCAATGGTGACCATTTCCCTCCTACTGAGATACCCCACGTCCCTTCCAATGGTGACCATTTCCCTCCTACTGAGATACCCCACGTCCCTTCCAATGGTGACCATTTCCCTCCTACTGAGATACCCCACGTCCCTTCCAATGGTGACCATTTCCCTCCTACTGAGATACCCCACGTCCCTTCCAATGGTGACCATTTCCCTCCTACTGAGATACCCCACGTCCCTTCCAATGGTGACCATTTCCCTCCTACTGATCATTCCAATGCCTCTAACAGGAGTTGTCATCACAAGAAACACTGCATAAATTCCATGTTTTTATTATTTAACCTTGACCTTTCACCCTAATCGACCTGTGCTATGTATAAGTTGTGTTTACATCTTGCAGGCCTACAGGAACTGGGTCAGTTTACAAGGCAAGGAAGAAGCCCTACTACCTGGACTCAACTTTACCCATGATCAACTTTTCTTCATCAACTTTGCTCAGGTAAGCTAATAAATAAATATTTCTAGATTCATTTCTCCATTAAGTTGTTATTAAATATGAAAGCAGTCAAGGTATGCCAGGATTAACTCACCTTAAGTTATCATTGAATATGAAAGCAGTCAGGGTATGCCAGGATTAACTCACCTTAAATTATCATTGAATATGAAAGCAGTCAGGGTATGCCAGGATTAACTCACCTTAAATTATCATTGAATATGAAAGCAGTCAGGTTACCTCACCTTATGATTGCATCATCTTCTTCCATCCAGTTGTGGTGTAACTTGATGACTGACGGTGAGGCACTCAACAGAATACGAACAGGTGTTCACAGTCCAGGAGAGTTCAGGTAACGTCTGGTCATCGCTAGCCTGGTGTGATTGGAATACATGATTAACGAAACATAAACATTCTTTAGTTTTATTTACCCCTTACACCTATGATTAACTTTTGAGAGTAACTTTCAATGTGACCAAGACAACCAACCTTTTGTTTTTCTCAACCTGAGCCATGCATTCCCTGATTACAGTTTAAAGATTTTACTTCATTAGCCAAAATATCTACTGTTGTATTAGTGAATTAATAAATCTTTAATTTGTTGTTTTGACCACATAATTCGTACGTGTATCTTTTATTTTATTTAAAAGCTTTATTGCAGTCCTATTCTATTTGATATATTACAGTTTTAAAGATTTTACTTCAATGATTAAGAAATATTCTAAAGCTGTGCTGTTCAAATTGATTTTATTTTATTGATTACTCTCTCCTCATCAAGTTTATTTTTAACACCAGGAACTATCCTGTATGTAAACAAAGACATGAGTTATCCTCCATTATAAAAGAATAATCATTTCTTTTTCCTGACCAGAGTTATTGGGTCTGCTCAGAATTCCAGAGACTTTGCCAAGGCTTTCAACTGCCCGAGTGATTCCCTCATGAACCCCAAGAGAAAATGCAGTGTTTGGTAGAGGAGCATTCGAGCAGACGTGATTTTGTTTTTTGTTTTTTTCAAATGTGAATGATGATTATGATGACAATTTAAAATCCACAAAATATCTGCCTTAAAAGAAATCCCGGTTTTTTATGCCAACATTGTGACAATCCATTACTTATCTTGAAATAAGAGAGTATCAAGGGATAAATTAGTTTCACTGAGTGGCTTCCTTAAAACTACGTACATGTAAATGCTGCAAGGAAAACTACAAAACTGACATTCCTCTGATGTCTAAATCTAGACAAAGGGGAATAAACCTGTCACAACATTAGCCTTTATCAGAGAATATCGTTTTTTTTGTCCCTTTAACCAGTTGCAAGAAATATTAATGAAATATGTAGCTTCTTTGCCTTTTTAATGCCACTGAAAGTATTTATTTTGTTAATTAATTGCTGAAGCGAGTCTATTAATAGAATTTGATATTGAAATTTTATTTTTAAAGCATCAAGTGAGTCTTTTATTAATGAAGTTTTATTTTAATTAAAATTTCAACTTGAAGAAAACTTTAAAATAAAGGTGACTGGGTTGAAAAGGGGGGGGGGAGTTGGGCAGGGGAATGGATGAATGTCTCTAATACATGAAATTTCAAACAATTTTCTGTCACCAAAAGATGTTGTGTATCTTCAAGCCCTTTTGTTACTGTGATGTCACCTAACACTATAAACTATGGATAACAGAGGACATACGTGCATGCTATTAAAACAAGAGTAATGTATTCAGTTCAATTCATATATTATATATGTACTATACTTCATGATGTCCAATCAGTGGCCATGAAATGTGATGGAATTTTTCCTTACAGAATTGCATGTTGCAAAAAAAAATCTATTTTACTTAGAACTTGAGGCATACCACTGCCTGCCTGGCTGTGTGGACATTTGGTTAGGGCATGACTTGGTTAGGTCATAGCTTGGGTAGGGCATGGCTTGGGTAGGGCATGGCTTGGCTAGGGCATGACTTCTGTCTCAAGAAAAATTTCTAGAGTAAAACATGAGGGTCATCTCATACTCATGGTAATCAAGGTGATTTTACTGTTGCTAGGAAACCAGCTAGTTTGTGGGGGAGAGGCAGTTTTATTGGTTTCAGCAAACAGGCACGTACACACATAGCAGACCATTAATGGGTATCAGAATTAAACCCCCTCCTTCGCGCCACACCCTTGTTGGGTAGACCATCTGACCTATGCAGATCTGACAGTTTATAACATAGAAATTATATGTTGGAAAAATACCAGTCACATTTTGAAGCTGTTGGTATTTGCCGAAATGGGATTCTCCATAAATGGCAATTAATCCAAGTGCTTTTCACCATTGTCATTTCATCCAAATTGTGTTTTTTTAAATTTTTATTTCATTAATAGAAATTATTTCAAAGGAATTTCATTTTCAAGAAATTACTTGTTCAATAACTTCATTTTGTTTTGAGAGTTCATCCCATTATTTGTGGAAGTATTTATGGAATGAAATCATTAAAAACTATAAGTTTATAGATCCTCATATGAATATTGAGGAAGACACTACATTTGTACATACTCAATTTGATGTGAAAACCAATTTTTTACTATTAAATATTACATTATATTATTTACATTTAATTGTGTCTGTTAAATATTTGTCAAATTAGCTGAAATGTTTATGTAAATATATTTTGGTACCCTTTTAAATTAATCAAGGTGACTTAGAAATGAACAAGAGTCTGGCCTTATAAGACATTAGATGATGAACCTTAATTCAATTTTTGTTTTTCAAATTTTTTAGGCTAGAGAATTATCATGTATCATTATCAAGAAATATCATGTATCAAGATGAGACAGAAACTTGTTGCATTCTGAGTTTAAAATTTTTAAACAAAATTTCTGTGTTTTTTTTTCTTTTTCAATTCTATTTATAGTAATTGGCTATTTTGGGTTAAAAATGATGAAATGTGTTAAGTATGGTTTATTCCTGACCCAGCTAAACAAGACATCAATTAGGATGGACATGGGCTATTTGGTTTATATATTTATTCAGCATATCACATAATACACAAATATGCATATATTATTTTACATTCAAATTAAATTAAGGGGAAAAAATAGAAAATATCAAATTGCAATGTTAAAAAGTTAAAAGTACATGCTTGATTTAAAAGTTATAAGTACATTCTTTGTTATAAAGTTATAAGTACATTTTAGTACATTCTTTGTTATAAAGTTATAAGTACATTTTAGTACATTCTTTGTTATAAAGTTATAAGTACATTTTAGTACATTCTTTGTTATAAAGTTATAAATATATTTTCAACGGACCAACAATCCTTAGGGGGAACATTGTCCTCAGATTACTATAAATCAGAGAACTTTATGATCGGCTTACTATAAATCAAAGTCTTGTTAACAAACCAATGATCAAATACAGTTTATAAATATTATAAACATGTAAATTATTTCAAACAGATAGCACAGCCACTTTAATAAACAATAAAATTGACATCACTTGATTGTGAAATAACCTTACTGTAAAAAACACACAGAAAGTAATTGTAAGTGAAATAAATGTTTTGTTACTTTTCCACTCCATTTATTAACATATGTTTAATCACTGCTATTTATTAAATTTATTTCAAACCAATTCAACAAAACAGACATTTTTTATGGTCCAGCAGAAATCATCTCTTCATTTAGATCTTAATAAAATCACTACCGCATTCTACTGGCAAAGAGACATTTTCAGCTGAGTCAATTTGGTTTATACCAACCAATCAGACCAAATCTTGGTTTATACCAACCAATCAGACCAAATCTTGGTTTATACCAACCAATCAGACCAAATCTTGGTTTATACCAACCAATCAGACCAAATCTTGGTTTATACCAACCAATCAGACCAAATCTTGGTTTGTACCAACCAATCAGACCAAATCTTGGTTTATACCAACCAATCAGACCAAATCTTGGTTTATACCAACCAATCAGACCAAATCTTGGTTTATACCAACCAATCAGACCAAATCTTGGTTTATACCAACCAATCAGACCAAATCTTGGTTTATACCAACCAATCAGACCAAATCTTGGTTTATACCAACCAATCAGACCAAATCTTGGTTTATACCAACCAATCAGACCAAATCTTGGTTTATACCAACCAATCAGACCAAATCTTGGTTTATACCAACCAATCAGACCAAATCTTGGTTTATACCAACCAATCAGACCAAATCTTGGTTTATACCAACCAATCAGACCAAATCTTGGTTTATACCAAACCAATCAGACCAAATCTTGGTTTCTACTAACCAATCGGACCAAATCTTGCTTTGTGATGGCTTTTAAGAAACTTTGAATGGAATAATTCATGTTTCTGACCACAGTACAAATTCATTATAAGACTGATACTGAATAAAACAAATTTTGAGTTTCAGGAAAATAAATTACAATATCTCAGTGTGAGTTAGATTTCTAAATTTACTGTTATTTTAATCAGAGAACTTTCAGTAATTAAATATGTCATTAGTATAACCGATAGCTAGGCCAAATATGGTGATGATGTTAAAGATGTATTAGTATAACCAATAGCTAGGCCAAATATGGTGATGATGTTAAAGATGTATTATTACAACCGATAGCTAGGCCAAATATGGTGATGATGTTAAAGATGTATTAGTACAACCGATAGCTAGGCCAAATATGGTGATGATGTTAAAGATGTATTAGTATAACCGATAGCTAGGCCAAATATGGTGATGATGTTAAAGATGTATTAGTACAACCGATAGCTAGGCCAAATATGGTGATGATGTTAAAGATGTATTAGTATAACCAATAGCTAGGCCAAATATGGTGATGATGTTAAAGATGTATTAGTATAACAAATAGCTAGGCCAAATATGGTGATGATGTTAAAGATGTATTAGTACAACCGATAGCTAGGCCAAATATGGTGATGATGTTAAAGATGTATTATTACAATCAATAGCTAGGCCAAATATGGTGATGATGTTATAGAATTAATTAAATTAAAAAATGAAATTATAGTCAGTAGTGTTATCGATAGAGTTGAAATTAGTGGTGTTTTCAACAATGTCACAAATAGTCTTGAGCTTCACGGTGATGTTTTCAATAAGTCAAAATTGTCATTTGTTTCAAAATGATAAGTTCAGTGATGTGACAAAAAGTCCTAAGTTTAACTTGTTAAAAATTGCGGTTATTTCTCCTTCCGTTGTCTTCAAAATACATGAAGTCCTGAGATAAAACAAAGACAATAAGAAACATTGTTTGTAAATATTTGAAACATTCTCGTGATTATTTTTACATAGATGACTTGATTAATGCAAGACTTACTAAAAACGTCATTGGCTTATAACTTTGCCAATGAAATAATTCTGTCAGTTTGGGTTTCACAAGTTTATAGTCCAGATTCAAATAAAACTTTTTGTTTTTAAACTTAAACAAACTGTTAGTAAAACGTAACAGAGAAATTAAGGGGATATCACTTACAATGAGGAATACACATGCCATGAGAGTTGCTTTGAGCTTGACATCAAGGTCTTTAGGAACTGTGGACAAGAAAATACAATAGTCTCAGTGGGAGTATGCAGATTGCCTAACCCAATAGTCTCAGTGGGAGTATGCAGATTGCCTAACCCAATAGTCTCAGTGGGAGTATGCAGATTGCCTAACCCAATAGTCTCAGTGGGAGTATGCAGATTGCCTAACCCAATAGTCTCAGTGGGAGTATGCAGATTGCCTAACCCAATAGTCTCAGTGGGAGTATGCAGATTGCCTAACCCAATAGTCTCAGTGGGAGTATGCAGATTGCCTAACCCAATAGTCTCAGTGGGAGTATGCAGATTGCCTAACCCAATAGTCTCAGTGGGAGTATGCAGATTGCCTAACCCAATAGTCTCAGTGGGAGTATGCAGATTGCCTAACCCAATAATCTCAGTGGGAGTATGCAGATTGCCTAACCCAATAGTCTCAGTGGGAGTATGCAGATTGCCTAACCCAAGATTGTTGAAAAATGTATCAATCATCCCCACAAGAACAGAAGCAATCAGCCCCAGAAACAATCTTACATTTAAAAGATGTTATCAATTATCAGTTGAGAACCCTGATGCCTTTAATTAATAAACACAATGCGGCAGGGGAAATTATGACATTAAAAAATCCTGTGTTAAATTATAGGATTTTGGCCTGGCACTAACAGAATTCTTTGGGGAAAAAGGGTTTGGAGGTTAGTGTCAAGGTCATTCTCTGTGTAGACAGAAAACTGATTCGATGTAACTTGGTCATGGGATTGTTAAAACAATCTTTGAGCCAATAATTAGAATTACGTAATGGTTTGAACTTGAACCAAGAAAGAATGTTATAAACTTAATCATAACAGCAAATGGTACTCACAAGACACCCCAAAATTGTCTGCATCCGTGAAATACTCTTTGAAAAGGCCTGACCACTGTTTGGTAATATTTGCAATGACAGTTTCACTCCCAATAGGTCGGACCTGGAACATATTATATACATTTTTTTAATATTTAAAAATTGACCATTTTTTTAAAATCAGTTTTTCCCCCTGAATTATTTCCCCTGAATTAGTCTTATGTCCCTTCTTTATTTGAACTAAATTTTTCATACACTATGCCTCTAGCTGTGTGACTAATATTTTATTAAGCTTGCAGTTAACATTGCTCATCATAAAGAGAGGAATGATCTAGAAATGTTGCTGACTTAAAATGTTAATTATAATGATGATGCTATAAATCATTTTGTTGTTTAAGAGTTCCCAATTACTAAAATAGTTTTATTCCATCAATCACATGTATAATTTCCAAAGAACATTGACAGAGACACTGACGTGCTTTATAGTTACAGGAGATCAGAAAACANNNNAAAAAAATCATTATAATATATAATATATAACTTTGATAATTCTTCCTAACATGTTTGTTATCACAATTCTATGTCATTTTTAAAGAATCTTGTCAACACTATGTTAAAATATGCAATAATTACTTACTGGAAACTCTACATTTTGGTTGCACACCGTACAAGGACAGCATGGCCCCCAGATGTCAAACTTTGGCTCCTTGTTGTGGTCCAATATTGTGTAATGAGGTTTCCATGCTGAGCAGCTGAGATGGGAAATACACAAGTTAATGTGAGCTGTATTTCAAATACACAAGTTAATGTGAGCTGTATTTCAAATACACAAGTTAATGTGAGCTGTATTTCAAATACACAAGTTAATGTGAGCTGTATTTCAAATACACAAGTTAATGTGAGCTGTATTTCAAATACACAAGTTAATGTGAGATGTATTTCAAATACACAAGTTAATGTGAGCTGTATTTCAAATACACAAGTTAATGTGAGATGTATTTTAAATACACAAGTTAATGTGAGCTGTATTTCAAATACACAAGTTAATGTGAGCTGTATTTCAAATACACAAGTTAATGTGAGCTGTATTTCAAATACACAAGTTAATGTGAGATGTATTTCAAATACACAAGTTAATGTGAGCTGTATTTCAAATACACAAGTTAATGTGAGATGTATTTTAAATACACAAGTTAATGTGAGCTGTATTTCAAATACACAAGTTAATGTGAGCTGTATTTCAAATACACAAGTTAATGTGAGATGTATTTCAAATACACAAGTTAATGTGAGCTGTATTTCAAATACACAAGTTAATGTGAGCTGTATTTTAAATACACAAGTTAATGTGAGATGTATTTAAAATACACAAGTTAATGTGAGCAGTATTTTAAATACACAAGTTAATGTGAGCTGTATTTCAAATACACAAGTTAATGTGAGATGTATTTCAAATACACAAGTTAATGTGAGCTGTATTTCAAATACACAAGTTAATGTGAGCTGTATTTTAAATACACAAGTTAATGTGAGATGTATTTAAAATACACAAGTTAATGTGAGCAGTATTTTAAATACACAAGTTAATGTGAGCTGTATTTCAAATACACAAGTTAATGTGAGCTGTATTTCAAATACACAAGATAATGTGAGCTGTATTTCAAATACACAAGTTAATGTGAGCTGTATTTCAAATACACAAGTTAATGTGAGCTGTATTTCAAATACACAAGTTAATGTGAGCTGTATTTCAAATACACAAGTTAATGTGAGCTGTATTTCAAATACACAAGTTAATGTGAGATGTATTTTAAAATCTAATTAACATTGAGAAGTGTAGACATCAACATAATGAACATTTTTAAAAATACAAAAGTAACTAGGAGTTTTATATACAGCTTAAAAGATATGATGTCAGGTCTATCAAGTCTGTCAAAAGCTTTGTTACCAACTCCAAAGAATATCTAGGTCAGATGAAATATGTAGGAAACAATAAACGCAGCATTGACAGATTTACAAAATTGGTGTTTTCATCATTCATATTTTAATAATAAGATCTTTTAACTTCATAACTTCAATCTCAGCCCATAACTACAACCACTGCTTTTTTTGTAACAAAAAATAGGTGCCGGTACTCAGTGATGGATTGCCTAACTTTTAACTACCAGTTCGCACCTTGATGGAAGCTAAATCACAACTGCAAAGATACTAAATGTCAATTTTAACAAATTAATAATATAATAAATTAATAATAAACGTTAAAATACAAGAAAAGTTATAATTTTTTCCCACATTGAAAAAGGTGCCGGTATGCCCGTACCGGTGTGTACCGGCACAAAGAGAGCACGTGGGCAAAAATCATGTGTGACTGTAGCAACATAGCAGGGCCTAAAAACTAACACTTGGAACTCAGAATACAGTCTAAAATATGGAATATGTGCTCCATGGGGAGACTTACGCCTGTCTCACATATCCATACTGTGTGCCATCTTTGCCGTACACGCTGACCTCGTATTGGAAATAGCTGAAAGCTGCACACCAGTTGCAGCCTCCGAAACATTTGAAAGGACGTTTGATGACGAAGACTTTCTGAAAAGACCATCTTTTATTGTAAACATATTTATATTGATAATTTTACATTTGTAATACATCTTAAAATGATTGTTAAGCACTGGTGGAGGAAACTGAACATTGTTCTCAAACTTTTGTTTCATAAAAGAATCTTAAACAATATGATAAAGCAAAGGTACTGGAAAGATTGCCCCAGGATGTAAATGTAAAAATGGTTGTGTGTAGAGTACCCTCCCCTACTCGCCCTAGAAAACCAGACAATCCCTGACATGCAAACCACAGACAAGAAATTAAGAGTTAAGCCAAAAAAATATGGAGAAGCAGACTATAGCCAGACACACAATGTGTGGTATACTGCTGTAAAACAATGAAAAGGAAACCAAGGGGTCATAACCATTGTAAAATTCTAATTGAAGGGGTATGCAAGGAAAAATAAATGGCATAATGAAGAGATGTGTATAATGAATCGTTCCATTTTGATTAGTCAAAGAGGACAACCAAAAGCACCCAAGAGTTGCTGCACTTAGTTTGTCATGTTACAGTCGAAACCGGTTAAGTCGACGGCGTTGGGGTATGAAAAATGGCGTCGAGATAACCGATGATCGAGTTAAAACGAAAACCAATATGGCAGCAAAATATTAACATGTGCTTGAAATTTCTTTATGTACATGATTAATTAGTTAGCGTTAATTAGTGATGGGATGATTAATCGGAATCGTATCGGAACCCTAATATTTCTTCACTCTTTCCTAAGGTTGTAATGACCGTTCGTTTTTAAGGACAGTTTAAAATTTAAATATAACCATGGTTCCAGCTCAGGAAAACGGGAAAAAGTCGGGAATTCTTAAAAATAAATTCTCGGCCTTGAAAGTCGGGAAAAGTTATGACTAATCAGGAATTTATATATATATATATATATAAATATATATTTATTTATGCCGAAGTAAAGGACTTTGATTACGTCTCTGTCATGTTTCGATTCCATTTAATGAAAAATAAGTTACCAGTTTATAATTATCTGCGCATGCGCTAAAAGGTCAAAGTTTACCCTTCGCCGTGTCACAGCCACTCGCGTTTTGCCGTCGTATCAGCGAATTTAAAAATACAACTTAAACAAATCAATATGGTTATTTTAAGTTTAATGCTTTTTGACGTGCAGGATATCTGTTACTATCAGAAAGTTCTCGAATTTCCTCAGTCAATCAAATTTATAATATAAATAAAACTATTGTGGCCGTGACCGTTGATCACAGCACGCTGTGGGCTGTGTGTTAGACCTCGGCCGGCAAATAAGTCTAAGCGAATTTTTTTTAAAAATCATTCCTTATCAGAAATGATTTCATTTCATCGTCACGCGCGTGTTGGTCACAGATCTTACTGGTAACAAAGCAACAACAAACGTTTAAAAGAATAATAATTTTTTTATTTGATTAAATAAAAACCACCGTCGATTCTCGATACAAACCTTTATTTTCATTTCTAAAGATATTCGTTTATCTTAAAAAATAAAATGATTAATACATCATAAAATGAATTAAGTTTAATAATATTATAACATGCCCTGCGAAATGACGATTAATGACCTCTAACGCGATTGTCCAGTACATCGGGTGAATACATACTCCATGGATACACGTTGAATTATAATTCACACACGCAAAACATGACAAAGAAACAATCAGCCATAGAAGTGCATGAAGGTAGCCACACAAATTAATGAGGTGACTTGACAAAGAAACAATCAGCCATACACGTGCATGAAGGTAGCCACACAAATTAATGAGGTGACTTGACAAAGAAACAATCAGCCATACAAGTGCATGAAGGAAGCCACACAAATTAATGAGGTGACTTGACAAAGAAACAATCAGCCATACAAGTGCATGAAGGTAGCCACACAAATTAATGAGGTAACTTGACAAAGAAACAATCAGCCATACAAGTGCATGAAGGTAGCCACACAAATTAATAGGGTGACTTGACAAAGAAACAATCAGCCATACAAGTGCATGAAGGTAGCCACACAAATTAATGAGGTGACTTGACAAAGAAACAATCAGCCATACAAGTGCATGAAGGTAGCCACACAAATTAATGAGGTGACTTGACAAAGAAACAATCAGCCATACAAGTGCATGAAGGTAGCCACACAAATTAATGAGGTGACTTGACAAAGAAACAATCAGCGATACAAGTGCATGAAGGTAGCCACACAAATTAATGAGGTGACTTGACAAAGAAACAATCAGCCATACAAGTGCATGAAGGAAGCCACACAAATTAATGAGGTGACTTGACAAAGAAACAATCAGCCATACAAGTGCATAAAAGTAACATATCAGAAAATTACCTCTTTGGCATTGTCAGTTACATAGATCTTGAAGCTTCTTTTAGAGCCACAAGACTGTCGGCAGCAGATGTCGGATTCTGGAGATGGATAGATTAACATTAGGGCTGCGGAAATTAACTATTAATTTCTTGATTAATTGTTAAAAAATGTTAACGATTAAAAAAAATTTTAACGATTAATCGACTCACCACTTATAAATGTACTGGTAGTCAAAAAGTAAAATATTTCGGCCGATAAATATAAACTAATTTCCGGACGATTACACGACCATTTTTGTTTAAACTATTCACTTAGGTGATTGTTCAAAATGTTGATAAAGGTTGTTTCCATTGAGAGAAATCGTTTCCCTACCATGCAATGTTCCCTCCAAGTCTAAGCTCGTTGTTTCGTGTGCAAAGTTTTAAAAGAACTCGTGTGCAAAGCTGCACAAGGTCCACTTTTTGTGCAAAATTTTACACAATTTTCAACGCAGTGATTCTAAACTCCTGTGTGGCCTCGGTAAAATATCTGCGCAGCGGCACTGCTTAAAGAGAACTTTGCTACCATGGTTCTAACACTTCGCTTACATATCACCTGCAAACCAAACATCCACTACAGTATTAGAAACTTCAGTTGAGACAATCTAAAGCTATGTAAATGATTTTTCAGCTCGGCTGGTTATATTGTCAATAAGACCCGCTCATCACTTGAACCAAATAATGTCAATACACTTGTCTGTTTGCGTTGTTGGTTAAAAGATGTCATATAAAGAAGACATTCCAGTGTTATTTCAATTTTCAACAAGTATGTTTAATAAATGTTACTTATGACACCATACATTTCAATTTTAGGCTTTAATCAAAATTAACTATTAATTAATCGTTAATTTTTCAAAAGTTAACGATTAATTTTAAATTAATCGATAACAGCCCTAATTAATATCTGTTTAAAAGGAGAGGTACACCCTCATAAAAAGGGGGCTACTAACAAAACTTGCCAAAAACACCACCAAAGTTACAAGTGTCAAATTTTCGCTATAGCTAGCTGAATAGCCATCATACTATGATAAAACATACTATTTTATTTGAAACATTTGTAATTTAAACTAAATATAATGCATAAAATGTTTTAAAATAAATTTGGTTTGGCTATTGCCTCCAAAAGTAAATAGAATTATTTTTTTATTGCCACAGCAGCCTAAATTAATAAAATAATGTGTTCATTATAATTCAAACTTTGGTAAGACCCTGAAAATTGCTTGGTTAACACTATATTTCAATCTATTTAGTTTTCATTACGGATCAAAGGCAAATTCAAATATATTTATAGAGATAAAACTTGTAAAGCATGCAAAAATGTCAAATTTGTTGATATTTTAACAAGTTATTTATTTTTTTGTTTAATTATTTTTTATTGGAGTGAGTCATTAGGTAATATATGATAATCCCTAATGACTCCCTCTAAAATAATATGGCCTTAAGTGGCTTAAGACACCTAATTGTCCTAAGTCTTAAGATTCATTGCTTGACTCTTCTTAGCCTTTAGTTTAAAGTTTAGTTTCCTTAAAATTCGCCTTAACTTTTACACAATCAAAATTTATTTATTTCATTCCGCTTCTGGGCTCTCTATCTATCTTTGACATGGCCCAATTATTGCTAGGCGCCCTTAGGTCATTTAAATGTATGCTTTCAATATCTGCTTAACATTCAATTATATCATTCATCCTAAAGACTGGCTGAGCTTAGAAACTTGAATATTTCCATTTCAATTTTAGAAGATAACGATGCCATTAGTCAATTGGCACTGGCAATGGCCAATTGAAGGTGTGTCTCGCTATATAAATATTGTTTGTAAAATTTTGATAACTGAGTCTATTGTAAATTGTTAGCCTACTTTTCATGGGAACTTGTTATTATCTGTAAGCTTTGTATGAATATTAAATACATTATAATCCAATATTATGTCAATTTCAATATTTAAAAAAAATTCTGCTATAATTTGAATTTTAAGGTGGCAACCATAATTGAAAGGGACTAATCGTAGTAAACATTTTGGGGGAGGTCTTAATTATTTAAAATATTTTTCTTTTTTTTTAGATTTTAATTATAACTAAATAAATTTATCGCTTTGTCCTTAAAAATGATAAATAAATCTTCTATGTAAAAATAAATTAACATTTCAAAATCTATTTATCAAAAATTAATAATAAATACACACAACTGTGCAGAATAGCATGGCATAGGGGCCGTCCATAAATTATGTCACGCTATTTTTGACCATTTTAACTCCACCCCCTGCCCCCAATCTTGGAAACCCCCGCCCCCCTCAAGTACGTCACACTTTCATATAAAAATTATTTTTTCTATTAACAAAATAATTAAAATTTAATATAAAACGCAGTGACGTCACACATGGCCGGACCCCCCCCCCTGTTACAAACTGTCACACTTTCTTACACCCCTCTCCCCCCCCCTCTGGAGCTTGGCATGCTTTATGGACAGCCCCATATACTTCAAGATGGTGATGGTTCCAGATGAACTTTACTTTTTATTACTTTTCTTAGTGTACTCCCCGATGGTACAACGCCGCTTACACGTTCACTTTTTACCCCCAAAGCTTAGATTAAAAGCTATGATTATGTGCATGGGACGTACAACAGGAGATTGAATATAGCTAATAGGCAAAGTTTCTCAGTTTAAATATTTAAAATCGAATTTCATAAGACATTTTTTCAGGTAAAAATGTAAAGGTAAACTGCGCATTTTGCATGAGCAAATAAAGAAATCGATCACCAGTGTCTTGAGTAAAACAGAATGTGATACGAAAGTTCCCTTCAACAAATATGCGTATATTTGTGATCTAAATATAGCCACGGTGACTTTTCTTACTTTCAAAGGCGTAGTAGCACTGCTGGCCTTGGTTGTTGAATACTTTGTACTTGTTGTTGCATTCCCAGTTCATCATGACTAGAAAAGAAAACAGTTATTGAATTAATCGAAAGTTGTTTTTATTTGATCTAACTTGCCAGTTGTTTGCCCAGTTAACTGTGTGCTGATGTCCTGGTGTCTATATGGGAGTCATGTCAGTGGTTGGTGTCATGTCAGTGGTTGGTGTCATGTCAGTGGTTGGTGTCATATCAGTGGTTGGTGTCATGTCAGTGGTTGGTGTCATGTCAGTGGTTGGTGTCATGTCAGTGGTTGGTGTCATGTCAGTGGTTGGTGTCATGTCAGTGGTTGTTGTCATGTCAGTGGTTGGTGTAATGTCAGTGGTTGGTGTCATATCAGTGGTTGGTGTCATGTCAGTGGTTGGTGTCATGTCAGTGGTCGGTGTCATGTCAGTAGTTGTCATGTCAGTAGTTGTTATCATGTCATTGGTTAGTGTCATGTCAGTGGTTGGTGTCATGTCGGTGATTGATGTCATGTCAGTGGTTGGTGTCATGTCAGTGGTTGGTGTCATGTCAGGGGTTGGAGTCATGTCAGTGGTTGGTGTCATGTCAGTGGTTGGTGTCATGTCAGTGGTTGGTGTCATATCAGTGGTTGGTGTCATGTCAGTGGTTGGTGTCATGTCAGTGGTTGGTGTTATATCAAAAGTGTTTATTGTCAGTGAAGTTTTGAATGTTAAATTCACAAAGACTAAAATCTGATGCTCAACTTTATCCTCCGTTTGTGCATCAACCATCTTCATCTACTCCGACACTTCGATTGACTTCCGTTTGACCCCTTTATGACCCTTCATTTGACCCCTGTCTGACCCTTGGTTTGACCCCCATCTCACCCTTTGTTTGACCCCGCCTGACCCCTGTCTGACCTTCATTTAACCCCTGTCTGACACTTATCTCATCCTCATCTTACCCTCGAGCATGTGAACTTCCTGCTTTATAAGAACTTGGTCCAACTGGGTCAAATATTCCAAACCTTTAGGGCAGTCTGGAATAGGCTGAACTACTGGCATCCACACCTCTGTGGATCAACAAATGGATTTATGGATTGGGTAGGACGTATAAAAGCGGTCTCTTATGTGTAACTTATGATAGCATGACGTATTGGGATGACGTAATACAATTTAAAAAAAATTAGATGGGTAAAAAAGGGTGAATCTCATTGCTATGTACAGTGGGGCCCGCTTAAGTCGATGGCCTCGGGGTATGAAAAATGGCGCCGAGATAACCGATCACCAAGTTAAACGAAAACCAATATGGCGGCAAAATATTAACATGCGCTTGAAATTTCTTTATAATTATATACATGATGTGCGTTAATTAGTGATGGGACGATTAATCGGAATCCTATCAGAATATCGGAACCCCATTTCTTCACTCTTTCCTAAGGTTGTTAAGACCGTTCGTTTTTAAGGACCGTTTAAGTTTAAATATAACCCTTTATTGCATTAGCGCAGTTTTTTTTCCCTAGTACATAACTGACAAGAATAACACCATTAGTTAAATCATTAAACCTTGAAACACTAGAGGATAGAAGAACCAAGAGCAAAGTAGTAATCATACATAAAGCAATTAATTCTAATTTAGAAATACAGCACAAAGATAATTTAATACAACCCTCAGATAAACATAAGGATAAAAACACCTTTCTTATTCCATATGCAAGAACAAACACATACAAGTTTTCCTTCTTCCCGTCCGGAATTCGGGCGTGGAATGGGTTGCCTGAAGAATCCAGGAAAACCAACACTTTATCAACATTTAAATCTCTAATAAAAATGCAGGACTAAACACAAACCATAGATAAGCATAGGACGCAATAATCTTCTGTATAGAAGGAGTGTCTGTAAACAGATAAGATAAGATAAGATGTATAAGGAATTCATCTAGTCCTGCCCGACACACCTCGTGCGCGCGCAGGGTCTGCTGGTGACTGGTGACTTTCCTTACAAGCTACACAAATACACAACCCACCCCGTCCCCTCAGCTTACAATGGACTCAGAATTCCTTCAGTAACTTGATGCTAATCAGACTAACCAACAACAATGGTGTGTGAGATTGAGAGTGGGGGTGGGTAAACTGTCTGTAGTCTGTTATATTATATATTTTAAAATCTGGGGAGCCTTGTTTACAGTAAGCACCCTATGATTTTTCGTCCCATCACTAGCATTAATAAATGAGAATGTACATGCACATGATTTTCGAGGTTTTTTTTACACAAAGGCATTGCCGTTATTTGTTTATCATGACCTATATATGACTCATAACAAAGCGAACTCTTCTCTATAAAAGTGTACAAAAATCAATTAGGAACTCCTTTTGAACTTTTGTACCTTCAACTTTGATACATTTTAATTAATTCTAACCAATAGTTAAATGGCTTTTGCACACGGCCACTTCTTATGAATGAAACAATGAGAACAAAGCAGTAGTAATAGAGTCAAAATGAGGTTGAAGGATGAATGGTTGCCAATGACAACAAGTCTGCACACGGTACATTTTGTTATTCCATACGAAACGAAATGTCTTAGACATGTGATTCTGCGTGCATCTTTGCTATTGGAGCAATTACGTAATACTCGGCATCACTTGCACGGCCGATTGCAGAGTATCTCCGAGTATACGAAAATCGGCCGATGCCGAGTAGACGAACCGATCGGTTCAGCCCTATCGATAAGAACATTTTCAAAAGCTGGCGATTTAAGTTAGTAACACAGCGCTCTGAGCAAGCGGGCTGTGACGTCACCAGTGAGGCAGAAATTTTATGCCTTCACTTGGTTATAAAAAATCACATCTAACATTTTCAAAAGTTGACGATGGGTCATGGGGATTGAGATAACCAACACTAAGTGGCAAATTTGGCACTCTTTTGTGCTCGAAATATTAGGGCTCGGCGACTTTAAAAAATGGAATTAACCGCTGAAAAAATGCAAAGACAAAGAGAGAATTTGGCAGTTCCAAAAAAAACGTCGACTTAATAGAGCTGGCGAGTTAACCGGGCTCGAGTTAAGTGGGCCCCACTGTAGTTCAATAATTCGAGATCAGGTCAAGTTCGCTGTCACATCTGTTCGAATGTTTGGCATGGTACAGTTTCAGATAACAGAACGATGGGCATTTTTTTAAAAAAATGTTTGCTAAAAGGGCGGAGACAAGAAAAAGAGAAGGAGAAAATACTGTTAACTTGAATTTGGAACGTTCATTATAAGTAAATTTATATTCTGATTCTATTTTTTTCGTTTTAGGATAAAAGTCAACAAATCACGAGCTTATAACTGAAAACCTCAAAGGAACAAATGGATATGCTAACGGATATGTGACATTAAATATTTTTTTTTGTTATCTCCTCTATCTGATAGAGGTTCAAAAATATAATGTTCTGAATTAGGTTTTATGGCAAAATAACGCCTCTCATCCTATGAAAAATTCAAATGTATTTGGTTAATAATAGATTAGCACCTATAGTTTTGAACTTTAAAACTTGAATATCTCACAACTACAGAAATGTCACATAGCCTTTTCTTACCAGTTGTTCATTGAAAAACACAATACCATCCTCTTGTCATTAATGTTACTGAATAGACACAGTTATGTTAATTAGAGGGAGGGGCCTAAGGAAGATGGAGTGTAGACTTGTAGCTGAGGTCGATATTTATTCTAATGTATATTTGTTTGTAATTGTGATGGCAGAACACTTTGGGAAAGTTGCACAGAAAATTCTAGAAAATAAAGGAAATTATGTGTGTGCGTGCATGTGTGTGTGTGCGCGCGCATGTGTGCGTACGTGTGTGGTGCGTGCGGGGAAGGGGGGGGGTGGCGAGCCTCTAAAACTTTCTTCATTAATATTCATGAATATATTTATGAAATATTCATCACAAAGAGACGCCATCTCCACTCACCAGGGGGCGGTCCGTACTGAATGTGCCCCGGGCCTGGCTGATAACCTGGCTGGCCGGGAATTGGGCCATACAGCTGCTGACCATAAGGTGGCTGAACACAAAAACACAAACTGAACCACTCCCCTAACTGTTCACCCTGGCTGGCTCCTTCCACAAAGAACACAAACTGAACCACTCCCCTATCTGTTCACCCTGGCTGGCTCCTTTCACATATAACTAAAACTGAACCACTCCCCTATCTATCCGCTAGATTGATATTTACACACACAAAAAATAAGCCCTAGCCACCCATTCAATATTTTCTGTGTCCTTGTTGATGAGGAAAACCCGTGTGGTGTGTGTGTGTAACAAACGACAATTTGCCTAGCAACGCTCATTCTCTGGTACTGGTACCACCTCATCTGAGGTTGTGTTAGTACAAAGTGTAGAGCATTCGTCAACTAGCCTGGCCTTATTTCATCCTGATTTCTATTAATAGAACTGATAAGCAGTGCAGTTATTGCGTAACTGGATCCATCTTGTACGTTTCTTTTCCTCTTGGCAAAGATCAGCTGTCTAGATTATTTTACTAACTGCTCGTCTCCCTTATCTATTAAGAAAACTTTATCAGCAGGGGGCGTAACCCGGTTCCGTCCAGCCGTTATTGTTACCACTGTCACGTAAACTTTACAGATGACATAAAATACCGCCCCTCAACAGAAGGACAAAAGTGCCGCCTGTGGCAGACCACCTCCTCCTCACACCCCTTTCTTAAGCCACTGCCTTATAAGCACCTCATGCCACGCAACCAAACTACTCTCAAACCTGCTTCCTTCTTGTAGGCTAATCTCAAACCCACTTGTTAAATTGTCCGTTTCTTTATCTCTGGCCTCATATTGAAAACATTGGCAACTAGCAGTTAATTTATTGATACATCTCTGGCATCATCATTGAAAGCCTTGGTAACTAGCAGTTAATTTATTGATACATTTCTGGTGTCATATTGATAGCCTTGGTAACTAGCAGTTAATTTATTGATACATTTCTGGCCTGATATTGAAAGCCTTGGCAACTAGCAGTTAATTTATTGATACATCTCTGGCCTCATATTGAAAGCCTTGGCAACTAGCAGTTAATTTATTAATGCCACTTAAACAATTATGTGTGCTCGGTGCATGTGGGGTTGGTGGGTAGAGAACATGGGCACACAATCATTCAGTCAGTCACTGGTTGGGCACACAATCATACAGTCAGTCACTGGTTGAGCACACAATCATTCAGTCAGTCACTGGTTGGGCTCACAATCATTCAGTCAGTCACTGGTTGGGCACACAATCAGTCAGTCACTGGTTGGGCACACAATCAATCAGTCAGTCACTGGTTGGGCACACAATCAATCAGTCAGTCACTGGTTGGGCACACAATCTTTCAGTCAGTCACTGGTTGGGCACACAATCAGTCAGTCACTGGTGGGCACACAATCAGTCAGTCACTGGTTGGGCACACAATCATTCAGTCAGTCACTGGTTGGGCACATAATCATTCAGTCAGTCACTGGTTGGGCACACAATCAGTCAGTCACTGGTTGGGCACACAATCATTCAGTCAGTCACTGGTTGGGCACACAATCATTCAGTCAGTCACTGGTTGGGCAAACAATCAATCAGTCAGTCACTGGTTGGGCACACAATCAATCAGTCAATCACTGGTTGGGCACACAATCATTCAGTCAGTCACTGGTTGGGCACATAATCATTCAGTCAGTCACTGGTTGGGCACACAATCATTCAGTCAGTCACTGGTTGGGCACACAATCATTCAGTCAGTCACTGGTTGGGCACACAATCAATCAGTCAGTCAGTCACTGGTTGGGCATACAATCAATCAGTCAGTCACTGGTTGGGCACACAATCAATCAGTCAATCACTGGTTGGGCACACAATCAATCAGTCAGTCACTGGTTGGGCACACAATCAGTCAGTCACTGGTTGGGCACACAATCATTCAGTCAGTCACTGGTTGGGCACACAATCATTCAGTCAGTCACTGGTTGGGCACATAATCATTCAGTCAGTCACTGGTTGGGCACACAATCATTCAGTCAGTCACTGGTTGGGCACACAATCATTCAGTCAGTCACTGGTTGGGCACACAATCAATCAGTCAGTCAGTCACTGGTTGGGCATACAATCAATCAGTCAGTCACTGATTGGGCACTCAATCAGTCAGTCAGTCACTGGTTGGGCACACAATCAGTCAGTCACTGGTTGGGCACACAATCAATCAGTCAATCACTGGTTGGGCACACAATCAATCAGTCAGTCACTGGTTGGGCACACAATCAATCAGTCAGTCACTGGTTGGGCACACAATCAATCAGTCAGCCACTGGTTGGGCACACAATCAATCAGTCAATCACTGGTTGGGCACACAATCAGTCAGTCACTGGCTGGGCACACAATCAGTCAGTCACTGCTTGGGCACTCAATCAATCAGTCAGTCAGTCACTGGTTGAATCACGCGCTCTTTAAAACATCAGTTGTCCCTGGAACAATGTAAACACAGCCACACCAACGCTGGACACCGATCCAGGCAGCCCCCCCTCCCCCACAGAACCAACAGCTTTAGTTGTGGGCTGCGCTCATCGACCAGGTCATTCAACTCTATTTAAGGGCCCAGCTGATAACAAGAAATCTCCTGCATGTTAACCGACATACCCCCCATGGTGTCGCCCCTGTCCACTCACCAACCCCACCCCTCTCCCCCTTGGCTTCTCGTGTTAAATCAGTTTGTGTGGCCGTGTCATGGACATACGCCAAGCCAAATAACACTATTCACTGTACTTTTGTCTTTTGTTATTATTCTATTTGTACACTATTGTATTGCTTTTTTTTTGTTATTGTTCTATTTGTACGATGGTGCTATGCAATACATTTAGTGCTGACAACCTAGCATTTGTACCATGGTGCTATGCAATACATTTAGTGCTGACAGCCTAGCATTTGTACGATGGTGCTATACAATACATTTAGTGCTGACAGCCTAGCATTTGTACGATGGTGCTATGCAATACATTTAGTGCTGACAGCCTAGCATTTGTACGATGGTGCTATACACTACATTTAGTGCTGACAGCCTAGCATTTGTACGATGGTGCTATTCAATACATTTAGTGCTGACAGCCTAGCATTTGTACGATGGTGCTATACAATACATTTAGTGCTGACAGCCTAGCATTTGGCCTGCACCATGGAATATTGATCTTGCAACAATTTAAAAGCTAATGATGAGATAAAATAATGTGTGTATAATTATGTACTCCTTAGTACAATACTATGACCCAAATCTAGAATTACAGATGTACCATAAGCATAACAGATAATAAATCTCAAGTTATAAAACACTAAATAAAACACTAATTTTGAGTCTTATAAAGTTTAACGTGAATGAAATTTATATTAAGTAAATTCAGTAGATATGTGTTTGGTGGGTTTTTTTGTTTTTAAATAATAATATAATGCATTTTCCTTTTGGATCAAAAAACTTTTCAACAGACATTGACTTACCGTTGCCATGACAACATACAACAGACAGTGACATACTGTTGCCATGACAACGTATAACTGACATTGACGTATAACAAACACTGACTTGACTTACCATTGCAATGACAACATAGAACAGACAGTGACTTACTGTTGCCATGACAATGTATAACTGACATTGACTTACTGTTGCCAAGACAACATAGAACAGACAGTGACTTACTGTTGCCATGACAACGTATAACAGCCATTGACTTACTGTTGCTATGACAACGTATAACAGCCATTGACTTACTGTTGCTATGACAACCTATCTGTGGTGCATGGCTTCTTTAAAAGCAGATGAAAACAGACTCAGGAAGGGATGTGTCCACAGAGATACAGCGAATCCCTTTTTATTCAAGCTGGCCACCATCTACTTAGGGTCAGGGAATTTAGCCACATCAAAATCTAGGTCACCGTAGTGGACTGTCCACCTGTCATCAATTTCCAGCTGAGCGGCCGGGAATTTATGCTGTTGTATTTTATCTGAAAGAATATTGAGTGTCACATTGTCGGTAGGAGTTAAAACAATGTGCTTCAATTTATAATTTTTTTATTCTCTTGACAGATAAATGGCTCTAGGAAAGCCAGTGGTCCAGAATTATAACAAATAGTCATTCTGTCCCTTCAGTTACATCATGAAATATTAGCTAGTGTCTATATTGTAATTAGCTGAAAATTCTGCATGATTTCACACATTTCTTTTGTCATTAAATTTTCTTTGTAACTAAATTTCTTCCCTAAATTTCTTTTGTCATTAAATTTGCTTTGTAACTGTATTTCTTCCTTAAATTTATTTTTCCCTACATTTTTTATGCCCTGGGTTTCTTTAGAGGAAGCTGTCTAAAATTGTTTACGGCATACAGTATTTGTATAGAGAATAACTTTTGAAATATTGAGTACAGAAAGTTTCAGGTGGCTAACACAATAAGTCAATAAGTGGAAGTGAATAAAATATAGTGGTTCATGTTCCAAGCATTAGCTGAAAAGCTTCAATGTTGAATTTATGAACAATTTAATCTTATTTTGTCACATAATCATGTTGTTCATTGAAAATTGTTAAAATGGAAATAAGATTTCTAAGATGCTGGATTTTGATCTCTATTAGTTACCTCCCCTTATTACTGACTGTTTTTCATAAAGTTTAATACATGTAATTCAAGTGATGTTTTTATTTAAGTATAAAATTTGTTCACAAACCTGCAAAGTCCATGACAGCAGTTTGATTAATGTTCCTGTTGAACTGAGCCCATGTAGACCAAACAGGATGATGGAACAACTCCACGTTGGGCGTGCCCTCGGGTCTACTTAGAAATCTTCCCCTCATGTAATCACTGATTTCCCTCACATTGCTGGCTTTACAGACCGTGTACTCTGTGGCACAACAACAAGGAAATAATAAATGCTACTGTCAAATTTTCTAATGTCATAATTTCTCTGAGAACAAAATATGTGACATTAGAACATCTATGTAACATGTCCAGGTGAAAATAACTAGAAATTATTGAGTCCCATAACTGAAAACATAATATTCATAATTTCAGTTTTTGTGTTTACACTAGGTATTTATTATAAGGCAGATTGAGTCATTCAAGTTGACCTGCTTTCACCTGAGTCATTCAGTTGACCTGCTTTCACCTGTCATTCAGTTGACCTGCTTTCACCTGAGTCATTCAGTTGACCTGCTTTCACCTGAGTCATTCAGTTGACCTGCTTTCACCTGAGTCATTCAGTTGACCTGCTTTCACCTGAGTCATTCAGTTGACCTGCTTTCACCTGAGTCATTCAGTTGACCTGCTTTCACCTGAGTCATTCAGTTGACCTGCTTTCACCTGAGTCATTCAGTTGACCTGCTTTCACCTGAGTCATTCAGTTGACCTGCTTTCACCTGTCATTCAGTTGACCTGCTTTCACCTGAGTCATTCAGTTGACCTGCTTTCACCTGAGTCATTCAGTTGACCTGCTTTCACCTGAGTCATTCAGTTGACCTGCTTTCACCTGAGTCATTCAGTTGACCTGCTTTCACCTGAGTCATTCAGTTGACCTGCTTTCACCTGAGTCATTCAAATGACCTGCTTTCATCTGAGTCATTCAGTTGACCTGCTTTCACCTGTCATTCAGTTGACCTGCTTTCACCTGAGTCATTCAGTTGACCTGCTTTCACCTGAGTCATTCAGTTGACCTGCTTTCACCTGAGTCATTCAGTTGACCTGCTTTCACCTGAGTCATTCAGTTGACCTGCTTTCACCTGAGTCATTCAGTTGACCTGCTTTCACCTGAGTCATTCAGTTGACCTGCTTTCACCTGAGTCATTCAGTTGACCTGCTTTCACCTGTCATTCAGTTGACCTGCTTTCACCTGAGTCATTCAGTTGACCTGCTTTCACCTGAGTCATTCAGTTGACCTGCTTTCACCTGAGTCATTCAGTTGACCTGCTTTCACCTGAGTCATTCAGTTGACCTGCTTTCACCTGAGTCATTCAGTTGACCTGCTTTCACCTGAGTCATTCAGTTGACCTGCTTTCACCTGAGTCATTCAGTTGACCTGCTTTCACCTGAGTCATTCAAATGACCTGCTTTCATCTGAGTCATTCAGTTGACCTGCTTTCACCTGAGTCATTCAGTTGACCTGCTTTCACCTGAGTCATTCAGTTGACCTGCTTTCACCTGAGTCATTCAGTTGACCTGCTTTCACCTGAGTCATTCAGTTGACCTGCTTTCACCTGAGTCATTCAGTTGACCTGCTTTCACCTGAGTCATTCAGTTGACCTGCTTTCACCTGAGTCATTCAGTTGACCTGCTTTCACCTGAGTCATTCAGTTGACCTGCTTTCACCTGTCATTCAGTTGACCTGCTTTCACCTGAGTCATTCAGTTGACCTGCTTTCACCTGAGTCATTCAGTTGACCTGCTTTCACCTGAGTCATTCAGTTGACCTGCTTTCACCTGAGTCATTCAGTTGACTTGCTTTCACCTGTCATTCAGTTGACCTGCTTTCACCAGTCATTCAGTTGACCTGCTTTCACCTGAGTCATTCAGTTGACCTGCTTTCACCTGAGTCATTCAGTTGACCTGCTTTCACCTGTCATTCAGTTGACCTGCTTTCACCTGAGTCACTCAGTTGACCTGCTTTTTAATTTTTTTCAAACTCTACTTGTAGTCCTATTTTTTTTTCTTACATTAGTTATTCACAAATAATTTTTATTTTCTCTGCATTAGACTTGTTATCAATTATTATACATAATCAAACACTTACCAAGCACTGGAGACTTCCCCAGGTGACTGAAGTAATGTGAGCCATCATACATCCCAGCCAGGCAGCCTTACCTAGCACTGGAGACTTCCCCAGGTGACTGAAGTAATGTGAGCCATCATACATCCCAGCCAGGCAGCCTTACCTAGCACTGGAGACTTCCCCAGGTGACTGAAGTAATGTGAGCCATCATACATCCCAGCCAGGCAGCCTTACCTAGCACTGGAGACTTCCCCAGGTGACTGAAGTAATGTGAGCCATCATACATCCCAGCCAGGCAGCCTTACCTAGCACTGGAGGCTTCCCCAGGTGACTGAAGTAATGTGAGCCATCATACATCCCAGCCAGGCAGAGTTTACCATCTTTGTGAGCATTGAAACTGAGGTAGAGAGGTGAATCGTGGGACACCATTATTCCCACACCAGAGGATGAGATGAACAGCCTGGAAGGAGAACAAAACTACTGCAATAATATTGGGCAACTGTTAGAACCATGAGAGCAACTGTTAGAACCATGATAGCAACTGTTAGAACCATGAGAGCAACTGTTAGAACCATGAGAGCAACTGTTAGAACCATGAGAGCAACTGTTAGAACCATGAGAGCAACTGTTAAAACCATGAGAGCAACAAACTTTTAGTTAAAAACAATCTTTTGGGATGACAATGAACAACCAACTATTGGAATGACTATGAACAACCAACTATTGGAATGACAATGAACAACCAACTATTGGAATGACTATGAACAACCAACTATTGGAATGACAATGAACAACCAACTATTGGAATGACAATGAACAACCAACTATTGGAATGACAATGAACAACCAACTATTAGAATGAAAATGAACAACCAACTATTGGAATGACAATGAACAACCAACTATTGGAATGACAATGAACAACCAACTATTGGAATGACTATGAACAACCAACTATTGGAATGACAATGAACAACCAACTATTGGAATGACAATGAACAACCAACTATTGGAATGACAATGAACAACCAACTATTAGAATGAAAATGAACAACCAACTATAGGAATGACAATGAACAACCAACTATTGGAATGACAATGAACAACCAACAATTGGAATGACAATGAACAACCAACAATTGGAATGACAATGAACAACCAACTATTGGAATGACAATGAACAACCAACTTTTGGAATGACAATGAACAACCAACTATTGGAATGACAATGAACAACCAACTATTGGAATGACAATGAACAACCAGCTATTGGAATGACAATGAACAACCAACTATTAGAATGACTATGAACAACCAACTATTGGAATGACAATGAACAACCAACTATTGGAATGACAATGAACAACCAACTATTGGAATGACAATGAACAACCAACTATTGGAATGACTATGAACAACCAACTATTGGAATGACAATGAACAACCAACTATTGGAATGACAATGAACAGCTAACTAAAGGAATGATAAGGAACAAGCAACTATGGGTAATCAATTCAATGCACAAGCTTGGGATAAAACATATATATTGTTTCAGTAAAGTTATTTGCCGTTATCCTTATTTACAGGAAATATTTTAAAAATACCAAGCACCTAATTCAGAATCTGAGGGTAATTTAAACCATAACATCAGATCCAACATATAACAGATGATAAAAGATTTAAAATGGATTGAAGTTAAGTCTCTGTGCCCCAAGTTCCAAACAATTAAATAGTTTTACTTGGTTCAAGTCATTGGGATATTGTCATGAAATGAAACAATTAAATTGTTTTACTTGGTTCAAGTCAATGGGATATTGTCATGAAATGAATCAATTAAATTGTTTTACTTGGTTCAAGTCATTGGGATATTGTCATGAAATGAATCAATTAAATTGTTTTACTTGGTTCAAGTCATTAGGATATTGTCATGAAATGAAACAATTAAATTGTTTTACTTGGTTCAAGTCATTGGGATATTGTCATGAAATTAATCAAGCACGTGTTATCATCAGTTCAAGTCCTGCAGATGACCTTGAAAACTACTCACAATAAGGAAAATAATTCCTACAACAAACAAACAAAAAACTTTACCCAATCTTTTAAAAATTGAAATAGGCCTAAATATTACCTCCTTTACCAGAAAAGTTTATTTCACCTTTCTAAGACATTTGCCAGCACCACCTTGTGAATGCCAAAATCTCCAGAAACGTAAGGTCCCATTTCAAGCTCCACCCTTTCTGGCTCAGGCTCCTCCTTCTGAGCAGTCAGTAATGTCCCTTCCTTTGACGGCATCGCCTTCTTCAGCGGCCACATTTGGTTAAAAGCCTCAAAGCCTCCGTACCAGTGACTGTCACCAAGGTCGTAGCAGTCCTTCACCATTTGGTTGACACATTTTAACCCTTTCCGTTCCACCTTTTAAAAATATCACATTAAAATCAGTTCAACGACTGCTGTGCAAGGGACAAACTCTTTCAAAGTACTCAATACTTTATAAATTGTTTGGCAAATGTTTAGCATGAAAAATGATGAATTGGGCTACAATTGAAGATGATGCCGCAAACTAAGTCCTTTTTATCATACCTTTCCCCATTACATGGCCCAAAAATAATTTTAATGATAATAGTCTGAAATTTCTAAAAGACAAATTCTTAGAAAAAATGTTTGAATGCATAGAGGAATGTTAGAGAAAAATATACACATTTTAACGCTCCATGGTACATTTTTAATCATTTTTTAAAAGTTATAATTTTAAAAATAATATTTCCCACTAGGTTTATAAATATATAAACATTTGGATACAAAATTATGTGTTATAATTAATAGTTGAATTACAAGGAGAACTAACATATACTTGGCTCTATTTACCTTAAAACAACTGATTCCTTCATGTCCACTTCCATCTGTCATAATTTTTATTCTCTGGTTGTGTTTGTCTTGCAAGCAGCCAACCCTGTCATTGTTCTGCTGATGTCTGCAGTATACAGGCAGTCGATCTTCTGGTTTATTGAAGTCACTTTGTCCTGAAAAATTATTTAAACATTTGAATGCATTTTAAAATGAAAATTTTTAACAAAGATAAAAAATTCACTTTGTACTTTACAACATTGACTACATCTGCTTCAATACACAATTCAAGAAAAAGTTACCTATTGCCACATAAGCTTTAAAAAATTGACACAATGCGACACTCATTTTCTTCAATTAATTGTTTAGATCTGTAACCTGTGAAATAAACTTTTCCATCTGAATCTTTAAATATGATCTGTAGATCCTCCGTTACTGTCACGCCTTGAAGCCACAGCACGTTTGGCCCGAAGAGCATCTGCTTGGAGAAGTACATGAAGAGACTACACAGTGGGACAAAGTATGCAAGTCTTGCAAGACTGCTCTTTTGAATTGTGATGGTATCACGGGTTTCCATGGCCATGATCTAGTTCTGAAGAAAATTAAATTTTTAAAGTTTATTCTGATTTACATGCAGCATCACAGAGTTAATTTTAAAAAATCAACATCATTTATTCACACAAGAAAAATGTTAGCAGAGGCTACAAGCTTATATGTTAGCATTGTCAGCATTTCCTAGGCTGAAAATTTGAATTAATTTTAATTGTGTAACTTTTAGTAACAAATACAATTCTACCCCCCCCCCAAAGGTTTAGAGGCCAAGCTTTTACAATCTTACAGATCAAATCTTTCATCAACAACCTTAGAATACAGGTTGTAGAAATGTTCCTGGCCTGTCAAAGACATTTTTTGAGTATTGTGGTTAATTTTTATTGTATGTGGAATTTGATTTATTCAGTAGAGAAATTAATTGACTCACTTAAGATCCTAGTGTTAAAATTTAAATTATTAAAAATCCATTCTCTTAAAGTGTGCACACAGCATATCCACTTACCCGCACTTCACATCGGCTGAATTGTTCTGTGTGGAGATCTGGTTCTGTAATTTCACTTTACTTTGCCACCACTTCACACCAGCATTATTGTCTCGGAAATTCAGAATGTCAGGCAAAAAATTCTCTTTAAAATTTCTCATTTTAATGGGTTGCAGGGAGGGGAATCTGTCATAGAACCAAATATTATTTAATTATATTTAAATCACTAAAAAAAAAGTGCTTCACAAAATAAAATTAGTTTATACTTTGCTAATTGGGACAGACAATGCAATTCAAAGCAGTGGTTATTTAGTTTAAAAATGAAAATCAAACTTTGGATTTCATTTGGCCTCACTTGTCAATAATTCCATTCCCAAGTTGTATTTGGTTTACATAACAGTCAATTATATACAGGATACACAAGTTATGTAACTTGTTGTAGCCCCTTGAATTAATCAAACATTTCAACCTGACCTGACCACATTAAGATGATCCAGGTTTATAACATTGCATGTATTCACATAAATTGTATTGCTTTAAGTCTATCCACATTGAAATAACTATTCCTGATCCATAATCCATATGTTTGCATTATTTAGCATGTTCTCACAAATTTAAATTGAAAAGTGCACCTGAAGGGCAGATGCGATAAGTGCATTGCCTTTAAAATTGTCTCACATGTTAATCTAAAGACATCCACTCTTCCTGTACTAACTTGTAGCTCCTTCAACTATGGCGGTATTGGATATTTTATAGGGCAAGAGATTACCCATGGATTTGATGACAATGGTAAAAGTTGGCTTCTCTCCCTTTATAATTTAACCACGTTTTATTAACTCGCTTTCGTTCCTGTGGATTTGTTTTTCTGTCCACAATTTTTAAAATCTGCCTACGAAAATTAAACCACTTCTGATGGTCCTAGAGATCTCAAAATTTTACCACAGATAGATTTTGGATGACAATGCATTGTATCAAAATTTCAGATCGATCGAATGTACCGTTATTAAATTATCGAACTTTTTAGTTTATATATAAGCATCTGTACCGTCTGCTTTTGTTGACATCCATGAGTTCACCCCGTGACCACATCACCGTGTTTTTAAAACGTTGGGCGGGCGCTTATGAGGTGTTTGGTATAAAAAAAATCGAGGTAAAAAAATATTTTTAAAAACCACGTCTTTGTAAGTGGACTAAAAAGAATAAAATAAATAGAGATAAAAAAAAAGATTTTTAAAAACCACGTTTTTATAAGTGTACTAAAATGAAGAAAATAATTTAAAACTAATAAGTTCAAGTACTTTCATATAATATGACCAAAAACGTGGGGTGGTTGTTTGGTATAAAAATTAAAGATTGAAATTGATAATTAAGAAGGCAAAAAAAGATATCTATAAGTGAGAGAATGAGTGAACTGCATATGTAAAACCTCATAAGTAAAAAAAAATAAGCGCCCGCCCAACGTTTTTAGTCATATTAATTATTAATATTTATTATTATTATTATTATATGAAAGTACTTGAACTTATTAGTTCTAAATTATTTTCTTCTTTTTAGTTCACTTATAAAAACGTATTTTTTAAAAATCCTTTTTTTTACCTCTATTTAAATTTTATATACTTGCACTGCACTAACCTATCTTGTACTACTTACTACTAGTACTAGTACTGCTACTGCACAATTTTTAAATGGTGTACTATATTTAACTATATGTAATCATAAACAATAAATAATATAAATCATTTTTAGATATTAAGAAAAGTGTTTAAATGTGCCAAAGTGTATAATATAACATAAGGCAGAGAAATGAAAAGCTTCCACTGATTATTTACTAACGTATTAATTACGGCGCCGGCAAACTGTCGACTGTCGTTAAAAAGCGTTAAAGTTAAATTAATATTTTCTTCGTTTTTTTTTATTTAATAAAAAGTTATCTGTTATTTTAAGAATATTTATAGTTATAAATTGGATTTTAAAATCTATTTACCAATTATACAAATGATAATATCAATTTTTTAGGCTTAGCTATTTCTTTTTTTTTAAACAACAACAATATTGAATTAATAATGAGCATCTGCCACTTACATTACAGTCATTGAAAGGGGACGCGGTGGTCGAGTGGCAGCGCACTGGACTGTCGTACCGATGGTCACGGGTTCGAATGATTATTTACTAACGTATTAATTACGGCGCCGGCAAACTGTCGACTGTCGTTAAAAAGCGTTAAAGTTAAATTAATATTTTCTTCGTTTTTTTTTATTTAATAAAAAGTTATCTGTTATTTTAAGAATATTTATAGTTATAAATTGGATTTTAAAATCTATTTACCAATTATACAAATGATAATATCAATTTTTTAGGCTTAGCTATTTCTTTTTTTTTAAACAACAACAATATTGAATTAATAATGAGCATCTGCCACTTACATTACAGTCATTGAAAGGGGACGCGGTGGTCGAGTGGCAGCGCACTGGACTGTCGTACCGATGGTCACGGGTTCGAATCCGTGTGAAGGCAAGGGTTTGTTCCCGGGGCCTAGGGCGTCCCTGAGTCACCCCGCTCCTAATGGGTACCTAACACTACATGTAGTTAGGCGGCTGGGTAATGCGTGGAACCCACAAAGCCGTGGCTTGTGAATGCTGCATCACTTGCCAACAGATCATCTGTCATGGTCTGTGGACGCAACTATCTTCTGCATAGAAGGAGCGTCTGTATAGATAAGATAAGATAAGATAAGATAATTACTTATCTCTTTCGTTTCGTTTATCATCATTATTCTTTCTTTATTCTTAGCTTCTTTGTTTTTTATTTTTCTGGTGATATACAAAATTCAATCGTAATTTAAATAGAAATAAAATAATGTAAAAAAAATCTTTTTTTTAAAAGGACACGCTTTTATTTACATATGGAAAGTGCACTAAAAAGAAGAAAATAAAATTTTCTATGATAACAGGTGAAATCGGTGAACCTATCATCTGCACATAAAAGCGTGGGGCGCCCATCACAAATCATTTCTCATTGCAGCTATTCTCTTACATATAGATATACAAAACCTTAGGCTTTATAAAAAGAAACTTTAACAAATGTAATAGAGATATAAAACTAAAATGAATGCTACCTCACTTTGGTGAGACCTGTACTAGAATATGCATCTTCTGTATGGGACCCATCCACCAAAGAAAACATTGATAAACTAGAACAAATTCAAAAAAGAGCTGCCAGATTCATTACTGGAGAATATTCGAAACTGACAAGAATAACACCATTAGTTATATCATTAAACCTTGAAACACTAGAGGATAGAAGAACCAAGAGCAAAGTAGTAATCATACATAAAGCAATTAATTCTAATTTAAAAATACAACACAAAGATAACTTAATACAACCCTCAGATAGACGTAAGGATAAAAACACCTTTCTTATTCCGTATGCAAGAACAAACACATACAAGTTTTCCTTCTTCCCGTCCGGAATTCGGGCGTGGAATGGGTTGCCTGAAGAATCCAGGAAAACCAACACTTTATCAACATTTAAATCTCTAATAAAAATGCATGACTAAACACAAACCATAGATAAGCGTAGGACGCAATAATCTTCTGTATAGAAGGAGCGTCTGTAAACAGATAAGATAAGATAAGATATATATATATTTATAATTAAAGTGATAGTAGCATTTATATGATCAAAGTTGTGAAACTTTTACTGTTTATTAATATTCATACAAACAACTTGACTCTTCATACCAAGGTCAGGATATTCAACACCACAGTAAAGCCTGTCCTACTGTATGGAGCAGAAACATGACGAATAACAGCAGCCATTTCTAAAAAGCTTCAAGCTTTTATAAATACATGTCTCCGAGCAATTCTCCGAATCCGCTGGCCAAATATCATCACCAATGAGGACCTCTGGCAACGCACACAACAAGAGCCAGTGGAAGAGCTAATACGCCAGCGCAGATGGAGATGGATTGGCCACACTCTCAGAAAGCCTACATCCAGCATTGTGAGACAAGCCCTCACATGGAACCCCCAAGGCAAAAGGAAAAGAGGTCGTCCCAAAATGACCTGGAGAAGAGAACTGGAGGCAGACACAAAAATGAGCGGGCACAGCTGGGGGCAGATTGAGAGACTGGCGCAGGACCGGGATGCCTGGAGAGACTTTGTTCGCGGCCTATGCCCCAGATGGGACGAAGGGCGATGATGATGATGATGAATATTCATACAAATGTGTTTTTATGTTTCGCAGCCTTGTACACGATAGAGAGTTGTGATGAACGCCCCGCGCTTTTATGTGCAGTAGATAGGTTCACCGATTTCACCTGTCACCTGTTATCATACCAAATTTTTATTTTCTTCTTTATTTTAGTGCACTTTCTATATGTAAATAAAAGCGTGTCCTTTTAAAAAAAGATTTTTTTTTACATTATTTTATTTTCTACTTTTTAGTATCAACATTTTTTTTAAATTGATTTTTCGACCTTATCAATTCAATTTAATTAGTTAAACTTCATTGTCAATAACTTAAATGTGATAGTGGTAAAAAGAACGATTATTCGTTACAAATTTATGTATAATACAAAAAAAAACATTTCCCTAACTGATAATAGAACCTCGTACCCCCATGTCGGCAATCGATCACGCTTATATATCGGCCAGCAAGACTTCTTGTTGATAGTACTTTTTATTACACGCTTTTATTTAAGTCACAATGTTTGTATGTTGTATCCTTCCATCCATCCTTCCTTCAAAACTTGAAACGTAAAATTATACCACTTCTGATGGTCCTAGAGATCTCAAAATTTTACCACAGTTAGAACTTGGATGACAATGCATTGTATCAAAATTTCAGATCGATCGAATGTACCATATTTAAATTATTGCATTTTTAGTTTATCTATAGTCTATATATAGCCTAAGCATCGGTACCCGTCTGCTTTGTTGACATCCATGAGTTCACCACGTGAACACATCGCCGTGGTATAAAACTTTGGGTGGGCGCGTATGAGGTGTTTGGTATAAAAAAAAACCGTAAAAACAAAGTTTTTGACTATAAATCCCTTATATATGAGACATTACTAACAGTATTGATTATTTTCAAACATTTACAGACTGAATCTGTCTTAACGCAAGTTTGCTTCATAACCCTAGGGGGGGGGGTATGGGGGGTGGGAGGGGGAGAGGGGAAAAGTCTGGTCACCGATTCGTTTGACCGAGCTCAGCGTGACACGTAAAATGTAAACAAAAGCACCCCGTCGCTTCGACGGGTCGCCTCAATGCGTCAACTCTAACTTTCACGTGGGAAAAAAACAATAACAAACCGTGAATTTGAATTACATACCTCATATAAGGATAAACTAAAAATGCATTAATTTAATTACGGTACGTTCGATCGATCTGAAATTTTGTTACGATGCATTGTTAGGTGAGACGGGTCAGTGTGCCAAATTTCAGCTCGATCGAATCACGGGAAGTGGGTCATTTTCGACTTTTGTTTTTCCGCCCGCCCATGAGATGACGACAGACAGACAGAGACGGCCGCGAAGTTCATATAAGGGATTTAATTAAAAAATATAACAAACCCGTAAAAACAAAGTTTTTGACTATAAATCCCTTATATATGAGACATAACTAACAGTATTGATTATTTTCAAACGCTACAAACATTGACAGACTGACACCGAGTGATGTCCCTTGTCTTTAATAAATGGGGGTGGGACGTGAGGGGGTTTCGGCACGACGGTCGGCGTCAACTCAAAATCTCACGTGGAAGTGGAAGAAAAAAACAATAACAAACCGTGAATTTGAATTACATACTTCATATAAGGATAAACTAAAAATGCATTAATTTAATTACGGTACGTTCGATCGATCTGAAATTTTGATACGATGCATTGTTAGGTCAGATGGGCCCGTGTGCCAAATTTCAGCTCGATCGGATCACGGGAAGTGGGTCATTTTTGACTTTTGTTTTTCCGCCCGCCCATGAGACGACGACAGACAGAGAGAGAGACAGAGACGGCGGTGAAGTTAATATAAGGGATTTAATAAAACAAACCCGTAAAAACAAAGTTTTTGACTATAAATCCCTTATATATGAGACATAACTAACAGTATTGATTATTTTCAAACATTTACAGACTGAATCTGTCTTAACTCAAGTTTGCTTCATAACCCTGGGGGGGAGGGTGAGAGGGGAAAAGTCTGGTCACCGATTCGCTTGACCGAGCTCAGCGTGACACGTAAAATGTAAACAAAAGTGCCCCGGCGCTTCGACGGGTCGCCTCAACGCGTCTACTCAATTTTTCACGTGGGAAAAAAACAATAACAAACCGTGAATTTGAATTACATACCTCATATAAGGATAAACTAAAAATGCATTAATTTAATTACGGTACGTTCGATCGATCTGAAATTTTGATACGATGCATTGTTAGGTCAGACGGGTCCGTGTGCCAAATTTCAGCTCGATCGGATCACGGGAAGTGGGTCATTTTTTACTTTTGTTTTTCCGCCCGCCCATGAGATGACGACAGACAGACAGAGAGAGAGAGAGACAGAGAGAGAGAGAGACAGAGACGGCGGTGAAGTTAATATAAGGGATTTAAAAAGATGTGTGGGCTTCAGACGTGAATTTTAAAGAGTTTTTATTATAAGTTTTAAAAAATAGCTGTAAAAACAAAGTTTTTGACTATAAATCCCTTATATATGAGACATAACTAAAAGTAGGGATTATGTTAAAAGCGTGTCCTTTTTTTTAAAAAAAGATTTTTTAAATATTCTTATTAAAGTTATAATAGATTAATTGTATTCCTCTAGGGCGAATTGAGGCATGGTTCATCGATGCGAGTGATAATATTTTATATAGACAAAAACTAAAAGTGCATTAATTTAATTACGATACATTTGATCGATCTGAAATTTTGATACAATGCATTGTCATCCACGATCTATATGTGGTAAAATTTTGAGATCTCTAGGACCATCAGAAGTGGTTTACTTTTACGTTACAAGATTTGAAGGAAGGATGGACGGATGGATACAACATACAAATACAGTGGTGACTTAAATAAAAGCGTGTAAAATATATTTATTTGCCTAATTATATAGTTTTTAATATGAATGAAAACATGTTTTTCATGTTCATGTTATCTCTCTATGAATGTTGAAAAATTATGTTAGTTATGCCATTATGAATGCTTGGTCATTTTTAAATTTTGTTTGGTGTATTATTTAATTTCTAACATCCACCACTTCCATTCCTGGAAAAGTCAATAGAAATTATTGTATTTATTTCTCTTTTTTTATTTGTCCTTTTCAGTATTTTTTGGTCCTTAGGCCTTTAGTTTGTTTATGTTTTACTCTTAGCAATACTGTCAATACTAATATAAAAAAATTTTTTTATTGGTTTCAGCAAACAGGCACGTACACACATAGCAGACCATTAATGGCTATCAGAATTAAACCCCCTCATTCGCCCCACACCCTTTTTGGGTAGACCATCTTGTGGCGGCTTCGTTGTCTAGGGGGATCGAGGTCCGCCCTTGGCCACAGATATCAACCACACTTCGTAATCGAACGTTTAAGTCAGAACACTTCCGCTGCAAAGTGCGGGTATATCTCAGAACTGAACTGAACTATCCCTTAATCCGTCGTTTGGGGCACCTTCGTGAACTGCTCACTATCTCACGCCATTTGTCCCGGTCCTGTGCTGCCCTTTTAGAGTCGCTGAATGAAAGGCCGGTCCGCTCTTTGATATCGTCCTCCCATCTCTTCTTTTGTCTGTTTGTTTTCCTTCCTCCCTGGAATGTGCCTTGCAATATAGTCTTTGCGAGACCTCCAATTCTTGTCACGTGTCCGTACCATCGTAGTTTCCTCTTCTTAATGGAGGTGAGAAGGTCCTCGTAGGGGCCAATGACAGTACTTATTGTGTTGCGGACGGCTTCGTTTGTGATGTGCGCTGTGTAGGAGATGTTCAATATCTTTCTGAAACATCTCATTATATATCTATATATATATCTCTAGTTGAACAATAAACTCCAAGTAACGAATTGAAAGGAATCAAACAGTTTATTTAATCAGCACACACGATACACATTGTTTACGTCTGTCCTCTCCATGTCACGTTCACTCTCCACTCTCCCAGACCAGTTCTTCAGTGAAATTCCGGCCAAAATAAAACGCTGAACGCTTCACTCCATATTTCGGCTAAAACCAACTCTCTCTATATATATATCCTTTCACTCATTGTGCGTCTTGGTGTGGCGCACAATAGTCTGGTGCGCACACTACATTAATTATTAAGTACGGCATTTAAGACGGTCATTATCACACCATAACATCCGACCGTGACACATCTGACCTATGCAGATCTGACAGTTTATAACATAAAAATTATATGTTGGAAAAATACCAGTCACATTTAGAAGCTGTTGGCATTTGCCGAAATGGGAATCTCCATAAATGGCAATTAATCCAAGTTCTTTTCACCATTGTTGTCATTTCATCCAAATTGTGTTTTTTGTATTTTGTATTTCATTAATAGAAATTATTTCAAAGGAATTTCATTTTCAAGAAATTACTTGGTATAACTTAATTTTGTTTTGAAAGTTCATCCCATTATTTGTGGAAGTATTTATGGAATGAAATCATTAAAAACTTTAAGTTTATAGATCCTCATATGAATATTGAGGAAGACACTAAATTTGTACATACTCAATTTGATGTGAAAACCAATTTTTTACTATTAAATATTACATTATATTATTTACATTTAATTGTGTCTGTTAAATATTTGTCAAATTAGCTGAAATGTTTATGTAAATATATTTTAATGGTACCCTTTTAAATTAATCAAAGTGACTTTGAAATGAACAAAAGTCTGGCCTTATAAGACATTAGATGATGAACCTTAATTCAATTTTTGTTTTTCAAATTTTTCTTCTGACTAGAGAATTATCATGCATCATTATCAAGAAATATCATGTATCAAGATGAGACAGGAACTTGTTGCATTCTGAGTTTAAAATTTTTAAACAAAATTTCTGTTTTTTTTTCTTTTTCAATTCTATTTATAGTAATTGGCTATTTTGGGTTAAAAATGATGAAATGTGTTAAGTATGGTTTATTCCTGACCCAGCTAAACAAGACATCAATTAGGATGGACATGGGCTATTTGGTTTATATATTTATTCAGCATATCACATAATACACAAATATGCATATATTATTTTACATTCAAATTAATTAAATTAAGGGGAAAAAATAGAAAAGATCAAATTACAATGTTAAAAAGTTAAAAGTACATGCTTGATTGGAAAGTTCTAAGTACATTATTTGTTATAAAGTTCTAAGTACATTCTTTGTTATAAAGTTATAACTACATTGTCATGCTTTCTTAGATCTGAAATAACACTTAGCCCCCAACTTGGTATATTTAATACTGTTGAATTAACAAACAAATATATCAATCAACATGCAGACCACCACCCCCCACCCCTACGCTTTGCTTTCACCACACTCAGTGACATTATGTATCATATGTCCTATAAGAAGCTATGATAACAACAAATATTTTGACTAAAATTATCTTTATTTTTAGAAAATTTAACAAGCGTTTGAACTATAAAATGATAATCAGTCTCTCAAATTTCACTTTTTTAAAAAAATTCTGTATAAAAAAATTAAATTGTCAAATGTTGTCATTCATTTCTTTTTAAAAACTTGTGCAATTATTTTCTACAGATTTACACACAAAAAAAATAACTATTAAATCTTCAGGCTTGATAGCAACATTAAAACTGATCAAAAGTTTGAATTCCAGCTTTTTCTCATATTTACAATCTTTAAAAGAAACAAAAAGTTGTATATAGATTTATTGTACATTAAACCAATAGGCAAGCTTATGACTTGTCAAGACAAAATTGCAAATAGCCACAACATTGTAAAGCTAAAATGTGGAGAAAATGATGACAAATCTTATGTTGATAGAATGAGGTGCTACAAGTAGATAGAAACGTTTTACAAAGTTTTAAAGCAGTCAGGTTAGGAATATGTTGAAAAAAATTATGTGACTGTTAAATTAACAACTGGCATAAACATTAGATATCATTTCCTGAAAGTTGGTCTGACCATTTGCATTTTAATTTTAGTGAACATTATCATCAGACAATGTTTCCTGTAAGCTGCGCGGCCACGCAGCAGTTTATCATAACCGCGCAGCAAATTTTTTAAAATATTGCTAAAAATGGATGCTGTGCAACTTTGCACAGGAGTTTGCAAATGGACCATCGAAGCTTAGAGGGAACATTCTCATCAGATTACTATAAATCATAGAACTTTAAGATCGGACTACTATAAATCAAAGTCTTTTAACAAACCAATGATCAAATACAGTTTATAAATATTATAAACATGTAAATTAATTCAAACAGATAACCCAGCCACTTTTGTAAACAATAAAATTGACATCACTTGATTGTGAAATAACCTTACTGTAAAAAAACACACAGAAAGTAATTTTAAGTGAAATAAATGTTTTGTTATTTAGCTGTTTTGGATTAAAACTTTTCCACTCCATTTATTAACATACAAGCGAAATACCAGTGCAACGCTACGGGGTAGGCATAATAAAAAAATCAATACTTTCTCCTTTTAACCGATAGCTAGGCCAAATATGGTGATGATGTTAATGATGTCATAGAATTAATTAAATTAAAAAATGAAATTATAGTCAGTAGTGTTATCAATAGAGTTGAAATTAGTGGTGTTTTCAACAATGTCACAAATAGTCTTGAGCTTCACGGTGATGTTTTCAATAAGTCAAAATTGTCATTTGTTTCAAAATGAAAAGTTCAGTGATGTGACAAAAAGTCCTAAGTTTCACTAGTTAAAAATGGTGGTGATGGTTGTTATTTCTTGCTTGGTTGTCTTCAAAGTACATGAAGTCCTGAGGTAAACAAAGACAATAAGAAACATTGTTTGTAAATATTTGACACATTCTCGTGGTTATTTTTACATAGATGGCTTGATTAATGCAAGACTTACTAAAAAAATCATCGCCAATGAAATAATTCTGTCAGTTTGGGTTTCACAAGTTTATTGTCCAGATTCAAATAAAACTTTTTGTTTTTAAAATTAAACAAACTGTTAGTAAAACATAACAGAGAAATTAAGGGGATATCACTTACAATGAGGAATACACATGCCATGAGAGTTGCTTTGAGCTTGACATCAAGGTCTTTAGGAACTGTGGACAAGAAAATACAATAGTCTCAGTGGGAGTATGCAGATTGCCTAACCCAAGATTGTTGAAAAATATATCAATCAATCCCACAAGAACAGAAGCAATCAGCCTCAGAAACAATCTGACATTTATAAGATGTTATCAATTATCAGTTGAGAACCCCCGAAGCCTATAATCAACAAACACAATTTGGCAGGGTAAATTATGACATTAAAAAATTTAATTATATGTTTTTGCCCTGGCACTAAAAAATTTTTTTGGAAAAAAAAGGTTAGCGGGTAGTTTCCAATCGATGGCCCAAATAAACAGAAGACTGATTAAATGAGCTGATGGTAACGGTCATGTAATTGTTTTCTCAGTAGAAACATAATGATCATTAAAACAATCTTTGAGCCAATAACTTTATTTTTAGACCAACTTAACAGTGAGAACTTGAACCAAGAAAGAATGTTATAAACTTTATCATAATAGTAAAGTGTACTCACAAGAGACCCCAAAATTGTCTGCATCCGTGAAATACTCTTTGAGAAGTCCTGACCACTGTTTGGTAATATTTGCAATGACAGTTTCACTTCCAATAGGTCGGACCTGGAACAAATTATTATTTTTAAAAATTTTAATTTAAAAAATGATCTTTTTAAATATCAGTCCTGAATTATTTCCCCTGAATTAGTCTTATGTCCCTTCTTTATTTGAACTAAATTTTTCATACACTATGCCTCTAGCCGTGTGACTAATATCTTATTAAGCTTCCAATTAACATTGCTCATCATAAAGAGAGGAATGATCTAGAAATGTTGCTGACTTAAAATGTTAATTATAATGATGATGCTATAAATCATTGTTGTTGTTTAAGAGTTCCCAATTACTAAAATAGTTTTATTCCATCAATCACGTGTATAATTTCCAAAAAAGAACATTGAAAGAAACATACATGTTATAGATTACAGGAGATCAGAAAACAGAAAAAAATCGTTATCCTATAAAATGAAATGCTATGTTCCGTGCGGTCATCGATAGCGATTGGTCCCTCAAACACATACGACTCCTACAGCCAATCATAATAATAATAATAAATTGGAAATTTTTAATTACATGGACGTTCAAAACGAGTTATTTTTGGTGCAGTATTTCTTCCAAGACTTTATTTTGAGTTATGCGCGTTGGGATTTATAGTCAAAAGCTCTGTTTTTACGAGTTATTTATTTTAACTATAATGAATAGTATTTTTAACGTGATGCACATGTATGCCAGTCGAGACTGTTGGAGGGTAGTTACAACATGTCATTTTTAAAGAATCTTGTCAATACTATGTTAAAATATGCAATAATTACTTACTGGAAACTCTACATTTTGGTTGCACACCGTACAAGGACAGCATGGCCCCCAGATGTCAAACTTTGGCTCCTTGTTGTGGTCCAATATTGTGTAATGAGGTTTCCATGCTGAGCAGCTGAGATGGGAAATACACAAGTTAATGTGAGCTGTATTTCAAATACACAAGTTAATGTGAGCTGTATTTCAAATACACAAGTTAATGTGAGCTGTATTTCAAATACACAAGTTAATGTGAGCTGTATTTCAAATACACAAGTTAATGTGAGCTGTATTTCAAATACACAAGTTAATGTGAGCTGTATTTCAAATACACAAGTTAATGTGAGCTGTATTTCAAATACACAAGTTAATGTGAGCTGTATTTCAAATACACAAGTTAATGTGAGCTGTATTTCAAATACACAAGTTAATGTGAGCTGTATTTCAAATACACAAGTTAATGTGAGCTGTATTTCAAATACACTAGTTAATGTGAGTTGTATTTCAAATACACAAGTTAATGTGAGCTGTATTTCAAATACACAAGTTAATGTGAGATGTATTTCAAATACACAAGTTAATGTGAGATGTATTTCAAATACACAAGTTAATGTGAGCTGTATTTTAAAATCTAATTAACATTGAGTAGAGTGTAGACATCAACATAATGAACATTTTTAAAAATACAAAAGTAACTAGGAGTTTTATATACGGCTTAAAAGATATGATGTCAGGTCTATCAAGTCTGTCAAAAGCTTTGTTACCAACTCCAAAGAATATCTAGGTCAGATGAAATATGTAGGAAACAATAAACGCAGCATTGACAGATTTACAAAATTGGTGTTTTCATCATTCATATTTTAATAATAAGATCTTTTAACTCCATAACTTCAATCTCAGCCCATAACTACAACCACTGCTTTTTTTGTAACAAAAAATAGGTGCCGGTACTCAGTGATGGATTGCCTAACTTTTAACTACCAGTTCGCACCTTGATGGAAGCTAAATCACAACTGCAAAGATACTAAATGTCAATTTTAACAAATTAATAATATAATAAATTAATAATAAACGTTAAAATACAAGAAAAGTTATAATTTTTTCCCACATTGAAAAAGGTGCCGGTATGCCCGTACCGGTGTGTACCGGCACAAAAAAAGCACTGACTACAACATGGGCAAAAATCATGTGTGACTGTAGCAACATAGCAGGGCCTAAAAACTAACACTTTGAACTCAGAATACAGTCTAAAATATGGAATATGTGCTCCATGGGGAGACTTACGCCTGTCTCACATATCCATACTGTGTGCCATCTTTGCCGTACACGCTGACCTCGTCTTGGAAACACCTGAAAGCCGCACACCAGTTGCAGCCTCCGAAACATTTGAAAGGTCGTTTGATGACAAAGACTTTCTGAAAAGACCATTTTTTATTGTAAACCTATTTATATGGATAATTTTACATTTGTAATACATCTTAAAATGATTGTTAAGCACTGGTGGAGGAAACTGAACATTGTTCTCAAACTTTTGTTTCATAAAAGAATCTTGAACAATATGATAAAGCATGTGTACTGGAAAGATTGCCCCAGGATGTAAAAATGGTTGTGTGTAGAGTACCCCCTGGACCCCTACTCGCCCTAGAAAACCAGACAATCCCTGACATGCAAACCACAGACAAGAAATTAAGAGTAAAGACCAAAAATATGGAGAAGCAGACTATAGCCAGACACACAATGTGCGGTATACTGCTGTAGAACAATGAAAATGAAACCACGGGACCATAACCATTGTAAAATTCTAATTGAAGGGTAATGCAAGGAAAGATAAATGGCATAATGAAGAGATGTATATAATGAATAGTTCCATTTTGAAGAGTTGCTGCACTTAGTTTGTCATGTTATTGTGAAAGGGTTACACAACATTGAAAGTGACAGGGAAAGATTCACAAAGATTAATGAAGCAACTTGATGAACAGTTCGAAAAGAAACAATCAGCCATACAAGTGCATGAAGGTAGCCACACAAATTAATGAGGTGACTTGACAAAGAAACAATCAGCCATACAAGTGCATGAAGGTAGCCACATAAATTAATGAGGTGACTTGACAAAGAAACAATCAGCCATAATAGTGCATAAAAGTAACATATCAGAAAATTACCTCTTTGGCATTGTCAGCTACGTAGATTTTGAAACCTCTATTAGAGCCACAAAACTGTCGGCAGCAGACGTTGGACTCTGGAGGATGGATAGATTAACATATGTAAACAAAAGGAGAGAGTACACCCTTATAAAAAGTGGGCTACTAAAAGCTTGCCAAAAAACACCACCAAAGTTTCACTATAACTAGCTGAATAGCCATCAAAACATAATAAAACATACTAGTTTGTTTTTTTTTAAAGTGCCATGAGAAAAATTTGTAATTAAAACTAAATATAATGCATAAAATGTTTAAACATAAATTTGGATTGGCTATTGCCTCAAAAACTAAATAAAATTATTTTTTATTGCCACAGCAGCCTAAATTATAATTTGTTCATTATAAATTCGGACTTTGTTAAGATCTTGAAAATTATTCGTGTCTCACTATCTTTAAATCTATTTAGTTTTTAACACGGATCAAAGGCAATTTCAGTAATATTTAAATAGATAAAACTTGTAGAAGCATGCAAGATTGTCAAACAAATGTGTTGATATTTTAACAAGTTTAGATTTGTAAAATTAATATTGTCGTTATTTTAGAGGGAGTCATAAGAGAATATATGATGATAATTCCTAATGACTCCCTCCAAAATATCAATGGCCTTAAGCCTTAAGTGGCTTAAGACACCTAAGTGTCCTAAGTCTTAGTCTTAAGATTCAATGCTTGACGCCGACGCCCCCTTGCCCTTAACGCCTTAACCTTGCCTTTAATAGGTGATTAGTGTCCTTTAAACTTGACCTTAACTTTTACACAATTTATTTATTTCATTCTGCTTCTGGTCTCTCAATCTATCTTTTATCCTTATATAGCCTGATCATTGTCAATGTGAACTAGGTGCTTAAGGTCATTTAAATGTGTGCTTTCAATATCTGCTTAAAATTCAATTATATTTATATCATTCATTTTTCATCCAAAGACTGGCTGAGTTTGGAAACTTGAATATTTCAATTTTAGAAAATAACGATGCCAATTGAAGGTGGGTAATCGGTAATTCCTTATTTCAGCGCATTTTAAATTTTTAGAACAAAATAAATAAAACAACTTACTTTTATTAATTTAAACACTTAAATCAGAAATTAAAAAAAGGATTTAATGCTTTACAATTAGTTTTTTGTGTGTTTTGTTGAGTTTAAAGGGGTTTTTAACTTAGAATAAGGTTTTTAAAAGCAGACTTCCAACAACAACAATGTAGCCGTTAGTCATAGAAGATAGTGAAATATACAAATTTTTATTTTGTACAAATCATAAAATAGTAATTTTATTTCAACAAAATAATAATGTTTTAATTTTAAAATAGATTTCATAATAATAATTAATGAGGTAAGTTTGAAAAAATGTTTTTTTTCTGACTTGAAATATAAAATGCGCTGAAATAAGGGATTACCTTGAAGGTGTGTCTCGCTGTATTAATATTACCATTTCATTTTATTTTTTTACTTATTCATATTGTTTTTAAATTTTGATAACTGAGTCAATTGACTATTGAATTGTCTATTAGTATTACTATTGACTATTTTAAATTGTAATTGAATTTTATTGATCATTGAATCATTGTTAGCCTACTTACAGGTGCACTTTTAATGTATAAAAATCTAATTGGTTCCAATAATAGGCTAGTATATCTATTTCCATGAAACATTTTGTTATCGGTAAGCTTTAAATGAATTTTAAATACATTTTAAACCAATATTACGTAAATTTCAATACATGTACATGTATTTAAAAAAATTCTGCTTATTTTAATTTCCAGGAGGCTACCACAAATCAAAGGGACTAATAATTGTAAACATTTTGTGGGAGGTCTTAATTGTTTTTTTATTATTATTTATTTATTTTTATTTTTTTAATAATTTGATAACAGGAGATTGAATATAGCTAATAGGCTAAGTTTCTCAGTTTAAATATTTAAAATCGAATTTCATAAGAATTTTTTAGGGTAAAAATGTAAAGGTAAACTGCGCATTTTGCATGAGCAAACAAAGAAATCGATCACCAGTGTCTTGAGTAAAACAGAATGTGATACGAAAGTTCCCTTCAACAAATACGTGTATATTTATTATCTAAATATAGCCGCAGTGACTTTTCTTACTTTCAAAGGCGTAGTAGCACTGCTGGCCTTGGTTGTTGACTACTTTGTACTTGTTGTTGCATTCCCAGTTCATCATGACTAGAAAATAAAACAGTTAATGAATTAATCGAAAGCGTTTATTTAACCTGACTTGCCAGTCCTTTGCCTTGTTAACTGTGTGCTGATGTCTATATGGGAGTCATGTCAGTGGTTGGCGTCATGTCAGTGGTTGGTGTCATGTCAGTGGTTGGTGTCATGTCAGTGGTTGGTGTCATGTCAAAAGTGTTTATTGTCAGTGAAGTTTTGAATGTTTAATTCAGAAAGACTCAAATCCGGAGCTCAACTTCATCATTGGCTTGTGCATCAAACGTCTTTACCTAGTCTGACACTTCGATTGACTTCCGTCTGACCCTGTATGACCCTTCATTTGACCCCAACTGACCCATAGTTTGACCCCCGCCCTACCCTTGACTGACCCCTGTCTGACCCTTCGTTTGACCCCACCTGACCCCTGTCTGACCCTTATCTCATCCTCATCTTACCCTCGAGCATGTGAACTTCCTGCTTTATAAGAACTTGGTCCAACTGGGTCAAATATTCCAAACCTTTAGGGCAGTCTGGAATAGATTGAACTACTGGCATCCACACCTCTGTGGATCAACAAATGGATTTATGGATTGGGTTGGATGTCTCTTATATATAAATAATGATAGCATGACGTAATATGATGTAATACAATCAAATTTATTAGTAAGTACAAAGAGGTAAAGTCCAATGTCATGCAGTTCAATAATTCGATATTAAAATAGAGCATGTTCGCTGCCACATCAGCTCGAATGTTTGGCTTGTTACAGTTTCAGATAACAGATCAATGTGCATTCATTTTTTAAAATTAAAAATAAAAAGCTGAATTCCTTTGGATTTAATTTGTTTGCTAAACGGACGGAGACAAGAAGAAGTGAGTGGGCGGGGGGGGGGTTACTGTTAACTCGAATTACAAACTTTCATTACTAATTTATTTATATTCTGATTCTATTTCATTTGTATAATAATAAATGTAATAAAATCATCTATATATATATCATTCTCTTCATGGGACCATGCGAGACACCACGACGCAAGCAAGTATGTGCAAACAAGCATGACGAATGACCCTCGCTGGGTCAACTAAACACAGTTAACGGTTGGCAAGCGAAGGTAGTGGAGGGGTGACCAACAAAGGTCCTTGCGTTTCACTTTCATTGTTCCTTCACAGAGAACGTGAGATTCGTAGTGTACTGGTTATCACGTCCGCCTCATGCGGGGAATATCCTAGGTTCAAGCCCCAGCGAATACATTGTTTGTTTTGTTTGTTTTTTTTAAAATGTCTGTTTGTGCCCGTTCTTTTACCCCTTTATTGCATAGCAGACGCAGACTTGCTCATCATAGACAGTGCAAAGAACGTTGGGGGGGGGGAGTACCAACACAAAAAGCAGCACCAAGTAAATAAAAAAATAGCGAGTAAACGTGAAGACATGCACACTGAGGTTGTTGTTACCCGCCTCCCATTTAATACTACCATCCCTTAAACATAAACTGTGATTGGCCGACCCTAGCGAGGGTTAGTCATATTTAGGGTTGTTAATTGCGTGGGTTTTTTTTCGTTTTTTTTGTTGTTGTAAAAACCGATTATCGATTATGTAACTCCGATTTTAAACCGATTTTCGTTTTATAGCTGACTTCATAGAAGTTAGGGTTGCATCGAATTTCGCCTGCAAATGTCTCCAAACCAACAATGAGTTGGCAGTCCCCCCCCCAACCGACGTTCACTCGTGTTGTTTTGATTTCTTCGTGATGTAGTTTGTGTCCGTTCTTTCTCCACTTTCTTTGCACTCTCCATGAGCAAGTATGCGGCGTATGCTACGCCGCGGGATGTCTAGTGAGCTTATAAATGAAAACCTCCAACGAAGAAATTGCTATATTATATGATATGTGAAATTTTAATTTTCTTTTATTTATCCCCTCTATCTGATAAAGGTTCAAAAATATAATATTCTGAATTAGGTGTTTTATGGCTAAATAATGTCTCTCACCCAATGAAAATTCAATTGTGTTAGGTTAATAATAGATAAGCCTCTAGGGGCCGTCCATAAAGTACGTCACGCTATTTTTGACCTTTTATAACTCCCCCCTCCCCCCTGTCACAAATCTTGGACCCCCCCCCCTTAGGTACGTCACACTTTCGAACAAAAATAATTTTTTTATTAACAAAATAATAACAATTTAATATAAAACACCGTGACGTCACACTTGGCCGGACCCCCCTCCCCCTCTGTCACATACTGTCACACTTTCTTACACCCCCTCCCCCCTTATGGAGCGTGACGTTCTTTATGGACGGCCCCTATAGGTTTGAACTTTAAAACTTGAATATCTCAAACCACAAAAATGTCAGAGAGCCGATTCTTTCCTGTTTGCCGAAAAACACAATATCATCCTCTTGTCTTTAATGTTACTGAATAGACACAGTTATGTTAATTAGAGGTGGGGGCCTAAGGAAGGTGGATTGTAGACTTGTAGCTGAGGTCGATTCTTATTCTAATGTATATTTGTTTATAATTGTGATGGCAGAACACTTTGGGAAAGTTGCACAGAAAATTCTAGAATATAAAGAAAATTATGTGTGTGCGCGTGGATTTGTGCGTGTGTATGTGTGTGTGTGCGTGCGTGCGTGCGTGTGTTTGTGCGTGTGGGGAGGGTGATGGAGAGCCTCAAAAAATTTCTTCATTAATATTCATGAATACATTTATGAATATTCATCACACTAAAACGCCATGTTCACTCACCAGGGGGCGGTCCGTACTGAATGGGTCCTGCGCCTGCCTGATAACCTGGCTGGCCGGGAATTTGGCCATACGGCTGCTGACCATAGGGTGGCTGACCATAGGGTGGCTGACCATAAGCTGGCTGGCCAGGGCCTGGGCCATAGCCTGGTTGCATGGGCTGGGCCCCGTGTTGTCCTGGTTGGTCAGTGACTGGTTGTGACATGGTGGCTACTGGTCAACCTGGCAACAAGATCAAAGTTACACATAGTACTTCTACAGTGTCAAAGTGCTTCTACAGTGTCAGAGTACTTCTACAGTGTCAAAGTACTTCTACAGTGTCAGAGTACTTCTACAGTGTCAAAGTACTTCTACAGTGTCAAAGTACTTCTACAGTGTCAAAGTACTTCTAACAGTGTCAAAGTACTTCTACAGTGTCAGAGTACTTCTACAAGTGTCAGAGTACTTCTACAGTGTCAGAGTACTTCTACAGTGTCAGAGTACTTCTACAGTGTCAGAGTACTTCTACAGTGTCAGAGTACTTCTACAGTGTCAAAGTACTTCTACAGTGTCAGAGTGATTTTTCAGTATCGACCCTTTGACTTGCCTCTAGATACGGTGTCTATGTGATCATGTCGGCCATCAACCCGAAAACAGATTTTGTAAAAATGTTTACATTTATATAACATAAGAGTATATGGATAACACGCAAACAGGATATGAGTATGAGTTATAAGTTATAACATATCAGTAGAGTCATCAAAGGAAGAGTGGTTGGTTGCAAAGTGCAAAGAGGTAGAATGTCATTACAAAGAAAATTCAAGAGACATGTACAGGAAGAAAGACAACCATTGGGACAGGCTGTCTACGATTCAAGGAAGGAAATATCATAATGGGTACAGAAGATAAAATAAGAAGATGGAATGAGTACATCCGAGATGTATACAGTAATGACGAGACAAGAACCGAAACCTGAAACCAACAATGATGGACCACCAATAACTCAGGCAGAAGTCAAGGAGGCCATACGTCGAATGAAAAACAACAAATCTCCAGGGCCAGACAAAATAACAAAAGAAGAACTAGAGGCATTAGATGAGACAGGAATAGATACAGTTGTAAAACTTTTGAATGACATATACAACACAGGATATATCCAAGAGGAGCTTAGAAGATCAATCTTTATAGCACTACCCAAAAAGCCGGGTGCGGTGGAATGTGAAGACCACAGAAAATTAGCCTTATGAGCCAGGTTCTAAAGATCTTGTTATAATCATCATGAAAAGAATAAGACCCCGTATCATCCCGGAAATATCAGAAGAACAATGTGGTTTTGTTGAGGGCAAAGGTACCAGTAATGCTTTATATATGATCAGAATGATATAGCAGAAAGAGCCATAGAGGTCAGAGGTCAAGGCAGACTTGTACTTGTGCTTTATAGATTACAGTAAGGCCTTTGATAAAAAGTACACAATAACCAACTGGTCGACATGTTGGAGGATATACAAATAGATGGTAAAGATCTGAGAATCATAAAGAACATATATTGGCAACAATCAGCTGCGATAAAGGGTCGACCAGAGGATCGGCAGCTATCAAGAAATCCAGCTGCATGGGGGTGAGACAGGGATGCGTGATGTCACCAGACCTCTTTTCCCTATACAGCGAAAACATAATGAAACATATTGAGGGCCTTCCTGGAATATCTGTGGGAGGTTACAATCTGAAAAATTTGAGATACGCGGATGACACAGTGCTAATTGCAAAGAGTGAAGAAGAACTACAAAAGATTGTTGGACAAAATAGTTAAGGAAAGTGCAAACAAAGGCCTAAGTTTGAACAAAAAGAAAACAGAAGTAATGGTAATTTCCAAAAAGAAAACCAACCCAGAATGTAGATTAGTAGTAGATGGAGACATTAAAACAAGTCACCAAATTTAAATATCTGGGAACAATGTTGACCTCAGACGGAAGATGCACAATTGAGATAAAAAGCAGAATAGCACAAGCCAAAGCAGTATTCAATAAAAATGAAGAATCTCCTGACCAACAAATCCATATCAATAGAAGTGAGGAAACGAGTGCTTCAGTGTTACATCGAACCAGTTTTATTTTATGGATGTGAAGTCTGGACAGTCACAAAGTGAATTACAGAAACGTTTGGAAGCCTGTGAAATGTGGTTCTTTAGGCGAATGTTAAAATTACCATGGACGGAGAAGAGGCGTAACGAAGAGGTTCTAAAAGAAGTAGTCCAGACAAGGAACATTATGTCTAACTTCAGAAAGAGACAATCTAGATTTTTTGGACACGTCATGAGGCGAGGCAGGCTGGAACACACGGTAACAACAGGAAAGATCAACGGCAAAAGAGATCGAGGCAGACAGAGAGAAAAGATGCTGGGTGGTCTGACAAGATGGCATGCGGCACAATCACCAGCAGAGTTGATTGGCAAGACAAAAGAAAGAGAGCTGTGGAGAGACATGACCGCCTACGCCTCTGGGCACGGCACCTGATGGATGGATAGTCATCACTGATATTCACCTATCATGAACCTAACATAGTCATCACTGATATTCACCTATCATGAACCTAACATAGTCATCACTGATATTCAACTATCATGAACCTAACAACCACGATATATGATGTATACAAATAGTTATGAGATTTTTAAATGACTACAAGGAGAGGGGTCTAAGATAAGATAAAGGGAAATATTTGAGTATTGCTTATTTCTACGGTTTTAACTCGTTGTTGGTACCAGAGGCGTCACTAGGGTTGGTGTCACCCGGGGCGACCCGCCATCACCGCACCCCCCTAGTGACGCCACTGGTTGGCACCCGAAACATTGTGAATTTGTCTTTTCAGCTTTAATGGCAAACCTTCACACTACACGTTTTTCTCCCAAAACTTCACACGACACGTGTTTCTCCCAAACCTTCACACGACACGTGTTTCTCCCAAACCTCCACACGACACGTGTTTCTCCCAAACCTTCACACGACACGTGTTTCTCCCAAACCTTCACACGACACGTGTTTCTCCCAAACCTTCACACGACACGTGTTTCTCCCAAACCTTCACACGACACGTGTTTCTCCCAAACCTTCACACGACACGTGTTTCTCCCAAACCTTCACACGTGTTTCTCCCAAACCTTCACACGTGTTTCTCCCAAACCTTCACACGTGTTTCTCCCAAACCTTCACACGTGTTTCTCCCAAACCTTCACACGTGTTTCTCCCAAACCTTCACACGTGTTTCTCCCAAACCTTCACACGTGTTTCTCCCAAACCTTCACACGTGTTTCTCCCAAACCTTCACACGTGTTTCTCCCAAACCTTCACACGTGTTTCTCCCAAACCTTCACACGTGTTTCTCCCAAACCTTCACACGTGTTTCTCCCAAACCTTCACACGTGTTTCTCCCAAACCTTCACACGTGTTTCTCCCAAACCTTCACACGTGTTTCTCCCAAACCTTCACACGTGTTTCTCCCAAACCTTCACACGTGTTTCTCCCAAACCTTCACACGTGTTTCTCCCAAACCTTCACACGTGTTTCTCCCAAACCTTCACACGTGTTTCTCCCAAACCTTCACACGTGTTTCTCCCAAACCTTCACACGTGTTTCTCCCAAACCTTCACACGTGTTTCTCCCAAACCTTCACACGTGTTTCTCCTAAACCTTCACACGTGTTTCTCCCTAAGATTCCCAACATGGACATTCCTTGACGACCTACTGGTTAAGCTGTTAGCACGGTGATCTGCTTATAAAAGTTTTTATACTGCTGTTTGCCGCCGAAAAAGGCGTTCATATCTTCATTTCTACTACATCCTACCGTGCCCCCCCTCCCCAACACACTCCACACACACACCATTTCATCCAGGTTGCTTGTTGAACGCTGTTGTCAATTGATTCACTAAATGTTGAGCACGCAGACGTACGATTTATCTCGCATTGTTTCGCTTTTTAGAAAAATTGATGTCCATAAACGTGATGGCGCGTGGGTCAGGGAGCAGTGGCGGTAGTGGTGTAATTGTATGATGTATTTTGTAACTGTTTGATGTAATTGAATGATGTAACTGTATGGTATAATTTATCTGTTAAAAATTATAATAAATCTGACAGGTATCAACAGGGCTAAGAGGCCCCATGTCAGAATACTACAAGTTTCAGTTTTTGTATCTCTGTCCTTTCTTGTCAGCCGACTGGGCTTTACTTCAATCACGTACCTAAATGACCTTTTGACCCTTGGTAGGGCCGAGGATTTGACCATCTCTTTCCTACACACACACACACACACACACACTCAAATACATGCACTCACACACACGCACACATTCACTCACACACAAAAATGCACTTCATTGAAAATTCCCTTATTCAATACGTTAGGGAACAGATGTTTATACTATCGTACTAAACATCAATGCGCATACTTTATCCTTTAAAAACTCAAAATTAAAAATAAAATAGTTTTGAATAAACCACCGAATTATTTATTCAATATTAATCTGTTACGGTGCAGTAGTATTATCGTAACTATAACAGAAGTGGTCATAAAACAGCAACCTACCTCAAAATAATTAGATTAAATCCTTTGTTCGCGCTGGCTCCTTCCACAAAAAAACACAAACTGAACCACTCCCCTAACTGTTCACCCTGGCTGGCTCCTTTCCCATATAACTAAAACCGAGACACTTCCCTATCTATCCGCGTTTTGCTTTCTTCTACTTCTACTTCTAGACTATGTCGCAATCAATATGTCACACTACACAATCGGTTCAAAATATAATCCGCTTTGAGTGATGGCTATGCGCAGTTAAAAGAGTTTACTATCTATAAAGTGTGCGGAAATTATTAAGACGAGCGATCACAGAATTGTGACTAGCGGCCAGCGCTGGCTGGATCGATATTTACAACAAATAAAAAAATAAGCCTGAGTCCTGAGTCACCCGTTCAATGTTTTCTGTGTCCTTGTTGATGAGGCGAACTCGTGTGGTGTATGTGTGTAAACAAACGACTATTTGCCTAGCAACGCTCATTCTCTGGTACTGGTACCACCTCATCTGAGGTTGTGTATTAGTACAAAGTGTAGAGTATTCGTCAACTAGCCTGGCCTTAATTTATTCTGATTTCTATTAATAGAACTGATAAGCAGTGCAGTTATTGCGAAACTGAATCCATCTTGTAAGTTTGTGTTCCCCTTGACAATGATCAGCTGTCTGGATTATTTTTTACTTACTGCTCGTCTCCCTTACCTTTAAGAAAATCTCCTGCATGTTAACCGACATACCCCCATGGTGCCGCCCCTGTCCACTCACCAGAAATGCAGGACTAAAAACACAAACCATAGATAAGCGTAGGACGCAATAATCCTCTGTATAGAAGGAGCGTCTGAAACAGATAAGATAAGAAAAAACCTTTATCAGCAGGCAGGTGGCGTAACCTGGTTCCGTCCGGCTGTTATTGTCACCCCTGCCACGGAAACTCTACAGATGACATAAAATACCGCCCCTCAACAGAAGGACAAAAGTGCCGCCCATGGCAGACCACCTCCTCCTCAAACCCCTTTCTTAAACCACAGCTTATAAGCACCTCATGCCACGCAACCAAACCGCTCTCAAACCTGCTTTCTTCTTGTAGGCTAATCTTAAACCCACTTGTTAAATTGTCTGTTTCTTTATCTCTGGCCTCATACTGAATACCTTGGCAACTAGCAGTTAATTTATTGATACATCTCTGGCCTCATATTGAAAGCCTTGGCAACTAGCAGTTAATTTATTGATACATCTCTGGCGTCATATTGAAAGCCTTGGTAACTAGCAGTTAATTTATTAATACATCTCTGGCGTCATATTGAAAGCCTTGGTAACTAGCAGTTAATTTATTGATACATCTCTGGCTTCATATTGAAAGCCTTGGTAACTAGCAGTTAATTTATTGATACCACGTAAACAATTTATGTGTTCTTGGTGTATGTGGGGTTGGTGTGTGGATAACATGGACACACAATCAATCAGTTAGTCACTGGTTGTGCACACAATCAATCAGTCAGTCACTGGTTGTGCACACAATCAGTCAGTCACTGGTTGTGCACACAATCAGTCAGTCACTGGTTGTGCACACAATCAATCAGTCAGTCACTGGTTATGCACACAATCATTCAGTCAGTCACTGGTTATGCACACACAATCAGTCAGTCACTGGTTATGCACACAATCAATCAGTCAGTCACTGGTTGTGCACACAATCAGTCAGTCACTGGTTGAATCACGCACTCTTTAAAAAATCAGTTGTCCCCTGGAACAATGTAAAAACATAGCCACACCAACGCTGGACACCGATCTAGGCAGCACAGAACTGACAGCTTTATTGGCGGGCTGCGCTCATCGACCAGGTCATTCAACTCTCTTTAAGGGCCCAGTCGATAACAAGAAATCTCCTGCATGTTAACCGACATACCCCCATGGTGCCGCCCCTGTCCACTCACCAACCCCCCTCCCCCCCCCCTTGGCTTCTCGTGTTAAACCAGTTAGTGTGGCCGTGACATGGACATACGCCAAGGCAAATAACACTCTTCACTGTACTTTTGTCTTTTGTTATTATTCTATTTGTACACTATTGTATTGCTTTTTTTGTTTGTTATTGTTCTATTTGTACGATGGTGCTATGCAATACATTTAGTGCTGACAACCTAGCATTTGTACGATGGTGCTATGCAATACATTTAGTGCTGACAGCCTAGAATTTGTACGATGGTGCTATGCAATACATTTAGTGCTGACAACCTAGCATTTGTACCATGGTGCTATGCAATACATTTAGTGCTGACAGCCTAGCATTTGTACGATGGTGCTATGCAATACATTTAGTGCTGACAGCCTAGCATTTGTACGATGGTGCTATGCAATACATTTAGTGCTGACAGCCTAGCATTTGTACGATGGTGCTATGCAATACATTTAGTGCTGACAGCCTAGAATTTGTACGATGGTGCTATGCAATACATTTAGTGCTGACAGCCTAGAATTTGTACGATGGTGCTATGCAATACATTTAGAGCTGACAGCCTAGAATTTGTACGATGGTGCTATGCAATACATTTAGTGCTGACAGCCTAGAATTTGTACGATGGTGCTATGCAATACATTTAGTGCTGACAGCCTAGAATTTGTACGATGATGCTATGCAATACATTTAGTGCTGACAGCCTAGCATTTGTACGATGATGCTATGCAATACATTTAGTGCTGACAGCCTAGCATTTTGGCCTGCACCATGGAATATTGATCTGTTCTCAGACAATAGGAAAGTGTGTGGGTGGGGGAGGGGGGGGGGAACATGCGCTAAGCCGAGGCAGTTGCAGAAGGATGTTTTTTTATATTAAAAAAAAACTTCAATAATAAAATAAAAATAATAACCGTGAGTGTGGCAGAGCCCCGGATGTCAGGAGGTTCTCAATGATGAAAGCAACGCAGGGAATCGCTGGTGTGTTGGGCTATTCTGTAGAAATATTAGGGTATATGTGTCACAGAGGTTGAGGAACGCTGCTATAAATCCCAGTCACTTGGTGAACCAGCGGCAAGAAACAACATGTGGTGGATCGGGTTAGTCTCACTGGTGGGCTTCGGTCAATAAGTGATCCTCGGTCAACAGGTGAGCCTCGGTCAAACATTGAGTCTGCTCACTATGAGTAAATGGTTCCCTGTGAGTGGTTCCCTATGAGTAAGTGGTTCCCTGTGAGTAAGTTGTTCCCTGTGGGTAAATGGTTCCCTGTGAGTAAGTGCATGGTTTCCTGTGGGAATGTGGTTCCCTGTGGGTAAATGGTTCCCTGTGGGTAAGTGGTTCCCTGTGGGTACATGGGTTTCGCTGGAGTAAGTAGTTGTGGGTGGGCTGGTTATTTCTCTACATTTTTGTTTGACTAGACTTTGACAAAACAAGTTTGATGTTTGAACAATAATTCAATGATTGTATCCGTTTTAAAGTTTACTTCCCGAGGCTTAGAAGTTGTGCATCATTGAAGACGACTCCCTATTCTTTCAATCTGTAATGTGACGTCACACAATCAGGCGATAATTCTATGTTATTGATCATTTCCAATGTTTTGTACCTTACATTTACATTGATGAATATACTACACGGACACACACAGAAAATACACAGCAGAATACACATCAACACTAATTGGCCACATACACAAACACATGTGTCAACATCTTATTGCGTCATGCACATCACATCATTCTTCAGGTCATATTGACCACATACACAACACATCCACACACAAGTCATATTGACCACATACACAACACATTCTCAGACAAGTCATATTGACCACATACACAATACATTCTCAGACAAGTCATATTGACCACATACACAAACACTTCCACAGACAAGTCATATTGACCACATACACAAAACATCCACACACAAGTCATATTGACCACATACACAACACATTCTCACACAAGTCATATTGACCACATACACAAACACATCTCACACAAGTCATATTGACCACATACACAACACATTCTCAGACAAGTCATATTGACCACATACACAACACATTCTCAAACAGGTCATAACGACCACATAATACTTTTATATATGATTAACTCCCCTTTGTCCCCAGCCCTGGTTTAATACAGTTTTATCTTGACAGACATAATTTCTTCAGGTGATTACAGAAACTGTTTTCTATATTAAGTCCTGCAGTTGCGCAAGTTTTCCCCATTCCAGGCCAAAGTCCCAGCGAGTTTTTAGCAAGACTTGAAAGATAAATACTCCAAATTCAAGTTAAGACTGAAAGACGAACATTTATAATTGTACTTGAGAGTTCACTCATTAGAATCAAAGTTAGAGAAACACATTTGTTGAATAGGTTCAAGGTGACCCACAGACTTCAAAGTGACCCTTAGACTTCAAGGTGACCTATACACTTCAAGGTGACCAACAGACTCCAAGGTGACTCACAGACTTCAAGGTGACCCACAGACTTCAAGGTGACCCACAGACTTCAAGGTGACCTACTAGACTTCAAGGTGACCCAAAGACTTCAAGGTGACCCACAGACATCAAGGCGACCTATATACTTCAAGGTGACCCACGCAGACTTAAACTTTTCATTACGACATCTCAGCACACAGAATTACTTGATGTTTCTCCATTAAGACAATAAATCATCCTCGTGACTATGGTACGATCTTACAGAGGAAAATTGCGAAATTAACATTTGAAATCTAATGCTGGTACCGGCTCCGTACATTATTTTTGAATGCTAATTCCTAATCTCACTGCGTAGTCGAAGTACGTCTACGATACTTGTTACTCCATTGACGAAACGCTGACGCACTTTAGGAAGTTATGTTATCTGTTATCTAGTTCTTTTGAATTTTTATTTTTTATTATTATTTTTGGGATGGGGGTGGTGGTGTGATTTGGTTTGTTTTTAAATAAATTATTTTATTTAGGGAGGGAATGTAAAGCCAGCCCATAAGCAATAATTACTATCACTAATATTAATAGACAGGTAGCTATTGTCTCTGAATGCGTAAGATAGTCACGTGTGCGAGCCAAACATTAGGCAAGGCCAGAGACCACGTGGTCATACTGTAATACGTCACCGTTTGAAATAATCTTGATTCGCTTAAACTTGAAGATCGAATTTCACAATGGCTGTCGTTTTGTATACGACGCGTATATATCGGCGATAAATAAAACTGACGCAATTTTGCAACACAAAAAATAAAATGTATGACTTTAACATTTCTTTAGCCACAACTAAAATTTATTTTTATCAAAATATGTTGTATATAACTTGGATGTGTCTGCTTTTTAAAAAAAAAGTAAAACATGATACATTTTATTTTATTTTTACCCATCTTGGCATGTTAGTCCTGAGGTACAGAAGACTAAGTTGTCAATGGAGATGTATTTAATATACCGGTATATATATATATATAGTCAGGCATTCAATATAAGGGGCCGTGTCACACTTTCTTACACCCCCTCCCCTTTCTGGAGCGTGACGTACTTTATGGACGGCCCCTAACACTTAAGTCAATATGCCACCCCCCCCTTCCCGGATACTATCCCCGCCTCTATACAGCCTAGCACGCAATAAAATTGGTTGATGAAACTATACCTTAATAATAATAGGCCTTGTCATTTCTAAAACCGGAAAACGTAATAAGTCATAGCTCAATGTCTGTTCTATTTTTAGATTACATTTTAGCGGTACAATGTTTGAAGCATAATTACAGTCGAATCACTATGTTCTCAACATTGTTAGCATAGTAAAATTACGAAACTGTATTTCTGTTTTCAAGTCCAATAAGCTGTCTTAAATTAACGAAGAATTAACAAATAGCTGTTAAGATACATCTTACTCAATATACCTACATTTACATAATGTCTCGTATCTTTGATTAAATTTATCCTTAAAAAGATATTTGTAGCCTCAATATTTCTATTAACAGATTTCCACCATATTATTAAGGGCTATAATGTCTGTGTTATCAGTGTTATAGGTTGTAAAATATCCTCCTCCTCCTATATAATAAAAGGCTAAGTTCTGTCCGGTCATCTATAGCGATTGGTCCCTCAAACACATATGACTCCTACAGCCAATCATATTGAACACGTTTACGCGGACGTTCAAAACGAGTTATTTTTGGTGCAGTATTTCCTCCAAGACTTTATTTTGAGTTATGCCTATGCGCGTTGGAATTTATAGTCAAAATCTCTGTTTTTACGAGTTATTTATTTAAACTATAATTAATAGTATTTTCGACGTGATGCACATAGATGCCGGTCGAGACGACTGTTTGTTACAACAAAATGCCACCAATCGGTGGACGGGCTTTGTTGCTCGTAACTTAAATAATGTCTAAGTGTTATTATTGTTATAGATTGTCAAATTTCCAAATTTCGCCTCCACCCACCCGCCTCCAAAAGCCTAAACCTCGTTGCTGACTGATCCGTCCTATATTAGCCTACCCCACCCCTAACTCCGGGAGGTATGACGTCAGAGACCAGAGCTGTAACAGTAACTGTAACAATGAGCCATTCATTAAACATAAGCTTAGACTTAGCGATCCGCATGAACGCGGCTGGGAAGAAGTGAGGCGGAACCGACGTTGACATTAGACACGTGACACCAAGGAATAGATTGCACCATTCCCTCCCTGTATAAAAAGCCAACCTGCTGCGATACCCTCCTCCCTCCCCCACCCCAGATGTTGACATCGACTCTAAACTTAAGAGGAAGAGCTTATCTGATCCAGTTCCGTACCAGTTTTTGACACGGTTCCTTGTACGACTCTTCACTTCCACGTCTGCTTAGGGGCCGTCCATAAATGACGTCACGCACCTAGGGGGAGGAGGGTCCCCACATTTGTGACGATGGGGACGGGGGAGTTTAAGAATTGTGACGTCACGTCAAAACACGCTACTTTAAATCAAAGTTTCACTTAAATATTCGATTTCTTACTATTTATTTTATGACGTTTTACATGGATTCACGAATGCAACTTTACACAAAATACTATTAATACGAATACATACTAAATTAACAATAAAGTGATTTGAAGCATGCTCATTTTAAAATAGTAAATACTGCTTTCAAGGGGGGGGGGTTCCACAGCTTCGTGACTTTATATTGGAGGGAGGGGGGGTCTAAGTGTTTGTGTGACGTGGGGGAGTAAAAATCTTATCTTATCTGTTTACAGACGCTCCTTCTATACAGAAGATTATTGCGTCCTACGCTTATCTATGGTTTGTGTTTAGTCCTGCATTTTTATTAGAGATTTAAATGTTGATAAAGTGTTGGTTTTCCTGGATTCTTCAGGCAACCCATTCCACGCCCGAATTCCGGACGGGAAGAAGGAAAACTTGTATGTGTTTGTTCTTGCATACGGAATAAGAAAGGTGTTTTTATCCTTATGTCTATCTGAGGGTTGTATTAAGTTATCTTTGTGTTGTATTTCTAAATTAGAATTAATTGCTTTATGTATGATTACTACTTTGCTCTTGGTTCTTCTATCCTCTAGTGTTTCAAGGTTTAATGATTTAACTAATGGTGTTATTCTTGTCAGTTTCGAATATTCTCCAGTAATGAATCTGGCAGCTCTTTTTTGAATTTGTTCTAGTTTATCAATGTTTTCTTTGGTGGATGGGTCCCATACAGAAGATGCATATTCTAGTACAGGTCTCACCAAAGTGAGGTAGCATTTTAGTTTTATATCTCTATTACATTTGTTAAAGTTTCCTTTTTATAAAGCCTAAGGTTTTGTTTGATTTTTTAATAACTTCATTGACATGGGGATTCCATGATAGTGATAGTTTCTCATTTATTTATTACACCACGTAATGCTTGCCAGACAGGGGAGAATAACCGAAACTGATGGATGAAACAAGACAGCCCGGGTTATTTTCCCTGGTTCTTATGTTTTATCATTCTACTTCTGGCACTGACTCAGGGGTGTATCCGTATCTCATATTTGTTGAGGACGGCTGGAGGCTCTGCCTGGCGTAATGGACCAGGGGTGTATCCGTATCTCATATTTGTTGAGGACGACTGGAGGCTCTGCCTGGTGTAATGGACCAGGGGTGTATCCGTATCTCATATTTGTTGAGGACGGCTGGAGGCTCTGCCTTTAGGGATCAACCCAATAATCCCAACATTTACTCGACTCTTTAGCAGACATTTGCTTTGAAATGTGTCCCCATATTCCTTTAAGTATAAGGCTTTTACTTTTAGGGGCCGTCCATAAAGTACGTCATGCTATGTTTGACAATTTTTAACTCCCCCTCCCCCTTGTCACACATCTGAGACCCCCCCCCCTAAAGTACGTCACACTTTCGAACAAAAATGTTGTTTTTTATTAACAAAATTCAATAGAAAACAGCGTGACGTCACACTTGGCCGAACACCCCCTCCCCCTGTCACACTTTCTTACGTCCCCTCCCCCCTCTGGAGCGTGACGTACTTTATGGACGGCCCCTTAGGTCTACATTATGAGTAAGTGTAAATGACAACAAAGTTTGGTGTAGTTCTGTACACCACATGGCCAATCTTCTGTACACTACATGGCCAATCTTCTGTACACCACAAGGCCAATCTTCTGTACACCACAAGGCCAATCTCCTGTACACCACAAGGCCAATCTCCTGTACACCACAAGGCCAATCTTCTGTACACCACATGGTTAAACTCCTGTGCACCACATGGTCAAACTTAAGCCCCCCAAAAATCTGTACAAGCGTTTGATGGCTTGACTAATGTTTGAAACAATACAAATGCAGACACAGACAAAAAACAAATAAGGAAGACAAAATGAAATCAGGTCAAAATTCCTTCCTCATTGACTAGCATTATATTACATAATAGATTTTAATTATTCAAGTGAATTATAAAATCACTGTTCTTCAGCATACTCACAAGACAGAAAAAACAAGATTTCCTTTCATGAACTTACAAGAACATGATTGTATTCATGATCATGTGATAATCATATTGGATAGCACAAAAAAATATGTGTTGTCAATTTGCAATGTCAAAATCTAAATTTAATTCTTCATATCTTACCTTATCTAACACTAACATATTAAAGACAATTCCATGTCTTACCTTATCTAACACTAACACATTAAAGACAATTTCGTCCTACTCTTATCCCATAACTTATGTCTAATCTTACCTTTTTTTTTATCAGAGTTTTGAATTTTGATAACGTTTTGGTTTTCCTCAAATTTCCTGGTTTGTTCTGGCAACCCACTCCACAGCCCATTGCCAGACAGAAAAAAAAAGGATTTATATTTCTTTGTTCTTGCCAATGGAATAAGAAAAGAGTTTTTGTTCATTGTATGTCCAAGCTAGAATTCGATGTATTATTACTAACTTTGTTCTTCTACCTTATAGTGTTTCTAGGTCTTGTCAGTTGTGAATATTCTCTAGTAATTTATCTTGCAGCTCTTTTTTTTAAAATTTGTTTTAATTTCTGTTTTCTTTGGTTTTTGAGTTCCATACAGAAGATGCACATAATATACTAGTGTAGGTCTGACCCATGTAAGGTAGTATTTAAGTTTTATGTTCTTATTACATTAAAAGTTTCTTTTTTATAAAGCCTAAAGTTTGGTAGGATTTTGTCAAATTATTTCATGGATACAATGATTCCATGATAATTGTTCATTCATTAGTAATTACTCTAAACTCTAAGTACTTTGCATCTTTATTTTAGACTGTCTCCCATTAGTTCCATGAATGAAATACAGTAGTTGACATTTATCTGTTTCTTCTTCTTTGGTACTCTTACATTTTTCTGGGATGAAAGAATTGAAAGACATACTCCAAGTCTAGTTTTGTTCATTCATGTAAGCCTCTAAGATTTTGTCATCTTGTTCTGATTTCATTGTTCTATGGATCATACAATCATCAGTAAATAACCAACATTTTGTTCCTGATGAGAATCTATTTGGTAAATCAAATACTTTTTGTATGTAAATTAAAGAGAGTAGGGGACCTAACACAGTTTACTGTTATTATTGGTGCTGATTAACCTTTATCAATTATTACACTTTGTTCTCTGCCAATTAACATTCATCAATTATTACAGTTTGTTCTCTGTCTTGAATCCACTGGTGCAATGGACCAGAGTTGTCAAAATTTTTATATATTATATCTTTTTCAAAGTAAATTAGAATGGTGAAGTTTATCAAATATTTTAGAGAAGTCTAGTAATATTGTATCTATTTGATACATCTAAGCCTTACCACAGATCATCTATTAGACCAATTAATTGTGTATTTTTAATTATTTTGTGTCCCATAACCTCGTGGTCGTAGGCGGTTCTAATGTTTCTATTAGAACTTTCTCGGGGCTTGGTAGACTTGGCGGCGCCCATCTCCCCTCCAGGTCAGCAGAGGACTTTTTAGCAATAGTCATTCATAAACATTTTTATTGTGGCTTTAACGTGGGCTAGATCCCACGCCCCTCAGCTTGTGAGGCGAGCGCACAACTGACTTTGCTATCCAGCCGCAATTGTGTAATTGTGAATTACATGAGCCGTAAAGCTGTATTGACTCAGGCACAGGAAATTATACTTTAGTTGGTCATTAACTATTCTACTATATATTATGTCTTCTAGTAATTTGCAAGTAATACTAGTGAGTGAAACAGGTATTTAGTTACAGTTACAGGATCTGTTTTATCTAGAGTGTTAACTTGAGTTAGTTCCCCATCATGTGGCCTTTTACCCTGGTATGGTATACAAAGGCTTGCAAACGTACTTCAAAACTATGTATCTCAGGAAATTGCAGACCACAAAATGCCAAGATCAAGGAGGCTTTCACTTTTAAAAATATAAATTTTATGTTTGAAAACATGAATAAAACAAGTATAATTGGTAATGTTATTTGAACAAGTCATGAAAGTGAAAGTAAACAAAATACGACTAGCTGCGACACATCCATGGTCTTATTAAAATGAATGAAATCTTTCCGAGTCCATTCTGACATCTTAAATAACTAGTGTTATTACAACAAGGGATCAAGTAACAACAAATAACAACAATGAAAGTGGATGCTTGACCTTATCACCCAAACACAAGAGAAACAAATTATTGAAAAACTTGAACTGTTGGTAAACATTGGTGGTCACAAAAAAAAACATGGCTCTCTGTATAAACAAAGACCAATAACATAAACAAAAGGCACTAAGACAGACCACCCAAAGCACAGCAACAATCTAATGCAGGGATGAGTCCCCATTTAACTTTATTTTCTTAAGCTGATATTTTTCTTGCTCATGCTTACGATATTGGTGGTTCTTCAAATGGGCCCTCTGGTTAAATCGCCGGCCACACTGACGACAACCAAAGGGTCTCTCCTGGGTGTGTTTGCGCGTGTGTACAACAAGCTGACCCTTGACCCTTGCTGTGTAGCCACACTCTTTGCACTGGAAACTTTTTGAGTCGCAGTGTGTGAGTAAATGTTGCTCTAAAATTATATGTTGCGTGGTAGAGTATTCACATATGTAACACTCGTAAGGCTTGTCATTTTCATGTTTCCTGAGGTGGACTTTAAGACTCCATTTATTGCAGAAGCTTCTGTCGCACATCTCACACAGAATCGGTCTGTTTTTGTCATGGGTAAATTTATGGCAATTCAGGTCCATCTCGTCATAAAAAATCCTGTCACATTCAAGACAAAAAAATGAGTGTTCGCCCTTGCCACCAGAAGGTCGCCGATCTGATTCATTTTCTGTGGTGGAGAATAAAATAAGACAAGACAGATGTAATACTGTAATATAATAATGTATTAAAGTATATTTATATAGTGCAGTCCTTCAGTCTGGGCTCACATAACTAGAGAAAAATATGTTATATTATGTACAAAATATTCATATTTAATAAAACATATAATGACATGACATAAGCTATGTTAACCAGTCAAAGAAATATCAGCCTGAAAAGTGTAGCTTTCTAAAAAGTTGCGTTTTGAGTGCAGTTTTGAAGGCCCGAAGAGAAGGACTAGTATTGGGAGAAAATTCTATTGCACCTGAGCACAAAAGAGAAGCAGAATGTTTTAGTTGTAGTTGCAGTGTGTGTCTTATGAACAAAAAGAAAAACATTGTCTACAGAAGGTTTTAGTTGCAGGGTGTGTTACAAAGAAAAAGATTGTCTATAGAAGAGCAACGCTGACAAGAGGCTGAATAGACAGAAAGAAAGTTTGGCAGATAGGAAGAACACAATTCAGAGAAAAAGTTGTGGCAATTGATGCAAAGTTTGCTGGTAGTGGAAGCACAGTTTTTAATATCAATGTGTATTGAGTGAATGAAATAGTGAAGTGATATGGTCGCTTTTTTTCTTCTTCCTTTAGAACAGATTTTCCCAACCCCGTGCCCACGGGCACCATGGCGCCCGCGGAATGATTCGTTTGTGCCCGCCACTATTCGACAGAGACAGAATGTTTTCATAAACATTAATTAAAAATGTGAATTATTTTTATTTATTTGTTAGACTTTTAATTTTTGTGAGTGCCTAGGTTTATTAAATATGTTCGTTTGTTTGCGATATTCCTTCTGAAAATTTGCACAAGCTGTCTGCGATAACCACCGATGGGGCACCAGATGGTAGGTAATAAGAAAGGATTTATTGCCCTCTGCAAGAAGGATTAATCATTTTCAAACTTTATGTCCTGCCACCAGGAAGCTCTGTGTTGTAAAATATTGACATTTGAACACGTTATGAAAATAGTTACAAAAATAATCAATTCTATTTGAGCAGCTCCTTTGCAACACCGACTTTTCAAGGCCCTGTTAGAAGTATAGAAGATACTGAAGATAAAGGACATGATCTTATTCTGCATACTGAAGTACGTTCGCTTCATAAATGATAAAAATGAAAATTATGATGAACTAGCTGACTCTCGTTGGCTGATTGAATTGGGATCTCTCACAGACATCATGGAAAAATTGAATTCTTTAAATTTGTATTTGCAGGGGAAAGACAAAAACATAGCTGAAATGATAAGCTCTGTAAAGTCATTTAAAGCTAAATTGGATTTGTTGATATCACATCTGCAGATTAATTCTCTCGTGCATTTGCCACATATGAAGAAAATGCTAGGTAACAATGAATTAAACGGGTAATTTTTTATTAAGCATCTTCAAGTTTGAAAAAAAAACAGTTTGAAGAGAGATTTTTGCAGTTTACACATATCGAGCCAATTGTTTCCTTCTGTATCAATCCTTTTACTTGCCAAATAAATGTAATGGAAATGGCCGCATGTATTGCAGATTTTGTTCAAGGTAAGGCAGAAGAATTAGAGTTAGAAATTGTGGACCTTAAGAATGATATTTTGCTAAAATCGTAAATATCAGAGAACTTTTGGAATACAGTGGACAAAGAAAAGTCCTTTTTTTGGTTGTAAAATGTCATATAAAATTAAATCATTTCTCAGCTCAAAATATTTATGCGAATCATTGTTTTCAAAGATGAACTTAATAAATCAAGATATAGATCTCGACTGACCGATGAACATCTTTATGATTGTTTGCTAACAGGATTATCATCATGCTCTCCTAATTGTGAGGCACTGGCCAATGACATGCAATACCAAGGATCACATTGACATATTGATATATCTTTTTATAAAATATTTTCTTTGTATTTGTGTTTACATTTTGTAAATACATTTCTCTGTGTGTATGCAATTTGAATAATAATTTTATTATTTTGAAACATTTTTGTTTATTATTTATTAATAAATTAAGAATATAAGAAAAATAAATTATGGGAAAATGAGAAGTTATGGAAGGAGTTTGTCGATAAAGAATGGGTGGTGCACGCCACCCTACCGATATTTTAGAATGTGCTCTAGAGTACAAAAAGGTTGGGAACCCCTGCTTTAGAAGATGCATGCCAGCGGAATTTTAAACTTTTTTTTTCAGTTTTTCAAGAAATGGTGAACCTGAAAGAGGACAGTTGCAATGGTCAAGATGAGAGAGAACAAGAGGACAGTTGCAATGGTCAAGATGAGAGAGAACAAGAGGACAGTTCCAATGGTCAAGATGAGAGAGAACAAGAGGACAGTTGCAATGGTCAAGATGAGAGAGAACAAGAGGACAGTTCCAATGGTCAAGATGAGAGAGAACAAGAGGACAGTTCCAATGGTCAAGATGAGAGAGAAAAAGAGGACAGTTGCAATGGTCAAGATGAGAGAGAACAAGAGGACAGACTAACGTTTTCCTTGCACTAACTGTGAGGTAGTGACTGATTGAGGTGATCTGACAGATGGCGTGTAGGCAGAGAGACTGAAGTAAGAGATAAGGTAATTGAGCTGATTTGATAGATGGCGATGTAGGCAGAGAGACAGAGAGATGAGGTAATTGCAGACCTGTTGTCGCCAAGATACCAAGAAGATGAGATGATGTGAACTGAATGTCAGAACTTGCTACCTGAAGAGAGAAAGGAAGGGACAAATAGTTACCCAAAGAGAGAAAGGAAGAGACAAATAGTTACCCGAAGAGAGAAAGGAAGAGACAAATAGTTACCTGAAGAGAGAAAGGAAGAGACAAATAGTTACCTGAAGAGAGAAAGGAAGAGACAAATAGTTACCTGAAGAGAGAAAGGAAGAGACAAATAGTTACCTGAAGAGAGAAAGGAAGAGACAAATAGTTACCTGAAGAGAGAAAGGAAGAGACAAATAGTTACCTGAAGAGAAAAAGGAAGAGACAAAGTAGAGGATGATTTGTTATTGTGTCTGTCTTGTCGTCATTCACCTTCAACTTGCTGAGAATATCCCCTCACCCGTGCACATACTGTAATATCACAATTACAAATTGGTGTGTGCATCAAATGACACAATTATAAATTAGAGTGTGCAGCTAATGACACAATTATAAATTTGTGTGTGCAGCTAATGACACAATTATAAATTTGTGTGTGCACCTAATGACACAATTATAAATGTGTGTCTCTGTCCTAGATATAGGTGAGAGTTAACAATGTTTACACTGCTAGTTGACACCACTGTCAAGCGGGGCTGTCAATACTGTTGTAAAATGCTGCCCGGGTACCCGTCCAAAGTTTGAACGGGTACCCGGGTTACCCGTTAGAAATGCCAAAACAATTTCACCGTCATGCCCGCTATTAGCCATTTTCTTTATTATGAGAACGGAAATTTAGATGTAATGACTCAGCCATGTGAAAATGATAACATCGAAATACTACTACAGTACAGTAGTGGAAAAACAATGAGCAGAGAGGTGCCAAAGTGAATGTCTTTTTATGGGTGTTTGAACAAAATCTTATAAAATATAAAGGGCGGTAATAGTATGATGACAAGGCGGTTATTTCTAGTTCATAACTGACAACTGTGTTAATTGACAAAACTTTCCGGACCTTCACCTACTTAGTGGACCCATCCCTCAGCATTTATGTTTGTTGTTATAGTGTGAAGATCATTCAACGATTGAAATATTATTGAACAAAAAAAGAATATAGCAGGTGTTTTTTTTAAAAAGTATGGTGGGGATAGGAGAGGAGACGTGTGTGAGTGGGGGGGGGGATTAGATAAACAACATTGGCTCTTATCAATCGGTAGCAAAGATGTGCGGCTTATTTCAAAGACAAAGCCATTTCTAGCCCTTCCTGGTTATTGGTGTTGTGTTCTATTTTGTGTCTTACTGAATGCACCCACCCCCCCCCCTCCAGCATTTATTATTTTTATTATAGTGAAAATCGTTAAACCAATGGAATATTAATTTTAAAAAAAAAGAATATTGCAGTTGTTTTTTTTTAAAGTATCGTGGGGATAGGAGTAGAGACTTGTGTGTGTGTGTGTGTGAATTAGATCTGTGGCGTATTTCAAAGCCAAAACCAAGGTCATGTCTAGCCCTTCTAAGTTATCGACGTTGTATTCTATTTTCCTTACTTGAACAATTCAAAGAACCAAAAACTTTTTTTAAAAAAATGATTTAGTTCCATATTCTAGGAAAAACAAAGTGTATAAAATACAGTGTAGTTTGTCGGGACCGTATTTTATTTCCGTTTGACATTTATTTCCTTTTAAGTATTTTCATGTTAAACATATTTCACAGTATATATTTCAAACGAAAACTGTTAATTTGATAAATTATTCACAAGCCGAAATGTGAACACAGAGGAGCCCCAGTTCGACCACTGTTGGTAAAGACATTGCAGTAGCCTTTTCGCGGGTACCCGGGCGCAATTTTACTACCCGGGTAATTGCTCGGCAACGGGTACCCGGGTCCCCGTTGACAGGCCTACTGTCAAGTACATTAATTGTTAATTAAATGATGCTATTAATGATTTATGTGAATTTTTACCATTGATTCCTGTGAACTCGGCATCCAAGCTTTCATTCCTTGTTACATTGTTGGTTGACATAGTTCCTGGGGGCTTGCAATCCAAACGTTCATTGTTTGTTATGATATTGATGGTTGATTCTTCGCTACTACCGCCCAACACTTTCAATTTCTTAATGGGCTCATTAGTAACGTCCACGACCAACTTTCTTTTTCTGGATTTTGAGACGTGTCCTTGAGAGATGCTGCCATCAGACGTGACCTTCACCTTGCTTTCAGAGAGAGACGCTGCCGTGTTCAAAGAAAAGGATTTGGTCTTGGGATGGATGCTTGACACGTGTTCGCACAACTCTTTCCACGTATGTGATGAGAATGTGCACATGTCGCAGTGAAATTTCTCCAGAGGATGAATATTTTTTTTATGCCTGATAAATGTTGCCTCCCTAAAAGCCATCAATCCACATTTGCACTTAAATGTTGTTTGCTTGCCACCAATCACCAGCTTTCTGGCTGACACATCGTTGAGTGTCTTAGATTTAGATTCGGGGTGAGACCTGAGAAAATGCTTTTTCATCTTTTTCCATTTCAGTGCAGCAAATTGACACCGATTACAGTAAAAGCTGGCTGCTGGGTGTTCCATTGCTTTGTGTTGAAGTATCGTCGCTATTTCTGTACTAATCATGTCACAGAAGAGGCACTGAAAGACTTCACGCTTCTCTTCTTTTGCACAATGTTTTTTGTGTAACTCTACATCTTCAACTTCCTTTTCATCTGTAACAACATTGGAATAGTTCTTCTGTTTCTTCTTACATTTAGATGTAGAGATCTGGTTTTCAAGGAAAGATTTGTTTCCATTAAACTGAGCCAAAGTTTTATCCTTGGGACTTCCCTTGTGTTTAGTTAAAGATGTTCCCTCCATGGTGATTAAGTCTAAAAAATTTCTTTAAAAAAACAGAAACAATTGTTCCTAATGTCTTCTTTCAATCTGTTTACTGCGGCCTGCATGTATTTATAATGTATCGAATGGGTTACTGGAAGAGCATCGTTAGTTTCTCAGTGGGATAACCCAAATCTGATATCATTTCAAAGATATAGCTCAAGAATTTCCTGTTAGTTATTTTAAAATTTTAATAACCGGATTGTAAATATACAGCGATCATCTGTATAATAATAATTATAAAAAGTATTTATAATAATGAGGCTTCCTAGAAATGTAAATCAGATAACTAAAAATAAAATAAATGTCAATAAGCATTGATATGTTTAGTTTTGAATTGGCTTTTTTTTCTAATTTGAATAAATATCTTGTTGATGTCTCATTGTTAATTGAATGAATATCTTGATGATGTCACATTATTGATTGTGTGAATATCTTGAAGATGTCTAAATGTCTCATTATTGATTGAGTGAATATCTTGATGATGTCTCATTATTGATTGAGTGAATATCTTGATGATATCTCATTATTGATGTGTTCAATTCAAGACAATTACAATTGATCTTTTCTATTCTTAATAATAATAATAAATTGATTATTTATATAGTGCTGTATCCCAGTAAGGAACTGGGCTCACAGCGCTTTACATGAAAGAATAACATACTTATAAGTATTAAATTAACTTTCATATCACAACAAACACACAAAATTACAATACATTATACATAAACTACGTTAATCATTTACAAGAAATGTTGTTTCATCAATTTTAAAAATAAATTTTGAAAAGATGTGTCTTAAGTGCAGTCTTGAAGGACTTGGTTGTTTGAATACTACGTATGTGTAATGGTAGAGAATTCCATTGTTTGGCTGCACAAAAAGAGAACGACCTTTCACCAAACGTTTTGGTGCGTGTCGTAGGAACAGAGAGAACGCGTGTGTCTGCAGAAGATCTTAGCTTGCGAGTGGGTGAGTAGACCGACAAAAGTTCAGTAAGATACGATGGGCATGCAGGCCTGCCAACCTGCCAAGAAAAAAAATCTGTAGAGGGGTCCACGCGCGGCGTTGCAGCACCCCACGGCGCTGGTTTAAGAACTACATACTAAATAAATATAAAGTAATAAGTTAAATCCATTATCTTTTAATTTAAGTGTCTACAGAACACCACAGAATACTGGAAATGTTTACATTGCATTCAGATACACGAGAGAATAACCATGTTTTTCACATATGAACAGAGGCTGCATAGAGTTCAGCTTTCCAGCATTTCCCTAGTGGCCTTTTTTAACTTGAACAGTTCTTTAGTCAACTGAAGTTAGCTTTGCTTTTAGATAAATAGTTTTTAGTAAGAAACTTTAGAAAGAGTATCATTCATCTGAATTAACCGAATTAATGATTGCTCTTGTTTCATTGTAGTTTTTCTGGAAACATTTCTTTGAATCTGGCATTAAAAAGATAGGTATTAGAAAAATCTTTATTTCTTCCAAAAAGTAGGATGGTAAATAAAACTTTCCATATCATATCTGAATTTCCTATTCCTTCAACAATAATAAGAAAGTAATTGTTAACAGATGTAGACTATTTTTGTAGATTCACTACTTTTACTTTACTAATCAGCAGTTGTAATTTTTGCATTTAACTATTTTTTATTGTTATTGAACCCACCACTTTCAAAAGATAATTAGGTCTGGCACAGATTGCCAATGTTTCGCCACGGCCACAGGCGAGTGTTTTTCCAAATACTGATCACTGATACTGTTTCGAAAACGAATGTCCCAATGACGTCTTTTCTTTATTTGTTTAGATTTAGTTAGACTAGTCTTAGTACTAGTACAAACACTCTGAAGCTCAGTCACTGGAAAACCGTTTTTAGCAGCGTTCCATACAAATGTATCCATTTTTTTTAAAAGTCACAGAACAGCTGAATATTAGGCTGGTAAATGGAATAATGTACGATCGGATGGCCAACGAAGCAATAGTTGGGGACGCGGTGGTCGAGTGGCAGCACACTGGACTGTCGTACCGATGGTCACGGGTTCGAATCCGTGTGAAGGCAAGGGTTTGTTCCCGGGGCCTAGGGCGTCCCTGAGTCACCCCGCTCCGAATGGGTACCTAACACTACATTTAGTTAGGCGGCTGGGTAATGCGTGGAACCCACAAAGCCGTGGCCTGTGAATGCTGCATCACTTGCCAACAGATCATCTGTCATGGTCTGTGGACGCAACTATCTTCTGCATAGAAGGAGCGTCTGTATAGATAAGATAAGATAAGATAATAGTTAGATATCGCGGTTCGCTTGGATAACGGAAGTACAGGAAAAACCTAGGAAGTGGCATCTTTCATTTTCGAAATACATCACCGCCATTATTAGTATTAGCTTTTCTTTTTATAATTTTTTCGCATTCGGATTTTTCATAATGAATTTTTTTTTCCGGAAAATCGGGAGATTAAGGGTCTTATCAGGATTTCGTAAGCAAGGGTAAAAAATCCGTATAATCCCGAAAAAATCGGGAGGGTTGGCAGGCCTGGGCATGAGTCCGAAAAGAAATTGTGACAGAGAACGACCAGTTTGTAATCAATACGGGCTTGTATAGGCAGCCAATGAAATGAGCGAAGAAGTGGAGTAACATGGTCATGTTTTTTTGCCTTGAGCACTAGTCTGGCAGCTGAATTTTGAACTTTCTGTAGTTTTTCAATGCATTGTTTTGGCACACCTGACAGAAGAGAATTGCAGTAATCCATACGACCCAGTACAAGAGCACAGACTAGTGTTTTTGTGGCACTAACTGTTAAGTAATGACGGATTGAGCTGATCTGACGAATGGCAGTGTAGGCAGAGCGACAGATGTGATTGATGAAGTTGTTATTAGACATGTTGTCAGAAATAATGTAGCCAAGATTCCTAGTCGATGTTGTGAACAGAATATCCGAACTGGCTACGTGAATTGACTTCGGAAGAGACAAAGTACTGCGTGATTTATTGTTGCAAAATAGAAGTGCTTCAGTCTTGTCATCATTCAGCTTGAGTTTGCTTAACGTCATCCAAGACTTCACTTCACCAATGCACTCCTGCAACAATTGGACACCGGAGTCCATATTAGAGGGATCAGTGTGAGTATATAGTTGAATATCATCTGCAAATGATTGGCTTTTAACTGAATGCTTTTCAAGCAGTAGAAGTAGCGGTCTTGTATACAGTACAAAAAGTACCGGACCCAAAACAGAGCCCTGAGGCACACCATAAAGCAAGTCAGCTTTGTGAGAGATACAGCCATCTACTGATACTACCTGTGATTTGTTAGATAAGTATGATTGAAACCAAGCCAGAACTGAGCCAGAAATTCCAAAATAATTTTGCAGGGTTTTCAGCAGTATTTGATGGTCGACAGTGTCAAAGGCTGCACTAAGATCTAAGAGGACCAATATAGAAATTTTCCCACTGTCCAGTGCGAGCAGGAGGTCATTTGTTACCTTCTTGTGGTGAACTGTTTGATGGTTGTTTTTTTCTTGCATTTTCAACATCCCAATCAACCCTGGTTTTTTGCATTGTGGAAAGTGACAACAAAGGACTGATGTAAAAAGTGACAACAGAGGACTGACGTAAAAAGTGACAGTAGAGAAATGTTGTATTACAATAATTGACCATAAAACGTATATTATATAGACTATCTAAAGTTTATTTTAAATCTATATTTTCTTTAGTTAGTACATAAGTTATTTGTACAAATGTTCATTCATTGCAGTAATTTAGGTGATGGAGAATAATATGAATCTGCTAATGCTGCTGTTTGCTTTATGCTTAAAAATTAAAAAGACTCACAAATTAATAGCTGAAATACAACATATAATTATGCATTTAATAAATTAAAAATGTAAGTCTGTAAGTTCTCACAAGAAAATTAAATTTCGCTGTGAAATAATAAACGTGTAGAAACTGCAGGATTACCCATTTCTTTTTGGCTGTGGGAATAATGATAGGCAATATGGCTAAAGCAAAGAGAACGGTGCGCTCAACTATTTGCATTGTCATTTTTGTTCATTGTTACATTTATTATAAATTTACACTTGAACTTGAATAAACTTAAGAGTATGAGTATAAAGTATAAGTGCAATTATTTTTATCCATAAACGTAATTAAGGATGCAGTTTTAGGGTCTGGGTTAGGTTTAGTTGTCTATTTTTTAAATTAAATTAGAAAAAAACAAATAGCAGCCAAAAATACCATGCCATGATATTCATATATTACGTAATGGAGCGCACCGTTCTCTTTGCTTTTATCAGCAATGCTAGACAATATTCCCACAGCTGTGTGAATAGCGCTTGCCTTTTAAATAACTTAACTTATGGATGGCAGATGTGTCTTCATTCTTATATTTAACAAACATATAACTTTTTGAAACGCAACAGTAACTAGTAGTATGTAAACAACAGGCTCAAGTGGCGGCTCAAGACAGGCGGCAGTCAGTACCAATCTTCTAGGCAGTAGTTTAAAAAAATCATGTGGCTACGTACACTGCGGTGGTATCTTGTCGTATCTATACAGACGCTCCTATATAGAAGATTATTGCGTCCACTGACCATGCCGGTCTGTTGGCAAATGACGCAGCGTTCACTGGCCACGGTATGAGGGCTCCACGCATTACCCAGCCGCCTTGTTTCACAAGTCACAAGTATTAGGTACCCATTTGGAGCTGGGTGGACTCAGCGACACCTTTGGCCACGGCCACGGGAACAAATCCCTGCCTTCGCGGTGGTTTACCTAGCAAAATCATCAGCTTTGTCCAAAGAAACTGCATAAACTTAAACGTAATGATATTTACTCCTAACTAAAAATAATTTAGACTTATTATTTAGGCATACAGTCTTTCTAGAACTGTCCAACTCAAAACTTCTGGTCGTGGCAGCCTTTGATGATTTTTTTAAATATAAAAAGTATTAGTTACTATGGTGGATGTTTTATTTGTATTACACATGTCAGTCTTGCTAGGTATACCACATGGATAAGCATAGGACGCAATAATCTTCTGCATAGAAGGAGCGTCTGTAAGAAATAAGACACGCGAACACAGGTCAAATAGATCTTACTGCTAGGTATACCGCTGCGGTGTACATAAGACACTTCCATTCCTTTTTTTTTAAACGTTCGCAATTAATCTATTCAAGAGTATTATGATTATTATTGAACTTAAAATGACACTTAAAGTAATGCTTTGAAGTTAAGTCTAAAGATTATTCCATCGATGCAATTATTCGACAATAACGTCATATTTTTTATATTAAAAAATTATACATTATACAGTGGACGAAAAGGGTTTAAAAATAATAATTTTTAATTAATGTATGATTTGCTCTTTTGTGAGGGGGGTAAGAAATTTTATTACATAACAAGATTCCTACATTAACATTCTCATTCTTGTACATTGACGACATTGTATATAAATATAAAACTCTGGTTAAACTCTCATTCGAACGTTATTTAGCAAGGTAAGGTTGCCTTAAAAAGAAAAGATATTTAAAATTCAGCAATTAGCTGCTGCTTAAACTCAAGTATTTACTTTTTCCCCCCCCTACTCCTGATTCTGATTACTCAAACTCAAACTCTGAGCTCTGACTCTGAGTCTGAGCAGTACTTGCAGCTGCGGTACGAGCGGGTACTTAAACTTCATTTCAGTTTCAGTTATTTATTTATTTATTTATTTATGAGAAACTATTACTATATTTCAATAGCTATGTCAAGGGAATTAACAATACTGACACTGAGTAACACCATTGAGTCCATTGCTGTGCAATAAGTTAAACATTAAACAAATCATTAAACTTAAACCTAGAAAAAAGTAGAAACAGTTGACCTGAGTACTGAGTAGAAACACCAATAGTTGACACTAGTCACTAGACATCTTATCTTATCTTATCTGTTTACAGACGCTCCTTCTATACAGAAGATTATTGCGTCCTACGCTTATCTATGGTTTGTGTTTAGTCCTGCATTTTTATTAGAGATTTAAATGCTGATAAAGTGTTGGTTTTCCTGGATTCTTCAGGCAACCCATTCCACGCCCGAATTCCGGACGGGAAGAAGGAAAACTTGTATGTGTTTGTTCTTGCATACGGAATAAGAAAGGTGTTTTTATCCTTATGTCTATCTGAGGGTTGTATTAAGTTATCTTTGTGTTGTATTTCTAAATTAGAATTAATTGCTTTATGTATGATTACTACTTTGCTTTTGGTTCTTCTATCCTCTAGTGTTTCAAGGTTTAATGATTTAACTAATGGTGTTATTCTTGTCAGTTTCGAATATTCTCCAGTAATGAATCTGGCAGCTCTTTTTTGAATTTGTTCTAGTTTATCAATGTTTTCTTTGGTGGATGGGTCCCATACAGAAGATGCATATTCTAGTACAGGTCTCACCAAAGTGAGGTAGCATTTTAGTTTTATATCTCTATTACATTTGTTAAAGTTTCTTTTTATAAAGCCTAAGGTTTTGTTTGATTTTTTAATAACTTCATTGACATGGGGATTCCATGATAGTTTCTCATTTATTAAGACTCCTAAGTATTTTGCATCTTTAGTTTGGGTCAGTTCTTTTCCATGAATGTAATATTTTGAATTTATTTGTTTCTTTTTCTTTGTTACTCTTAACAGTTGACACTTTTCTGGGTGGAAAGACATACTCCAGTTAGTTTCCCATTTTATCAATTCATCTAAGTCTTTTTGTAAAATTTTGCTGTCTTGTTCTGATTTAATTGTTCTATAGATTATACAATCATCAGCAAATAACCTAACTTTTGTACCTGTTGAGATGTTGTTGGGTAAATCATTTATATAAATTAAAAAGAGTAAGGGACCTAGCACAGTTCCTTGTGGAACTCCTGAGTTAACCTTTATTGGTGCAGATTTAGATCCATTAATTATTACAGTTTGCTCCCTGCCCAAAAGGAAGTCTTGGATCCAGTGATGTAAGGAACCTGAGATTCCAAAGTAGTTAAGTTTTTTAAGTAAACTAAGGTGGTGAACTTTGTCAAATGCTTTTGAGAGTCTAGTAATATTGTATCTATTTGATCATTTTTGTCTAAGCCTTTTGATAGTTCATCTATTAAACCTATTAATTGTGTTTCACATGATCTGTTTTTTCTAAAGCCGTGTTGATGTGGGCATAGGGCATTATATTTGTCAAGGTGGTTAACTATTCTACTATATATTATGTGTTCTAGTAATTTACAGGTGATACTAGTAAGTGATACAGGCCTGTAATTACCAGGGTCTGATTTATCCCCTTTCTTAAAGAGTGGAGTTACGTTAGCTAATTTCCAATCCTGGGGCACTTTACCCTGGTTTAGAGAGGCTTGAAAGAGAACTACAAGGATTGGGGACCGTTCATTGCTTAGTTCTTTTAATAACCTTGCAGGCTATTAACCTATCTAGTCTAGAGCAGGGTTCGGGAAACCATATATGGCTCGCGAGCCAGATGTGGCTCTATTGATGGTTGCATATGACTCACATACAAATATTTGATTTTTTAAAAAAGTTCTTAGTCTACTTTAATCTACATATTAATTGCATGTAAAAAAGACTCCACATGTGCATGAAGCTTAACGGTTTAACATCACCATGTATCATATCAACCAGATTACTTAGCCATCAGCAAAGCCATGTAGCACCTTTCGTCACATTAATGGTAAGAAGTACTCATTATTGATTAGCAACAGCATAACAATATTATTTAAAAAAATTCAGAGACATAATTATTGTACTTTTAGTGTTGAAATTATTGGCCGTCCGTAAATTATGTCACGCACATTATAAAAAAGGGGGGGGTCCACACAATTGTGACGAGGGGGAGGGGGTCTTTAAGAAATGTAACGTCACATCAAAACGCGCAACTTTAAATAAAAATTCAAAGTAAATATTTGATATCTTAAAATTTATTTAATGACGTTTTAAATGGCTCATGTGTGTTATGTTATTGAAGTGCAGCCTTACACTAAATACTTACATACTTAAATCATAAAAAGTTATTTTAAAATGCTAATTTTGAAAGAAAAAATACGGCTTTTATAGGAAGTGCAAAGCTCTGTGACATCATATTGGAGGGGGGTCTAAGTTTTTGTAACGAGGTGGAGGGGGGCGAAAAATCTTCCAAAATGGCGTGATGTCATTTATGGACGGCCTCTAACACAAAATTCGCACATGTACTTGAATTTTCGCTTAAACATAATGTATGGCTCTCACAGAATTACTTTTCAAAATATGTGGTGTGTTATGGCTCTCTCAGACAAAAAGTTTCCCGACCACTGTACTAGAGGCTAGAATATAGTATATAGAAGAGCAATGTAGTAATAAGTAAGGATACTAATACATAAGCTTTTCATAAGACAATAACACTAACTTTGACATATAACTTAAATATAGTCTAATACAACCCTAAGATATTCATGGGATAAAAACACTTTTCTTATTCAGTATTCAAGAACAAATTCATACAAATTCTCATTCTTCCCATCTCATGATCATGTCATCTGGAATTCGGACCTTGCATTGGTTGCCTGATCATAGATCAAACCAGGAAAACCATCACACTATTGACATTTAAAACTCCAATAAAAATGCACGACTAGACATAAACCTTATATAAACTTTGAGGTGCAATGATCTTCTGTATAAATTATAGAAGGAGCATCTGTAATAGCAATATTAATACTAATGGATAAAAGAAAGGAAATATTAAACATAAATTTTCACCAACTTATACTTACATTATGAATAATAATACTGTCAAATCAATAATTTTTTTAAATACAATTTCCCTTGGGAATTGCGTTTATACATTTGAAATGTCTGTGCACTGTTCGAGCTTGCACATGCAACTCCTCCTGAACCATACCAGATAGAGGGTTCGTGTCTTTTGCAAATATGCTAAGGAGGTGCCAAGGATGTGCAACAGCCAAAAAAATACCAAAAAGGTTTAATGTATTTCCTGGAAAATTTAAAAAAACCTGAAAAAATATCAGTACATGTTATTTTGTCAATTTCTCTCCAACCATAACAACTATCGGGTTGAAACAAACGCCAAACAATAGCTAATAATATTTAGAACAATGTTGGAGATGGAATTTTTTAAAAATCTCTTTTCGTTCGACTCCTATTTTAGCAGCAATTTGTAGATAGCAATTGTTTTCTTTAGTTTCAAAATTATTGATTTGAAATGACTTTTAATGTAATCTAGAATGATAGTTAATGGGGTTTTCCCGTTTTGTGAATGCTTGTGTTAGATTGTTGCGCTGTGTGCATTATATTGGCACATTCTTGGTGCGATGTAGCGTGAGGGGATATGACGTCATATTGTGTTTAGTTTCAGAATTGGTTATTTGAATCGACTTTTAATGTAATCTAGAATGATTTCCCTTGAATAAAAAAATCGGAAATTCTTTGTTGGAAATTGCGTTTAAATACTCAATAGAGTTTTTATTACTTGTTTTAAATTTCAATTTCATATTCATTAGGCCTATCCATTTTAATAATATTATTAGTTACATTAGGCTACAGTGGGGCCCACTTAACTCGAGCCCGGTTAACTCGTCAGCTCTATTAAGTTGACAGTTTTTTTTTGGAACCGCCAAATTCTCTCTTTGTCTTTCATTTTTTCATCGGTTAATTTGATTTTTTAAGTCACCGAGCCCTAATATTTCGAGCACAAAAGAGTGCCAAATTTGCAACTTAGCGTCGGTTAGCTCGATCCCCGTCTGTTCGCCTAGCAATGCACTTTGGCATTTTTAGTTCAAAACAGTGTTGACATCTCGCTTTCTTCGAGACTTCCGGCTATTGTGTGATTCTACGAGATTTCAATAAAAATTACAGGATGTTTTTACTTTCAATTTGATTCCGTGTGTGAATTAGTTTGAGTATGTATTCACCAGAGGTACTCGAAAATCGCGTTAGTGGTCTTTAATCCGTCATTATTTTGCTGTGCATGTTATATTATTATTAAACATAATTCATTTTCTGATGCATTAATCATTTTATTTTTTAAGATAAACGAATATCTTTAGAAAATAAAATAAAGGTTTGTATCGAGAATCGACGGTGGTTTTTATATAATTAAATAAAAATTATTATTATTCTTTTAAAAGTTTGTTGTTGCTTTGTTACCAGTAAGATACGTGACTGTGACTAACATGCGCTTGAAGGTGAAATCAAATCATTTTAATATTCTAGTATATATATAATATACACGTCATCACTGTTGTAGGTTGAATTCTGATAAGGTCAAGGCCGCATTTGTTACTATTTATATTACAAGTTACACGTATCATTTGATGGACGGTGGAAATTCGAGTGCGGTCTCATAGTGACAGAGATACTGCACGTCAAAAGCATTAAACTTAAAATTACCATATTGATAGGTTTACTTTTTTTTAAAATTCGCTGATTCGACGGGCATTGTAAACGGGAGCGGCGGTGACATGCCGCGCCATGCGACGAGGCGAGGCGAAAATTTTTTTACCTTTAACGCATGCGCAGACAATTATAAACTGGTAACTTTTTTTTAATAAATGGAATCGAATCATGACCACAGAGACGTAATCAAAATCATTTACTTCGGCAAAAAAAATATATATATATAAAAATTCCCGACTAGTCATAACTTTTCCCGACTATTTCCTGACTTTCAAGACCGGGAAAATTATTTTAAGAATTCTCGACTGAGTGGGAACCCTGGGTTATATTTAAACGGTCCTTAAAAACGAACGGTCCTAACCTTAGGAAAGAGTGAAGAAATATTAGGGTCCCGATATTCCGATACCATTCCGATTAATCGCCCCATCACTAATTAACGCACATCATGTATATAATTATAAAGAAATTTCAAGCGCATGTTAATATTTTGTAGCCATATTGGTTTTCGTTTAATTCGATGATCGGTTATCTCGGCGCCATTTTTCATACCCCGAGGCCGTCGACTTAAGCGGGTCCCACTGTATTTTAAATTAATTAGGCCTCCGCCAAGTTATGTATTACATATCAATGATCTTATCCTAAATATCTTTGGGAGCTGATGATCTATCATTATATTGTTGGTGTAGTCTGAATGTACATCTGTCTTGTCTTGAATTTCACAGCAGCCTATCCACATAGCCTATTATCAATTTAATCTTACAAATTTACATAAATACACATCACTTACTTCCCCTTCTTGTTTGAAACACCACAAACTTTCAACTTTAAATTATGCTTTTTAAAATTTTGCACCGCTTCTGAAAGTGATTGGTAAAATGGTACAGTCAATGGTAAAATGGTACAGTCAAAATACTTCTGAAAGTGATTGGTAAAATGGTACAGTCAATGGTAAAATGGTACAGTCAAAATACTTCTGAAAGTGATTGGTAAATGGTACAGTTAATGGTAAAATGGTATAGTTAATGGTAAAATGGTACAGTCAATGGTAAAATGGTCGAGGTCAATGGTAAAATGGTACAGTCAATGGTAAAATGGTACAGTGAAAATACTTCTGAAATCATTTAGCTTGAATCCAATTTTGACAGTTTGTTTGATTATTCTTGTGATGGCCAACATTTATATTTATATTGATTATATTGCAATGATTTTTGTTTTGTTTTTTAATTTGTCCAGATAATTTGTAACAGAAATGTGTTTAGTCTTACCTGTTATAATTAGCTTAGCCGTTTGGCAAAAATTTTAAATGAGAATTATTTCCAAAGATCATTTTAATGTCAATGGAAAAAACCATGATTTTTTCAACAAATTTGAATAATGACAATCATTTCTACTATATTTCTATCCATCAGGACTGTTTTTGAAAAATATGCCAACCGACTGCAAGCAAGTTCTTATTGTGGGAGCTGGTGCTGCTGGGATTGCAGCAGCGTATGCTTTAAGGAAACTGCCAGATAAATTTGATGTCCATATTTGGGAAAAATGTGGGTCAGGCTGGAGGAGTGGCTACCACTGAAAAGATAGAAGGTATGCACTCATTGGTTAGCTGAGTGACATGTAGGGGTGGCTACTACTGAAAAGATAGAAGGTATTCACTCATTGGTTAACTGAGTGACATGTAGGAGTGGCTTCCACTGAAAAGATAGAAGGTATGCACTCATTGGTTAGCTGAGTGGCATGTAGGAGTGGCTACCACTGAAAAGATAGAAGGTATGCAATCATTGGTTAACTGAGTGACATGTAGGAGTGGCTACCACTGAAAAGATAGAAGGTATGCACTCATTGGTTAGCATGACATGTAGGAGTTGCTACCACTGAAAAGATAGAAGGTATGCACTCATTGGTTAGCTGAGTGGCATGTAGGAGTTGCTACCACTGAAAAGATAGAAGGTATGCACTCATTGGTTAGCTGAGTGACATGTAGGAGTGGCTTCCACTGAAAAGATAGAAGGTATGCACTCATTGGTTAACTGAGTGACATGTAGGAGTTGCTACCACTGAAAAGATAGAAGGTATGCACTCATTGGTTAGCTGAGTGGCATGTAGGAGTGGCAACCACTGAAAATATAGAAGGTATGCAATCATTGGTTAGCTGAGTGACATGTAGGAGTGGCTACCACTGAAAAGATAGAAGGTATGCACTCATTGGTTAGCTGAGTGACATGTAGGAGTGGCTTCCACTGAAAAGATAGAAGGTATGCACTCATTGGTTAACTGAGTGACATGTAGGAGTTGCTACCACTGAAAAGATAGAAGGTATGCACTCATTGGTTAGCTGAGTGGCATGTAGGAGTGGCAACCACTGAAAATATAGAAGGTATGCAATCATTGGTTAGCTGAGTGACATGTAGGAGTGGCTACCACTGAAAAGATAGAAGGTATGCACTCATTGGTTAGCTGAGTGACATGTAGGAGTGGCTACCACTGAAAAGATAGAAGGTATGCAATCATTGGTTAGCTGAGTGACATATTCCTATCAACATTGAAAAACCTTCAATGATACTAAACTTAGAAATGCATTTATGCTATAAAAAAAAACACTTTTATATGTAAATGTTTCAAAATTTCCTCAATGTTTATACATCACTTTTTTTTAATTCGAATATATAAGGTGCTGAGGGTTGGTCTTTTTTTTTCTCCTTTACTTGAAAATTAGGAAATTTTCTTTTTATTGGTATTGGCCATTTTTGTCAAAGTGTAAACATATCTTGAATCTTGTTCCACTATGCATTGTTATTTCCAACAGGGCCTGGAGATTTAATAATGAATGATGGGGTACAAGGGGGTTGCCCTACCTACAGAAACACCCTCAATCTAATGGCTGAATTCGGATTTTCCACGACCCCGGTGCACATGATGATCTCGTTCGGCAAAGGCCAAACTGCGTGGACCAACTATAGCAAAACACCCCTGATAGACAAACTCAAGGACGAGATCAAACGGTTCGGGGGAACTCTGAGACTCATCAAATAAACTTGAGTTCTTGTTTATTTTTGTTCCTATATCACAGGTGCTCAAGTGGTTTGGCTACTCAGAGCAGTTCTGTTATGAAATGGTTTTTCCGCTGACAGCTCTATTTTTTGGTACAGGGAATCAGACGCCTAATGTCTCAGCGGCCATTGTTGCCAGGGTTTTTCTGGATGATGATCTCCGATTGTTTGATTACGATTCAGAGCGTTTCCTCAGTCAGTCCCCCGAGATGTTTGCATTCCCGCCGCTCAAACATATGTATGAAACCATCAGGGGCAAGTTAGGCGTTGATGTCAATTTGCGGAGGGAAGTGACATCCGTCATCAGAAGGGATGAAAAAGTATTTGTGTCAGATGCATCTGGCAAAGAAGAAGTCTTTGATGAAATTATCTTTGCATGTGATGCCGAAACAGTTTTAAAGGTTCTCAAAGACCCAAGCTACCTGGAGCGCAAGGCGCTGGGAAACGTTCATTACTATAACGATGTGACGGTGACCCACGAAGATGATGAGTACATGGAGAAGCACTACGAACTCCACAAGGATGTTGATCAGTACTTCATCCGTACTGACCCCACTGATCGGTCCAAGCTTGAGATGTCGTTCAACCTGTCCAACTATCAACCCCAGCTCAAGTCTACGGACAGGTGCATTTACCAGACCATCTTTCTGGATGACCGCACCAAGAAGATCTGGACCATCAACGAGATCAACCCGAGCAAGGTCAGGTTGACCAGGTGGTGGAGGCAGTTCTCTCACACCTGGCGACACTTCGCCTTCACCGTCCCTCTCATGCGTTACCTGCAGGGCAAGAAGGGCACCTGGTACTGCGGCTCATACACGCTCATCAACACCCATGAGATAGCCATCATCTCTGGGCTGGCGGCGGCATTTCGCCTAGGGGCCAGCTATCCGTTTCCCAAAGACAAACTAGCCAGGAAACAGTTTGAACAGTATCTCCTTGTGATCCATGGGAAACCTGCCGAGTTGGGGTGCAATCTGGCAACCCTTAAATCTTTGGCACTTGCTCCATTTATGATGATTTTTGTCGGCTTCGCTCTCTTGTTTCAGTTTTTTCTGAGACTTTTTGGCAAAATTTAATTGAACAAATGTTGGGATATTTGATGTATAGAAAAATTTCTCATTACAGCTAATCCTGCCGTCTTTGATATTAATCCTACTTTGAAATTTAATGCAGCTATTTTCAGTTTTTTTAACTTATGTATTTTTTACAGTTTTTGTAGCTGTGTTATCATAATTTATAGTTTAATGAATTTTCCTTGATGTATAGTTTTAGTTTTATGTAATGTTTGTTGTGTCTCCTGTGATATCAAAGCCAAAGGGCAGCAAGGCCTTGCTTTTAGCGACTTTTCATTACAGGGCAGCAATCCAATGATAATATACCAAGTGCTGTCAGCAAGCAAAATGATTGTCCAAGTCTAGCAACTGTTCGAAGGCTTTTGCCATGGAAAAATTATGTGAATGTTTTACTTATGTGAATATCCAGACTTGTATGTACTTTTAAAAGCGTGCAATAATAATCAAATATAACAATTTTTATAAAGGGGGTTGAACAATATTTATCGTACTCTATCATTTGAAAATCTTTACAAAATCATTATTTTAGATACATCTTAAATACTTTTGCATGACTTATATTTATAACAATTAGTTTATGCACATATGATTTTACATCTATTCCTAATAATGTTTATTTAACTTTAAATCAAATGATTGTCTCAAAGTGCTGGACATTTGATCAAATATTGTTTTAAAAGATTTCAGTATTCCGGATGGGTACAGATCTGACCAGTGTACATTCCTTTCTGTTTTTAAATTTTCAATAACTCCCAGTGTTTCAGATAAATCAAGATTAAGTCTATAAATAACGTGTTGATACCAGGCTTAGTTTGTTAGCTACCGCCTCCAAGGTTAGCTCCCCTTGGTGGTCTGACAGATGTGCCCTAAATCATTCAAACCTACTATCTCTAGGTAAACACACTAAGATAGACTCCAGAGCTAAAGTTAAACATCCTCAAAAATTGAAGAAAAATGTCTGTTGATAAATGGTATACAATTTTAATGATCAAAAATGATTTTGCCAATTCAAAAAATTACAAATAACTGCAGAAAACATTGAGGAAATAATCACATGATAAGCCTATTGGTGTTAATAAATTAATTAAATGTAAAATTTTGATGTACTGTGGGATGTTGTTTTAAATTATTTTAGTTATGCCTTCTTCTGTACTTAACACTATTAATTTATTTTCTTATATTATCATTTGTATTGAAAATGTTTAATAATACAATTCTTCAACATTCCAGATGATATTTTCTGTACTCGTAGCTCAAATATTTTAAAATATATTTAATGATTTCCACCCAAGTGTATCAAAATAAGGTGCTATCAATAGAAACAATTTCAAAAATATTTGATAACAATACATGCAAATACCTTGCTATCTTTTACACATTTTTTAATGGTCAAACATTATAAACTTATGTCTACTTTTTTTTGTTGCCTCTTGGTGTTCAGATCTCCTGTGTAGACATTAGCTTTAGTCTGAAAGTGACAATAAATCTAAAATACACTTTTCTAATTGCTGTTCTTTTTGTTTTTATTGGCATCTTGGTACGCCTGGAGAGAGAGTTCCAACTGTGGCTTGATGGTTGCTTCAGTTTGAATGTATGTCTGAGGAATGATCAAGGATCTCTTTATATTCATCTATTTATTAGGTACACATTCATAATGCTTCACTTGATGATTATAACAAACCCTTGACTAGCTTCTAGTCTTGAGTTTTCATGCTATATACTGGGATTGGTAAAATCTTTTTTTAAAAAAATCTTTAAGATGTGTGAGAAAGCTTAGTCACCAACATTCTTAAAAACCTCGAGAAATTAGATTTGTTGTAATCCATAAACAATGGAATCACAGAGGAAAAAAATAATTAAACACCACTTTTTACCTGAACGATGTCGACTTGATCGGGATTATCTAATTGGCTTATTGCTTGTGTAAATAAACTCGATTGGTGAATGATACAGTATAAGTTTATCAAATCAACAGCATCTGACAACCTAAGATTGGTGAATGATACAGTATAAGTTTATCAAATCACACAAAATTGTAATAACAGTATAATTTATCAAATCAACAGCATCTGACAACCTAAGATTGTGAATGATACAGTATAAGTTTATCAAATCAACAGCATCTGACAACCTAGAACAACAAATATTTTTAATTAATAAAAATTGAAGGATACATTTTTTTTTACTTGTGTTGAAAATAAAAGATTAAAATACCTGGGATGGATATTATGCTTATCTTTACCTACCGAGTTATTTTATTCATTTATACCTTTAAAAATCATGCCCTGAAAGTATTTAAATTTCTTTTTAAAAGTTACCTTTATACATATACCATTTAAAAAAAAAGAATAATTTATAAATAAACGAAATGATTGACCCTAACAGCTTATCTTTTTTGTTGATTGCTATTTTCTAATGCACTTACACAATGTAAAATCAAGCAACCAATGGGACTGGTGTTTTATTGGCAGGAAGGTAAATTTCAAATGTTACACAACTCATATTAATAAAGATACAATTTAAAATAAAAAATAAGAATGGGAAAAAAATAAATAAAACTTTTAAAAAATCTGTGCACCCCCAGCATAAGGGGTTAGTTCTGCTACAAATTCTATGAAACCCATGAATTCCTGAGGTATTACAGTAATGTTTAATTCCTGAGGTATTACAGTAATGTTTAATTCCTGATGTATTACAGTAATGTTTAATTCCTGATGTATTACAGTAATGTTTAATTCCTGATGTATTACAGTAATGTTTAATTCCTGAGGTATTACAGTAATGTTTAATTCCTGATGTATTACAGTAATGTTTAATTCCTGATGTATTACAGTAATGTTTAATTCCTGAGGTATTACAGTAATGTTTAATTCCTGATGTATTACAGTAATGTTTAATTCCTGAGGTATTACAGTAATGTTTAATTCCTGAGGTATTACAGTAATGTTCAATTCCTGAGGTATTAGGGGCCGTCCATAAATGACGTCACGCGATTTTTGAACCCCCCCCCTCGTCACGCGACGTCACAAAAACTTAGACCCCCCCCCTCTAAAAATACGTCACTAATCTTTGAATCAAATAAATAAAAAAACAAAAACTTTTTTTATATTTGAAAATAAGTATATATCAAATCACTTTTATTGTCATTTAAGTATTTATTATTCATTTAGTGAAGATCTAAATTGTAATATCGTAACCCGCGTGAATCATTTTTAAAAAAACATTTAACCGGCCTTCAGAAAACAAACTGTGTTAACATCCTTAGCTTATATTTTATTTTAATGAATACAAATTAAACATTGACTATTGATCAACACGGTTAACGTCTTTGTTTAGAAAAAAAATTATTTAAAAATAACATTTTTAAAATGTATTTTTTTAAAATCCCTCAATTGACTGACGGGCATCCTGTAAGACAGAGGTCGGCGAACAGAGGTAAATAACCTGAACTGGGGACACTGGGGTCAAAAAGGGAATTCTTGGGGGTAATGCAGACTCATTTGGGACATATAACATCCACTACAATCCGCTAGATATATTAAACTACGTCATGTGTACGTGTACGCTTGGAACATATGCCCATTATTAAACAGGTTCCTTCCAGAAAATGCATTTTTTAAAAATTTGACAACTATGTAGATTTCTTAGCTACGCACTATATGAAGACACCTAAATCTACCCTACTTTCATTTATATTGACACGAGTGACAATAATCTTAATCCACATGACTTTTCTTTATCACGTATCATTTCTGTGATATTTAAAATTAATGCCTTAAAAACTGAGCTAAGAAGAAAAGTTGTTTTGTTCTCCTCTCGAATTGCAATGTCAAGAATTTGATGCATTCAATAAAGTTAATGAATACTTGACTAATTTTAAATGGGCTCATTTACCATTATATCTAGAACAGTGCTTCTCATACTTTTTAGTATTGCGGACCAGCAGGAATTTTTTTCCATTGTACCAGTGCACTATTTTCCCTGCACTGACAATTTTTTCTGTACTTTTTTTAGAACATCTGCGGACCGGCAGCGGATGGCCCACGGACTGGCATCGGTCCGCGGACCACCACTTTGAGAAGCACTGATCTAGATGACTAGAATGGCCAGGGGCGTTTTATCAAAAACCATCGAACAATTATATCAAACTTAAAACGTTTTTAATTCTATCAAATAGATTCCCCGCTCCCCTTTTAAAGAAAAAGGATATTCCGTGTCGTTTTGACCTAAAATATCTACACATAATCCTATTCAAATCATTTTTAGACACTTGTCATGCTTGTAAAACTCACCAGTAGCATTTTCGGGGTGGGGTGCTAAAGACGCTCCCCCAAATCCCCGAGTCACGTAAGCAGGACCTAGAGTCTGTAACGCATACATAAACTTGTATATTTTGTGGTAACAGGCATGAGAGAACCAAACCGAGCTGCGGTGGATTCTCAAACTTCAGGATTATAATTAGATTTAATTTTCGTGTCTTGATAGCATACGCCAACCAGCGTCTGATGGCCTACCGACCAGCACATTGAGAAGCACTGATTTTTTAAAAAAAAAGAAAAAAAAAGTCATTAAATAAATTGTAAGCGACCAAATATTTCAGTGGAAGTTTTATTTAAAGTTACCCTTTTGATGTGACGTCACATTTCTTCAACCCCCCCCCCTCGTCACGCAACGTCACAAAAGTGTGACCCCCCTCCCCCCCCCTAGGTGCGTGACGTCATTTATGGACGGCCCCTTACAGTAATGTTTAATACCTGAGGTATTACAGTAATGTTTAATTCCTGATGTATTACAGTAATGTTTAATTCCTGAGGTATTACAGTAATGTTTAATTCCTGAGGTATTACAGTAATGTTTAATTCCTGATGTATTACAGTAATGTTTAATTCCTGAGGTATTACAGTAATGTTTAATTCCTGAGGTATTACAGTAATGTTTAATTCCTGAGGTATTACAGTAATGTTTAATTCCTGAGGTATTACAGTAATGTTTAATTCCTGAGGTATTACGGGCAATGTTTAATAAATGCAGTTTGTAAAGTTCACTAATTCCATGCTTACAAATCTCTGTTGATCATATCTATCAATAAATGATCAATCATGCGGTTCCATGCTAGGTAGAAGGCCAAAGATCCGAAATGGCGAGTAGATCTCAGGATGTTGTAGTCTCGATTCGTATTGATGGCATTGTACACTCGGTGGGTACTCTGGGAATAGATCATCAAAATAAAGTCATGCACATAATGGGTCTTGTACTCTGTGGAAATACATCATCTATCATCATCATAAAGTCATGTACACTCGGTGAGTACTCTGGAAATACATCATCATTTTAAAGTCATGTACACATGATAGTTTTTTTTAGAGATCTACCATAGAAAGACATATTTGTATTTTATTAAAGATCAATTGCCTCGTTACATATGAATATTTATCTCATTGCACACAACATGTCTGGAGCTTGACAATATTACTTAAATATCATCCAGGCTAAGGAACATTTACACTTAATAAATTTTACTATGTGATAACGTGATATATATATAAGTGTATAAATTAAAACACCAAAATAAAAATGTTATCTACAACATGTTAAAATAATGGTGTTCGCAAACTTTCCTTTTTAAAATCCTAGCACTCAAAGTAAAAATAAATGTACCGCAAATTTTCTTTTTAATACAATTCAAATTTAAGAAAAGTATAAAATGACAAAATAATTTACAAATACTTTTGACCAACCCGTATGAAATCAGGATCATCTGGCTCAAACTGACAGCACGCCCTGTCAAGGATGTAGATGTAGTTTTTTTCCGCAACCAGTTTCTGTTGAGTGAAATAAAATTTTAATGTCACATGCATGTCAGCCAGTAGTTTGAAATGGATTCAACTTTAAAGATGATGCTGGTTAGTTTTTTCATTTATTAAATTTAGCATCATTAACAATCTGCAGTGATGAGATGAGGATGAATCTTTTAACAAATTTAAAGTGTTTTGTGGGATATTATATTCCAATTTAGAGAGGCTTTGTAGGTACTATAGACATCCTCTTCAGTATTCGTTCTGAAAACTTTTCCACTCATAGACAGAAGATATACAGCTAGAGAAATCACAGGAAATATTTCCCGCAATTTTGTTTTTACCTCTAATCTCTGCTCCTCAAACATTTTTGGCTTGATGTAATGCCTGCCCTTTCTAGGATTGAAGATCTGATTCATTCGTTCCTTGACATCCCATGGAGCTGTCCTCAATGTTCCGTCAGTTTCTCTAATTAAAACATTTCTTTTCTATACGTTGGGGAAAAAAAAAGAAATACCAATTTTTACAGAGACAACTGTGTATTCTGATGACAGTTCCATTCAACATGGACCAAACATTAATTATAGTAAAATCCTATTGATATTATGAAAGGGTGCAAAGCTTTCAAGTGGATTTAAAGAGACACAAAAATATTTGTCAAGCCTTCATCAGTGCGCACTTAATGATTAAATTTCTCAACTTAAATCTTAGGAAAACTTTTAGAATAGAATGTTATAAAACATGACAAATGATGATCTTACTCGATCTTTGACACCAAAAGATATATCCACAAAGACGTAAGTGGATGTGTCAAAGTGAGCTAAATCTGGATCAACACTTAAAGGGGTTAAGTTCGGCTTCTGAGGATTCATATAAGGGGGCATTTGGAGTCGACCTTTTAATTTTGTCCTGGCTTCTTGGAGTTCCTAAAATTGCATTTTTGAAATAACAAAATAAAGAACAAGTAAAATTGAGTATCATCAAATCATTAAAAAAAAATATATATTTGAAAAACCTAAGAAAATTAAAAGTATAATTTGAAATTTGTCGTTTTTAAAAAAATGCTATTACATTACGTTTAAATAAATCTGCACTAATTGTAAAAAAATATCAGTTTAATATTGCAAAAATTGTTTGGCACAATAAAGTATTGCACTCTGTTGCAAAATTTGTCTATTTATAATCTCTATGACTGACTATGATAGTATAACAACTATAACAACATGATTAAGTTTGCTAACAACAAAAACTGGTAATTCCCCAGTTACCTTTTGTAACTCTTCATCTGTCAGTAATTTGTAAGCAGGTGCTTTGAGAGGTTTTTTCTGAGGTCCAGCAACTTTTATGAGGTCAAACCCCGTGATTCTGTACAAGAGTTCTTGTACATTTTTGTCCGAGAAAATTGGAAGCGGATCCCTTTCAGATACCGTTGCTGATGTGTGCGCACTTTGAAATTCTGAAATTAGTATGGATAAATTGTTATGTACTAGTGTATTACCCATCAAAAATGACGGATTTTTCAAAATAAATATATTTCAGCTGAAATCAATTAATTTTGAAAAATTACACATCAGAATAAAAAATAATGTAATACAGTACTTTCATTTATTTTAATTCAACAATTCCTTAATGACAACATTTTTTGTATATATTCTCATTTCCATATTGAACAATTTTATGCAGACGTTCGAAAAGAGTTATTTTTGGTGCAGTAATTTTTTTCAAGGCTTTTTTTTTAGCTGTGCGTTTTCTAAAATCTTTTATTGCCTGATTACATAGCGTTACGAATGAACTGGGAATGAACGAACATACATAGCAAATTATAGGTATTGATATAGTCTCTGCATTTCAAGCTACACTTTCACTATAAGAGTTAAAACTTAAATAACAGCTTATACTACTGTATTACTAAACTTAAACATTTGGGGATTTGGCTAAACTACACCACACTTAAAAATTACATAACGTTAAAACTACCAATGCTAAAAATGCAATTTTGGTGTTAAAACTTAATTTAATATTAGCCCTATTTAACTATGATTTTGGTTAATTAATTATTTTTTTTTAAGTAGTACCTATAATTACTATAAACTATAAACAAAATCACTACAAATTGTGGTCATAGGAAGACTTAGTTCACGTAGGTCATTTAGTCTTAGGCCTGCCTATATAGCACTTCTTGGGAAAAGTGCAGTTTTGCTGTGTATATTATTTCCCAGAGAATTTTAATATATGTATGTTATTATCTTTAGGTAAAGCGCTGTGAGCCCAGTTCCTTACTGAGGTACAGCACTTATATAAATTATCAATTTATTATCATTATTATTAATTTTGTCGTGAGAACTTACATATTTAATTTATTAAATGCATTAATTTATGTTATATTTTAGGTATTACAGCGCTAATTTTTATGTTTTATAAATTTTGGCTCTCAACAATATATAGTCCAAAACTGATGCATCCATTTTATTTATTTACCACTCTACTTGCCAAGTGTTTCAGTAAGATGCCAAATGAAATTTTTTTTAACTTAAGACAAGTTTAAAAACAAACAAAATAAGAATGGATAAGCATAGGATGAAATAATCTTCTGTATAGAAGGAGTATCTGTAACAGATAAGATAAGAATCAAACATCTTGTAATGAAAAATAAAAAATAAATTTTCTTTACGTTATTTATTGATCTTGTAAGAATTGTAAAATAGATAAATAAATGAAACAAAAAGTTTTTAATTTAGAAAAATTTCATGACATTGTAGCTAGGAATTTGTAGGGGTTCGGGGGCCTGGGGGGCTTAACCACTGTGAGGGCCCCACATACATGGCGGTAGCGTAATATTTAATGTAAAAAAAAGTACGGACACTAATTTGGGGGTCCCCTCAAATGGGGGCCCGGGGGAAATTTTGAATTTCGCCCCCCCCCTTTCCCCCTCCCATAGCTACCCCACTGCATTGTAGGTCAAAATTCTGACAAACAGGGTGCTAGATAAACAAAATGGATGTATGTTATGCGGTATATGTATTATGTATTGTTGAGAGCCGGAAAAAATGCCTTACGTAGAAATTAAAAAGCCTTAAAAGTTAACGCTGTAATAGCTAAAATATAACTTATATAAATAAATGAATGCATTTAATAAATTAAATACGTAAGTTCTCACGACAAAATTAAAATTCGCTGCGAAATAATATCTTTTAAACTAAGTCTAAGTATACTTAAATTGTGATTATAGTTTATAATTTACTAGATAGATACGACCCGTGGCGTAGCATACGCCGCAGACTTGCTCATAAATGGTGCAAAGAAAGGGGGGGGAAAGAATGGACACAAACTACAGCACAAAGAAATCAGAACAACGCAAATGAACGTTGGGGGGGGGCGACGGGACATTGCTGACGTATTGATGGTCTCGAGACCACTGCGGTTAGCTACCCGGACCAACCTAGCTTACCAACCATAAACTGTGATTGGCCGACTCTAGCGAGGGTCAGCTATGTTTGCAAAACAGGGGGAAAAGAACGGGCACAAACAAACATTTTTAAAAATTATGTTTCCGCTGAGGCTTGAACCCAGTACAACCCGCATGTAAGGCGGACGTGATAACCTCTACACTAGGACTACGAACAACAATGTTATTCTGAGAAGGAAAAATGCATTTTGCAAGTGAACGCAAGAAGCATTGTTGGTCTGGAAACATTTCCACATGGAACCCACTTTAGGCCACTTTGCTTGATTGGTCAACCCCAGCAAGGGTCATTCGTCATGCTCATTTGCACACTACTCGCACTTGATCTTGTTCTGGAGAATTATATTATTTATAGATATGGTAATCCCTTATTTCAGCGCATTTTATATTTCAAGTCATCAAAAAAACATTTTTCAAACTTACTTCATTAATTATCATTATGAAATCTATTTTAAAATTAAAACATTCTTTTTTTGTTGAAATAAAATTACTATTTTACGATTTGTATGAAATAAAAATTTGTATATTTCACTATCTTCTGTGACTAACGGCGCCATTGTTGTTGTTGGAAGTCTGCTTTTAAAAACCTTTTTCTAAGTTAAAAACCCCTTTAATATTTAAACTCAACAAAACACACGATAAACTAATTAACTAATTGTAAAGCATTAAATACTTTTTATAGGCCGATGGTAGACACCGCGTAACGCGCGGTGTCCACTCAGTTGGGTGGATGACACGCAATACACAGGCTGTTTATTTTGGTATACCCAGTCCACCTTAATAGTAATAGCTTAAAGATTTATGATTTTAAAATTAATTTGGTAAAAGCAAAGAGAACGGTGCGCTCGATAAATCATATTTTTGGTTGCTATATTATATTTGTTGTTTTTTCTATTTAATTTAATTTAAAAAATAGACAACTAAACCTAACCCAGACCCTAAAACTGAAACTACAACCTTAAAAAAAAAGACTCAAACGAAACTCTTTTTCTATTTTAATTTAAAAAATAGACAACTAAACCTAACCCAGACCCTAAAACTACAAACTTTTTAAAAAAAAGACTCAAACGAAACTCGAACCTCCACCTGACACCTAGAGTTCAAGAATCTAATGTCCTAACCGTGAGACCACAGAAGCTCATGTACCGTTTGAATTTTTAAAAAATCTTATAAAGTAGTAAGAGCAAAATGTGACGTCACGTTTACGCGACACCCAAGCTTTACAGTGGATGCCGCGCATTGCGGGTGTCTACCCACTTCGTTTTTTATATCTGATTTAAGTGTTTAAATTAGTAAAATTAAGTTATTTAATTTATTTTTTTCTAAAAATGCGCTGAAATAAGGGATTACCTATATATATAGTATATACTGAGTATATAGATAATCAATCATAATTATAATCATAGTTTGAGGCACCAAAACTGCGCTTTTACTTTACCAACTTTTTAATAGTAAGTATACAAGGCACTCCTTTTACATAATTAATTGTTATCATTACCACCAACATTAAAGTTTACCTTTCGATGTGAATGTCATGTGTCTAGCAAAAAAATGTAAGGCAACATGTTTTTTTAATCTATTGACATTTTTTGTAAGCAAAAGAAATGATTTCAAGGGTGCTGCCATTTTAAATTGGCTGATGTTCTTTACAAGTAAAACATCGTACAATATATTTGTTGATTTTTAAAAAAAATGCTTATTAAGCTTAAGAAAAATATATGTCAATGGACAATTTAAGAATCAAATTATGTTTTTTTCGTATGTTCTATTAGTGTTAAAAACTGAAATTGAAAAAATTTGTATTTATGAAGTATATTTAAGACATGTGATTTACACTTGCCGTAACCGTTGTCACGCCAATATGGCGGCGCCCATTGTGTAGATTCCCTAAATTAGAAAAGCCAACTTTTTTTCATTGTACCTTAACTCAATTAACTGTTAGTTAAATTAAAAATATTGTGTAAACGCCAACTTTTTTATAGGGAATTATGAAATAGTGTTCATATGAAACTCGTCTATTTTTAACGGAAAGGTGTATGTATTTTAAAGCATTTAGGCTATTAAAGATTCAATTCTAATTCTCAAATTTATTGTTTCTAATACTAATACTAATACAGCTAGTAATCATAGTAATGTGGTGTTAAAGTACTAGAATATATGCATCTTCTGTATGGGACCCTTCAACCAAAGAAAACATTCATAAACTAGAACAAATTTAAAAAAGAGCTTCCAGATTCATTACAGGGACGCGGTGGTCGAGCGGCAGCGCGCCTGACTGGCATACCGATGGTCACGGGTTAGAATCCATGTGAAGGCAAGGATTTCTTCCCTGGGCCTAGGGCGTCCCTGAGTCACCCAGCTCTGAATGGGTACCTAACACTAGTTAGGCGGCTGGGTAATGCGTGGAACCCACAAAGCCGTGGCCTGTGAAAGCTGCATCACTTGCCAACAGATCATCTGTCATGGTCTGTGGACGCAATTATCTTCTGCATAGAAGATAAAATTTTTTTTCAAAAAGTAGCAATGTGAGGCAATATATGCAGATGAACCAATGCCCATAGTGGAGGAGGAGTGGCTTTCACCTCTCTTGTAGTTAGTTTTTTTAGGGTTGGGTGCGTATATCCCTGATTTGTATAAAATAAAGTCAAAATCCTTAATTAATTTCAATTCAAAATCTTAATAGAATTCTCCGCTCACCCACTAATCACTGAATTTAATTACATGTATGTACATATAATGATCCAATGGCAGTTAAAAGTTTTTGTCTAGAAATGATTCTATAAATGGAGTTAATATTTATACATTAATTGATAAAGAAATTAGAGCTCATTTGAATTATAAATATAAAGGTAAAGGCCTTTTTTATTTATGGGCCAGGGAGTAGAGGGTCTGAGAGAGGCACATACATATTTAGAGGCCAAACATAAATAACATCACACCGCGAGGAGAGGAGGGGAGAAGAATGCAGAAAATGTGAGGATGCATATGAGGGTGTTTGTCAAATTTGTGACTGGTGGAGATGTTCAAAATCTACCAGAATATTTATCATTTAGGGATTGTCCTCTAAAAATATTTAAATTTTTTAAAATAACTTTTTACTTACATATCACTATCGGGGGTAAATTTAGGATGGTTTGAATAATATACTATAGTGAACTCTTCTGTGTTGAGTAACCAGATATGCATTTTCCCCAAACGTAAAAAAATGTCATTAGTATAAGTATTCTATACAGTATGATCCAAATGTCATTAGTATAAGTATTCTATACAGTATGATCCAAATGTCATTATTATAAGTATTCTATACAGTATGATCCAAATATCAAATGCAGCTATAAATCATTTAAAAATTATTTATTATTGGTATTCAATCACTATGTAATTAAGAGACATAGCGCCTATGTTAAATGTGGTTACAGCAATATTCTGATGGATTATTATATATTCATAGAATTTTTTAAAAGCCTGCTGACACTATAAATGAATGACGTGCTGAAAACTCAATCATAAATTCCACGTCCACTAAATGAATACAAGATGGCTACAAAAGACATGGAAGGGAAGAGGTGTGCCGCCGTTGACCTCTTGTATCCTGTGTCAGTCAGTCTGCTACAAAATCCCACCCCCAAGAATGCTAAAGCTCTCATTGGGGCGCTAGGCCAGGTGGACCCTGGTATTATTCAAGATCTTCAGAGCTATGTTTTGTACCCCCTGGAAACTGGGCTGAAAAACAAAAATTTGTGAGTAGGGTCCCATTGCTTTAAATACATTTCAGACATCTAAAAAATGAACACATATTTCTATTACATGTATTTATTACTCTTAATTTTTCTATGATTTATTATAATTTATCATTTTTAAAATAAATTGTAAACAATTATTTATTTTCAGGTCATAATAATTTTTTTTAAATCCAATTTTAATGACAAGATTCAGCAAACTTGCTGTATTTAATTAGTTTATTTTAAACATATAATTTATACAATTTATCGTTATAGGTCAGAAGCCTCGATATTAAGCTTATGTCAGGCACTCATGGTGGTGCTGAAAAAATCAAGAGTTCGAAGTCTGAAAACTTTTTTTGAACTGCACGTTAGACTCCTGGGCTTGTTTGATCTTGTTCAGAGTATTCCTGCTGATGGGGGTAAGAGCCCTGTGTTTATTTTGATCTATGTTAGGAGGAATAGTCATAGATTTCTATGTTATCTGGAATAGACATAGATTTCTTTGTTAGGAGAAATAAACAAAATTTCTATGTGACGAGGAATAAACATAGATTTCTTTTAGGAGGAATAAACAGAGATGTCTTTGTTAGAAGGAATAAACAAAATTTCTATGTTAGGAAGAATAGACATAGATGTCTATTTTAGGAGGAATAAACAAAGATTTCTGCATGTTTAACATTAAATATAAGTTATTTGTTTTTTAAAGCAGTATTTTCTATCTTACATACAAGCTTGTCAATGAACCAAATACAATACCAAATACAGTATTTTCTAGCTTACATACAAGCTTGTCAATGAACCAAATACAAATGTCTACACATCTTTACAAATGAAGTCACACATACATGTATATTGGATGATTTCTGGTATTTATTTTATTTATCATATTGCCGTGTATACTCGAACGGGCTGTTCGTTCATAAGCCACCCCCCTACTTTTGAAAGAGAAAAGTATTACAAGTGTATAACCCACTCGCAAGCCGACCCCCCAAAAATAATAGGACAGCTTAAACAAAATGGTATACATTTTTTAAAAACTATAAGCTAAATCTGTCATTGAGATTTTTTACTTTGTACTGCGTATCTTTGTCTTTGTGCTCTTTGTTAGGCAAGAATTACTGGTATTTAAAAAAAAATTCTTTGGTAAACAGTGGCGACAGCGCGTACATTAAAATTCGTTGTTGAAAACAAAATTTGTAAAACATTCACAAAAATAAATAAAATGCTTAAATAAGGTAAGTGCAGATGTTTAATAATATATTATAGCTAGCTTCTGGTATAGCAGTTGAATCTTGTAGAATGTAGAAAAGGACCTTGATGATCTACAATAACAACACCGATTTTCAATATCCATGCATAAATGACCTATGACCCACTCCTAAGCCGAACCCCCAACTTTTCCCCCTACATTTTGTCCAAAAAAGGTCGGCTTTAGAAGGAGTATATGCGGTAGTTTTAACTTGTCCTTTTTGCAATGTTTATGATATCATTCAATAGTTGTAAAAAATAATAACTCTCAGAAAGTAAAAAATGATGTTCAACACTGACTCAAACGTTGACACAATTTATTTTTGTCAGGGGACAGGCGAGGCTCGGAGGAAGGGCATGTCACTAAGATCAAGTCCATCATGAGTCTCCTGGAGGCGGCCGATGAAGAGTTACTCAATTGTCTCTTTTAAATATACTTTTATGTATACGACTCTAACACGTAGTTGGAAGTTGATATTTTGATGTCCATGCTGTGAGAGAGACACAATTGTTATGAGAGAAAGCAAAGGTTCATCTTGTTGGTTGACAACCTGACTTGTAACCAACCTAAAGAGAACATTTACTGTTAAGATTCACTGTCTGATTAAACAATTATAGTCCGACCTCGCTAAGTCGAAATTCCCTAAGTCGAAAACCTCCATATATCGAATTAATTGTTAGGTCCCGGCCAAAATTCCATAAGACTAATGTATTTTAGATCTCCTTAACTCAAAGATTTTTGGCTTCCAACCTCCCTTAGTCAAATTTTCCAAGGCGTTTGGGTATAAAGAAAAAAATTTACTCTCCCCCATCCCACTGTGGAGGGTGTAAAGTGTGTGGGAGAGGGGCTTTCTCAGTGGTGTCGGTATTTCAAAGCTAAGTTGGCTTCCTTTCATATGAAACATCAGACACCGCTTCTCCTTCCTGTGAGAGGAGTGTTCTATTACACTTCCTGCCAAGCCTTCTCGCTGCCCCCTCCCCCCCACCCCTCTCAATATCAACATTGTCCTTGATTTAATCTGCTCCTATTATGCCATTTTCGCTAACTTGAAAACTCTGTAAGTCGATTTTTTTTTCGGGTCCCTTTGAGTTCGACATAGAGAGGTCCGACTGTATTTTCAATAAAGGAATGTGGTGAGGTGAGAAATAAATGGGGTGGGGAATGGAAATAAAAATTTAAGTTTTTCCATTGTTGAAGGTGACAACAGGTTGAAACAAAATTTAAATTTCCCTTTCAGTGTCCTGAGTGAATTGTACTGCTTCCAATACCTACCCATGGTAGCCCAAAGTGTGACACACCTGCTGAACATTATCAAAACAGAACAGTCCAGAGAACTGAAGGTCATGGCCATGGAATGTATCCTGTTATACATGCAGTCAGGCTCAGAGTGTACGTTACCTTTTTATCAATGTTTGTATAGTAGTGGTACTAAAGTATGCTGTCACAGCATTCACAGCACATTGTTTTACATTAATCTTGTTAGATCATCTCTATCTCAGTACAGTATAGGAAATTTTCATCCATCACTCACTAACCCAAGTCCTTTGTTTAATTTATTAATTTTTACAAGCTTTTATTTAACTCACAATGTTTGTATGTTGTATCCGTCAAATCTTGTAACGTAAAATTAAACCACTTCTGATGGTCCTAGAGATCTTTAAATTTTACCACAGATAGATCTTGGATGACAATACATTGTATCAAAATTTCAGATTGATCGAATGTACCGTAATTAAATAAATGCATTTTTACGTTTATCTTTATATACAATATGTATCCGTGCTATTCTTGACTTTCACGTGAATGTCACCGGAGTTCACAACCAGCCATGGATGACGACATTCCAGGTGTTAAACAGCTCAGTAATTCGAAACTAAATCTAAATTGACATGATAATACGAGAGGAACAACTGGTATTTGTGTAGCTTAGTTGGCCCAATTGTTAGCTTAATGGATTTTCGTACCTGGAGGTACTGGGTTCAATTTTCAGTTGGGGAAACTGTTATTTTTTAAATACATAAATTTGTAATTAATAATCTATCTTTTTACCACTATCACATTTAAGTTATAGACAACGAAGTTTGACTAATTAAATTGAGTTGATTATGTCAAAAAATTGATTAAAAAATTGTGTTACTAAAAAGTAGAAAATAAAATATTTAAAAAATCTTTTTTTAAAAGGACACGCTTTTATTTACATATAGAAAGTGCACTAAAAAGAAGAAAATAAAATTTTTCAATCCGTGAACCTATCGACTGCACATAAAAGCGTGGGGCCCTCATCACAACTCGCAATCATGTACAAAGCTGCGAAACATAAATACAAATTTATATTAATATTAATAAACATTTAAAGTTTCACAACTTTGATCATATACATGCTACTATCATATTAATTAGAAAAATTTATCTATATGCAAAAGAGTAGTTGCAATAAAGAAATGAGTTGTGATGGGCGCCCCACGCTTTTATGTGCAGTCGATAGGTTCACGGATTGAAAAATTTTATTTTCTTCTTTTCAGTGCACTTTCTATATGTAAATAAAAGCGTGTCCTTTTAAAAAAAGATTTTTTAAATATTTTATTTGTTTTATTTTTGTATCCATGAGGCTGTTCTCTTATGTTTTATTTTGCTGTCCATGAGGCTGCTCTCTTATGTTTTATTTTGCTGTCCATGAGGCTGTTCTCTTATGTTTTATTTGGGTGTCCATGAGGCTGCTCTCTAATGTTTTATTTGGGTGTCCATGAGGCTGCTCTCTAATGTTTTATTTTGCTGTCCATGAGGCTGCTCTCTTATGTTTTATTTTGCTGTCCATGAGGCTGCTCTCTAATGTTTTATTTTGCTGTCCATGAGGCTGCTCTCTAATGTTTTATTTGGGTGTCCATGAGGCTGTTCTCTTATGTTTTATTTTGCTGTCCATGAGGCTGCTCTCTTATGTTTTATTTTGCTGTCCATGAGGCTGTTCTCTAATGTTTTATTTGGGTGTCCATGAGGCTGTTCTCTGTTTTATTTGGGTGTCCATGAGGCTGCTCTCTAATGTTTTATTTTGCTGTCCATGAGGCTGCTCTCTAATGTTTTATTTGGGTGTCCATGAGGCTGTTCTCTAATGTTTTATTTGGGTGTCCATGAGGCTGTTCTCTTATGTTTTATTTGGGTGTCCATGAGGCTGTTCTCTAATGTTTTATTTGGGTGTCCATGAGGCTGTTCTCTAATGTTTTATTTGGGTGTCCATGAGGCTGTTCTCTAATGTTTTATTTGGGTGTCCATGAGGCTGTTCTCTTATGTTTTATTTGGGTGTCCATGAGGCTGTTCTCTTATGTTCACAGCTGGAGAGAATTATGCTGTCCAGCTGGGGGATTTCTTTTCCCACTGCTTCCCCGGAATTTTCTCCTGCATGTTCTCTGTGGCCACCTCCTCCGTCTCAACTCAAGGGCAGGCCATCCTAGTGGTAAGTCAGTTTTGTTATCCGTCTTTGTGATCTACCAAATGTTAGTGTAGATTTATTATTGGCCAAAATGAAACACTTACATCATACAGTTTCATGAAGCATCATAATAATAGTTATAAGTTTGTTTTTTTGTATAGAGGCTGTATTATGGGGCTTATTAATTCTTTGGTAAATGAATAGGATTTAAAAAAAGAAATGTTTCACAATGTAGGGATCTCTTTTGCCATAGGAAGGAAATAGTGGAACATTTCATATTACACCAGGCAACTACAAACATGTTTATGTGTGTTAGAAAATGTTAAATTTTCGGAAACAAAAGCATGGTAACCAAGAGATTGAATAAACTAAAATTTTGGTTCTGTGGAATTATAGAATGTGTCTCAAGTCATCTGACAGGTCAAAGTCATTCAATGTGACCTATTGACCTTATTTTCTAAGTTTTAAATATTTGATTTAATCAACAATATATTGATTTCCACAGAAGAAATAAATGAGCTTCCCCCGCTATTCAAACCTCATTGATATGTTTATCTCTGTTCCTAGAAATCCCTTGAAGTGTGCAGTCGACTTGTGACCTTGACCCTATCAGATCATTTACTGAGTCTTTCTCAAGACAAGCTAAGAAAAAACTCCTATGCCACAGGTAACCAATATTTCAATTCACAGGGAGGCACCGCTATTCAATTATTTTTGGCAGTGAAAAAAATGGTGCATTGAGCCGTATTATTATTTTAACAGTTATTTAAATATCATTCACATTTAGAGAATTGCGTTTACCCACACCTATCAAAGATTGATTTAAATGCCCACTATGTTGGAAGAAAATTTAAGTTTGTAACCCCTCCCCCCCACCACCACCACCTCAAAAAACAACAACAACAGATCACCCTTTATATTCAGTCATGTCCTGTAGCTCAGATTTCTATTTTACTTTGTTCCCCCCCTCCCCCCACCACCTTTTTGTATTACTTTGTTTTAATGAGCACAGAGCCCACAAGTAACTTGCCGCAAGCCCTTAGAGACGTCTACTGTGAGAGAAGTGAAGCCTGGGTCAGTCGTGCGGTCACCAACGCCAGTCCCATGCTGAGGAGTTTGTGCAATCTGGCCTCTCACAGCCACTGGAGAGTCAGACTGGCCGTAGTCGAGTTTGCTGAGAAGATCCTTGCGTTATGCCGCAGGTGAGCGTACAGCGTAAAGCTGGACATAAAATTGTTGCCATGTCATTAGAACTCATGCTTAAATTTAATCATTGTCATCTTTGACACTCTAAAAGTCACCAGCAAAACTATTGAGCTCACTGTCCAAGTATTTCAACAATCTACAGCTTGGGTCAGAAGCAGTGGCTATGAAAATTTATGTTGGTCCACACAAAAAGAGATGATATTTAATTAATTGGTTGTTTGTTGTTTTTAAAAAAATTAAATCCCATGTTACTATTTTTCTTGGTTTTTTGTTGATAAATTTTTATAGCAACTGAAAAGTGTTACAAACACATACAAACAATTCCTTTTGTCACATCTGTTTCCCACTCCTGAGAAACACTCCTGTGTTCCATGCTTTTATTGATTGCATTCTGATTGTTATTTATTCCAGCTCTCTGTCTTGCTGTGTTCCATACTTTTTGGAAGCATTAGTCGGACTGATTCATGACGCTTATGACAGTGTTGCCAAGAAGGCAGTCGCTGCCCTGCAGGCTTTCAAATCATCTCAGGCAGACACACAAGGGGAGAGGACTCTGCTGCATATCCTCGAGGACAATTTGTACGACTTGGCCACTGTGCTCCCAAGACAAATGAAGTTTTATGGTGAGTCTGCGTCTTGCACTGGTGTGAGTCAGGCTCAGGGGGAGGAGCTAGGTCCATTGAGAGGAGCCAAACCCAGTGGGAGAAGCTAGGTCTAGTGGGAGGAGCCTGACCCAGTGGGAGGAGCAACGTCTAGTAGGAGGAGCCAGGCCCAGTGGAGGAACCAAACCCAGTGGGAGGGGCCAGGCAAAGTAGGAGGAGCCAGGCTAGGAGGGACTTTTGAACCAGATAAAATCCACTCAAATAAAATTAGAAGTTTTGGCTGGTAGTCTGGTTTCATTCACTATAATTTCAATCTAATATGCAGCATGCTGATAAATAATTTATTCTATTTTCTGTGCACCTGAAATATTGAACATACAACCCTATAACCACTGTATGTTCTATTTTATGAGTTGTCTATAAAGACAGTTGTATGATGGGTTTGTACAATTTATTTTGTAGCTTTTGTCCATATTTTAATTCAACAGGAATACAATCGTAACATTTTTGTTTCTTTTCCAGATGAAGATAAGAAACCTCACCTGATCAAACTCTTGCTAGGCTACATCTCACTGCTAGGTTGGTGGCTTGTTGTCCTGTTGTTAAAGTTTACTCTGATCTCATACAAGGAGTTTGGTAGATTAGTTGCTTAGATTGTCTTCATTTAATATGACCAAATTATCTGTGTCAAGAGCAAGTAAAGATTATTTAGATAGATCACATTTGCTTAATATTCAAAAAGAAGAGGGAAAAAAATGAATTGAACACATTGATATGCAGGGTAAAAAAAATCTAGTAAATTTCCTTGCACTGAAAGTTTACATTTATTAAATTAAATAAGACCACAACATTTTCCGTATAAAAAAAGATTACCTGCATATTTTGTTGACATTTTTAGTTGTATATTGTGTGAGTCGAGTTGTTGCTGTTTATTGTAGATGGTCATCTATGGACGACTTGTCCGGCCCATCTCATCCATTCATGTTTTTGTTTCGTTTATTCCGTAGGACCCGGCATTTCAGGATTTGTAAGTTCAGCTCCTCACATCAAGCGAGTTTGTTTGGTGTTGGTTCAAATCCTAGAAATGGATGCCACAAATGTCAAGATACTGGAGGACAGGGGATCACAGCTATACTCAGGTTATAAACATCTCTGGTCCTTTAGGTGGCTCATTCATTCTAGACCAGCTTTACTCAGGTTATAAACATCTCTGGTCATTTAGGTGGCACATTCATTCTAGACCAGACATACTCGACTTATGCTAAGCAGAAGACATTAGACTTAACACTTTAAAAATGGTTCAAGTACAGATATCTCTCTCTCTAGACCTGTTTGGGGCTTGTTGGAACCTCAACTAGACTTAACACATAAACCCAAGACTCACTACTTGCCCAGATTTGAAACTAACACAAGAAAAATATTTTTTATTTTTTCAGAGCCAGAGGTTTTTACTGAAAGCAATTCTCCAAAGATCTGGAGACCTAGAAAATATTTCCGACATTTCAGAGAAGAAGTCATTTTTTCTGAACTGATGAACGTTTGCCGCCAGCTTGGGAAATTTGGTAATTTGATCTCTTATTAGAGTTAACTCCCTCTTTTTCACAGTTTGTTTTAAAGATAATTTTTTCTGCAAAGGAAAAATTTTAAGCTCCGTTCATTTCATTTCCACACAACTTTATCCACATCTTCGTGTTTCATGTTTTGATGTGTCTCTCTTCCCCTCCCAGGCAACATCTATATCTTGGTTGACCACATGTTGGAACTGTACCAGGAGAGTGACCAGTACAAACTGGCGGCTGTGTTGGTCATAAACGAAATGGTGACGGGAGCCGCCCTGGCCGGTCAGTGGTTGTGTTTTTTGAGTATTTATATCTATCAAATATATAAAAAAATTTAGCTGCCAAGCGTGAAACTCAAGTGCCACCAAATAAAAATAAAAGTTTTTGTCTGGTGATAATTAACTCTAAATAATTTCATTTCATTTATTTTAAACAAAATAACAAAAAAAACTCTGACCTTTGAAAGTATCTGGGGCGATTTATTGTTTTATTGACTTTGGTAGAAATGTACACAGTAATATGGTCTTTTGTTGTAAGGGTTCACGTCAGTTAGCATGTTTATTGTTTTATTGACTTTGGTAGAAATGTACACTGTAATATTGTCTTTTGTTGTAAGGGTTCACGTGAGTTAGCATGTTTATTGTTTTATTGACTTTGGTAGAAATGTACACTGTAATATTGTCTTTTGTTGTAAGGGTTCACGTCAGTTAGCATGTTTATTGTTTTATTGACTTTGGTAGAAATGTACACTGTAATATTGTCTTTTGTTGTAAGGGTTCACGTCAGTTAGCATGTTTATTGTTTTATTGACTTTGGTAGAAATGTACACTGTAATATTGTCTTTTGTTGTAAGGGTTCACGTGAGTTAGCATGTTTATTGTTTTATTGACTTTGGTAGAAATGTACACTGTAATATTGTCTTTTGTTGTGAGGGTTCACGTGAGTTTGCATGTTTATTGTTTTATTGACTTTGGTAGAAATGTACACTGTAATATTGTCTTTTGTTGTAAGGGTTCACGTGAGTTAGCATGTTTATTGTTTTATTGACTTTGGTAGAAATGTACACTGTAATATTGTCTTTTGTTGTGAGGGTTCACGTGAGTTAGCATGTTTATTGTTTTATTGACTTTGGTAGAAATGTACACTGTAATATTGTCTTTTGTTGAAAGGGTTCACGTGAGTTAGCATGTTTATTGTTTTATTGACTTTGGTAGAAATGTACACTGTAATATTGTCTTTTGTTGTAAGGGTTCACGTGAGTTAGCATGTTTATTGTTTTATTGACTTTGGTAGAAATGTACACTGTAATATTGTCTTTTGTTGTGAGGGTTCACATGAGTTAGCATGTTTATTGTTTTATTGACTTTGGTAGAAATGTACACTGTAATATTGTCTTTTGTTGTAAGGGTTCACGTGAGTTAGCATGTTTATTGTTTTATAGACTTAGGTAGAAATGTACACTGTAATATTGTCTTTTGTTGTAAGGGTTCACGTGAGTTAGCATGTCGTTATCAGTTGTTGTCTTTGCTTTCTCAGAATCAGACGCAGGATGTCCTCAAGCCAGGGATCCCCAGTTGCTCAAAGATGTCATCAAGTAAGTTTCCCTGCTAACACACATTTCAAAGACTTCATCTGTACTGTGTGATCCCATTTCGAACATTGTTGTGATATTGGAACATTGTTGTGCTATTGGAACATTGTTGTGATATTGGAACATTGTTGTGATATTGGAACATTGTTGTGATATTGGAACATTGTTGTGATATTGGAACATTGTGTGATATTGGAACATTGAGTTGGAGACTTGCACATTTTCATCACTGCCAGCAACACATTAACCATCCACTACATCAGCCATTTTAGCAGCTATTAAAAAAATGTCATTGCCCAACAAAAAAGAGTTTATCGCTTAGTAAGATATGTTGATGTTTGATGAAGGTGAAACCTAACAACAGAATGGCATGGGAATATAGACCTCATGTAGTTCACTTTATACTATGGGAATATAGACCTCATCTAGTTCACTTTATAAAATGGGAATATAGACCTCATGTAGTTCACTTTATACTATGGGAATATAGACCTCATCTAGTTCACTTTATACTATGGGAATATAGACCTCATGTAGTTCACTTTATACTATGGGAATATAGACCTCATGTAGTTCACTTTATAGTGTGGGAATATAGACCTCATGTAGTTCACTTTATAGTGAGTCCATACTGATACTGATATTTCACAGCTAGCGTAGTGTTTACGTTTACTTCACATGACCTTACATTTTGTTGTGTCTGATATGACACGCCTTGACAACGGAATTTTTGTGGAATCTCATTTCTAGACTTTTGCTGGAGGAGTATCTGTCTCCTGACAACCTCAGACTCGTGGATTTCTCCAAAGAACAAAATCCATCATCCCTTGTGCCACCCAACAGTCACACCACTTCCTGTACGTCTTTGGTGGTGTCCAGGCCGTCAGAATCTCAATTGTGGAAAAATCCAAGCTTGGCCAACAAGAACAGAGCCGTACTCCTCTCTTGTCTTTTTATGGAAGGTGTGGGCAAATTTGCTACAGTAAGTTTGATCAAGGGAGGTAATAGGGCGGTGGGCTGTTATAAATACAAAAATTATAAATGACCTAAGACAGCTTTGCTACTGCTATTTATATAACCAATTTTGATTGACTCAATGTTCCAGCAATAGTTTATTGAGGTCAATGAGTGCTTTAGTTGATGATGTTCAAACCTTTTTAAGTTATTATTAAGATGGATTGATTAGTTCATTGATTGGTTCACCAATTGCTTCATTCATTGATATTTTGTTACATCTGATCATGGATTGATTAGTTCATTGATTGGTTCACCAATTGCTTCATTCATTGATATTTTGTTACATCTGATCATGGATTGATTAGTTCATTGATTGGTTCACCAATTGCTTCATTCATTGATATTTTGTTACATTTGATCATGGATTGATTAGTTCATTGATTTGTTCACCAATTGCTTCATTCATTGATATTTTGTTACATTTGATCCCACACAAATTTCTCAGCCAATGACTACATTGTCATTTTTATTTTAGAAAAACATACATGAATATTATATCCCAGCATGTTTGATTATTTGCCAATGAGAACAATGATATTTCAAATAAGAACCAAGACTTTGTTGTTTGTTGTTCAATTCCAGGCTCTAGGCCAAGACTTCCAGGTTCATCTGATAAACGGTCTTTATCCATTGGTGGAAAATCTGGGTCACGAGAATGTCCACATCAGCAGCACGTCTTACTCGGCCCTGCTGGAAGTGGCTGCCGCATGTGGCTACAGGTTGTTATTATTTCTTAACCAGCCAGAAGTATTTGTTTTAATTTAACCAGCCAGAAGTATTTGTTTTAATTTAACCAGCCAGAAGTATTTGTTTTAATTTAACCAGCCAGAAGTATTTGTTTTAATTTAACCAGCCAGAAGTATTTGTTTTAATTTAACCAGCCAGAAGTATTTGTTTTAATTTAACCAGCCAGAAGTATTTGTTTTAATTTTGACACCATTTCTCTTTATAAATAACTAGTCTAGGCACCTAAGAGTGCTGTTCCCCGTCAGTTTTTCCCATATCCTCTGCCACGTTTTGTCCCATATAATCCTTGCACAGGATTTAAAGGGATGATAAAGACTGACAATATATTTTTTATTTACAAGAATTTTATCATATATTTTTGGAGGGGGGGGGGATTATAGTGTTTTTTTATTTCCCCATATATGTACATGTAGTATTAAATCAAATATTGGATACAATAAAATTGTAAATAAGATTTGTTATTTGACGAGGCAAATAACAATCTGGACTCAGCTAATTTGTTGACATGTTCCCCCAGGTCAGCTCATTTATTGACATGTTCCCCCAGGTCTCTAGACCAGGTCATTTGTTGACATGTTCCCCCAGGTCTCTAGACCAGCTCAATTGTTGATATGTTCCCCCAGGTCTCTAGACCAGCTCATTTGTTGACATGTTCCCCCAGGTCTCTAGACCAGCTCAATTGTTGACATGTTCCCCCAGGTCTCTAGACCAGCTCATTTGTAGACATGTTCCCCCAGGTCAGCTCATTTGTAGACATGTTCCCCCAGGTCTTTGGACCAGCTGATCCAAGAAAATGTCGACTATCTGGTGAGGAGTGTGTCCAAGCGACTCCGGCATTTTGACCAACATCTGAGGTCCCCACAAACTATCTGTGTCATGTTGCGCTACTGCAGTCAGGACCTCCTCTACTTGATAGACCACAGTGTTACAGAAGTAGGTCACACCCAAATTATACAACACAGTAGAGCTCAAGTAGGTCACCCCAAAATTACTCAACAAAGTAGCGCTCAAGTAGGTCACCTCCATGTTACACAACACATTAGCACTCAAGTAGATTACCACAAAATTACACAACACAGTAACACAGAAGTGCTAAAATAGGTCAACACAGTATACAAAAGAAGGTCTAGTACAGCTCAGTTATTACATAAGTAGTTCACTCAGAAAAAACAAGTAGGACAATCCAACAGCATGGTAAACAAGTCATTTGCTGTCATAACATATCATTACACAAGTTACATCTGATCATGGATTGATTAGTTCATTGATTGGACAATCCAACAGCATGGTAAACAAGTCATTTGCTGTCATAACATATCATTACACAAGTAGGACAATCCAACAGCATGGTAAACAAGTCATTTCCTGTCATAACATATCATTATACAAGTAGGTCAATCCAAAAGCATGATGTTTAAGAACTAGGTCACTGCAGCATCACATGTGTTCTTTAGATGATACTACACACTAAATAATGGAACATTCCAAACTTTGAGATGCTAGAAACACTGGATGATAACTACACACTAAATAATGGAACATTCCAAACTTTCAGATGCTAGAAACATTAGATGATAACTACACACTAAATAATGGAACATTCCAAACTTTCAGATGCTAGAAACACTAGATGAGAACTACATTGAACACTTGGTCCTCTTCATGCCTGTGTTGTTGGAACTGGTCAAGGCCATTGGACGCTGGTTCCCACCCCAGAAGAAAACTAAGGTATTCTATCACAGTTCTTGGCTGAAATCAGGGCATTTGTTGATGTGTGGACCGTGGCTCGGATGTCAGCACAACTGTGGCAGGGCATTTGTTGATGTGTGGACCGTGGCTCGGATGTCAGCACAACTGTGGCAGGGCATTTGTTGATGTGTGGACCGTGGCTCGGATGTCAGCTCAACTGTGGCAGGGCATTTGTTGATGTGTGGACCGTGGCTCGGATGTCAGCACAACTGTGGGTGCCGCGGATGTTGCTACTCATTATTTGCCATTCATAAGTTCATGAGTCACAATTTTATCATTTGTGGGATTTTATTCCTACAAGTGGCAACAGACTGCCTTGCTATTAGAACTCTAATGAAATGTGCCATAGGGTGGCTAATTATTCTGGGACTAATTTGTTTATTATGTTTCATTTGTTGATGGTAAAACTCATGTTGTCTGTCTCAGACCGAGGAACCAACGAGACTGAAGACTTCAGATAAAATAGACGTGGACCAACTCCTGGCTGAAATTAACGAGTACGCCAAAAATAAGGAAATAGCCGAAGGGGACTTCACTGACGAAAGTGTTTGTGACAACGATGTGGGAGGCAACCGGCCGCGGTCAAGAGAGAACTTTAGAAGATATTGAGGGGGATATGAGGCGACTTATGGCTGGACAGGATGACCAGAGAGATGGACAAGAGGAGGAGGCTGAGCTCATGAAAGAGGAAGAGGATGAAGAAAGGAAGAGAGATCCTCCCAAGCATGTCGTCATTGTGAAGGAGGTAATTTAACTTGACATGGCGATAAATGGAATTTAATTTTACTCGGAAGGTCACATAATGTTAAATTAGGACACAAGGTTCAGTTTGGACTCAAAAGATTAAATCAGGGATGTCCAAAGTCCGGCCCGCGGGCCAAAACCGGCCCGCGAAGTCATTTTAACTGGCCAGCGGCCTCATCTGAAATAATTAATTAACTGACGTATTATTTCTGTAAAGATAGTATATTCATTACAAAAGTAGAAATTTTGTACTGTTTCGAGTATTTCATATGATGGCTAGTATTTCATATTATTATTATTTTTTAAACAACTTTGAAATTGTTTGTTTTAAAACCCGATTAAGTTAATTGTACTAAAACCTTGACGGCCTACCGTAAAAGTTGATGACGTCATTTTATTTTAAAAAATTTCGCCGACTCGGAAGTGGAAACGAATAATGCGTCGGTGAACTTAAAATTTTTAAATAGCTTTTTTGTATCACAATTTTAAAAAAAAACTGTTCAGCTTTTGTTATATTCAACACATTTTGTTTATTTTAAGGTACGTAGTACAAATTAAACATATTTTTTCCATAACGCTGCAATTATTTATCAAATTTAATTATTTCTATGTTATATTACAGACGCTCTTGCACACCGAAGATTATTAAATTGCGTCTCGTTATTTTAATGATTGAATTTGAATGAATTAATGAATAATATATATATTTATTTAAAAATCTTGAAAAGTCAGTGAGGAGGTTGGCAAAGCTATTAAACTTCACTGTATCACTCACCAAGAAGTTGTTTGTGCCAAATTTCACCCTTCACATTAAAATTTTGCTATAAAAACTTCTCAACATATGTCATCAATATACATAATTTGCAATCTCTGTCATGTCTGTAGTGTCTGTCCGTGACGCCACTAATTTTAGAAAGCAGCGCACCAAATTACTGCACCAATGCATCAAAAGGTGTGCAAATTAAAGATGCGCTGTAAAAAATATTATATGACGTCATTGTTTTAGCTCATATTTTAATTTTGGAAAAGGGAACAATGTAAAAACAGGATTTGATGATGGTTAATTATAAAATAAAAAAACAAAGGGGGCGCCATAGGTGCCCTGCAATTCGTATTTTAAAATACTTTGTGTGTATTTCAGAAAGTTTAATATTTCGTATTTATCAAACAAGGACAAGTTAGTTGGGTTTTTGAAAAAGGTCGGCGCCGTAAAATAAATAGATTTCAGCTGAAAACTTCCGTCATTTTTGACGGGTGATACGCTAGTTTGTATATAATTTTAATCCGGCCCGCGAGGGTCTTCATTTCAAGGAATTTGGCCCGCCATGCAAAATGTTTGGACACCCCTGGATTATATTAAGCAGAATGATAAATCGGATACTGTGTTGAGCTCTTGAGTGGGAATATAAGGAGCATAACATTAGGAAAAATGTATCTGAGTTTAAAATACCATTTTGGTTGATCATCTACTTCAGTTTTGTAGTTGTACAATTCAGCTGCCATAGTCACGTTGTGTTGGGGGAGAATAAATGCTATACATCTCATGTCACGTCTCAGTCTCATGTCACGTCTCATGTCACATCTCATGTCACGTCTCACGTCACATCTCATCATCTCATGTCACATCTCATCTCATGTCACGTCTCATTCATCTCATGTCACATCTCATGTCACTCAGGTGTTTAAAAGAATCAAGAACCTGATGTCCTACCACGAACCTCGTCTCCGAGTCCTGGCTCTGGATGTTGTCAGCTGCGGATGTCAGGATCTTGTGGATTATGAAAGTAGGGGACTTGATATGTGACTTTTTCATGTCTTGAAATTAATCCAATAGGAAATACGAGTTATTATTCTGGAAATTTATATGATGGAGATAAGAGTAGTTATTTATAATAGTTATAATATTTATATTATCCAATTTGGAAAGTGTTAGTATGAAGATAAAATAATAAATGTTTGGTCTAATGAGTTCATCAGCCTCCTGGTCCTTCCTGTCTCAGCTGTGTTTAACTTTCCTCACAGGAGAGCTCCTGCCTCAGATCCACCAGCTGTGGCCGGGGTTAGCGTGCCTGTTTCACCACCAAGAGAAATTTGTTGTCATTAAGGTAAGAGAGTTGTTGTCATTAAGGTAAGAAGTATGTTTTCATTAAGGTAAGAAGTTTGTTGTCATTAAAGTAAGAAGGTTGTCATGAAAACATTAAGAGCTGTCCCTGCTTTTTTATTTTTGTGTATTTAGCCAAGCATCACGCTGCTACATGAGATTGTGTTTTTGGCTTATTTAATTTATAAATGTGAACTTTTACTTTATTGAAATTAATGATCTAAATAAAATAACAATACAGACTTCATCTAAATCACCTTGACTGACAATATTGTTATTATGATTGTTTAATGCCGTTGTTGATACGTACCAATAAATCATACAGCCATAGACCCAGACAAGTTAACTCTGAAAATGTGTTCATTGTTTTTCAGGCGATGCAGACTTTACTTGTTCTAACCAATCTCAGTGGGGATTTCTTGAGGTCAAGGGTCATGAAGGAGGTTGTTCCAGATATTGTCCAGTACATGGAGAAACAAGGAAAAATCAGGTTTTTAATGTGTGGTCTTAGGCTTAGACACATGTTATGTTTATTTGTGTCACAGCAGTCAACACAGTGTGTCATTATTTGTGGTACAGCAGTCAACACAGTGTGTCAGGTTCTTTCTCCATGCTGTTGTGTGTTGGTTTTAAAAAAATCATTGTTCCCTTATCTTTTAAAACAAAACACAATATGATTATCATTTTTAATTCTGAGATGTCAAGTTTATTGACCTTATTTACTGTTTATGATAATTCATATCACATTTGTTCAGTGAAATGTATCCCAATCCCACCCTGTGTTTCCAAACATAAATGTAATCCTGTCTTGTGTTTCCAAACATGAATGTAATCCTGTCTTGTGTTTCCAAACATGAATGTAATCCTGTCTTGTGTTTCCAAACATGATTTGTAATCCTGTCTTGTGTTTCCAAACATGAATGTAATCCTGTCTTGTGTTTCCAAACATAAATGTAATCCTGTCTTGTGTTTCCAAACATGAATGTAATCCTGTCTTGTGTTTCCAAACATGAATGTAATCCTGTCTTGTGTTTCCAAACATGAATGTAATCCTGTCTTGTGTTTCCAAACATGAATGTAATCCTGTCTTGTGTTTCCAAACATGAATGTAATCCTGTCTTGTGTTTCCAAACATGAATGTAATCCTGTCTTGTGTTTCCAAACATGTTTGTAATCCTGTCTTGTGTTTCCAAACATGAATGTAATCCTGTCATGTGTTTCCAAACATGTTTGTAATCCTGTCTTGTGTTTCCAAACATGATTGTAATCCTGTCTTGTGTTTCCAAACATATTTGTAATCCTGTCTTGTGTTTCCAAACATGTATGTAATCCTGTCTTGTGTTTCCAAACATATATGTAATCCTGTCTTGTGTTTCCAAACATGAATGTAATCCTGTCTTGTGTTTCCAAACATGTTTGTAATCCTGTCTTGTGTTTCCAAACATGTTTGTAATCCTGTCTTGTGTTTCCAAATATGAATGTAATCCTGTCATGTGTTTCCAAACATGAATGTAATCCTGTCTTGTGTTTCCAAACATGTTTGTAATCCTGTCTTGTGTTTCCAAACATGAATGTAATCCTGTCTTGTGTTTCCAAACATGTTTGTAATCCTGTCTTGTGTTTCCAAACATGTTTGTAATCCTGTCTTGTGTTTCCAAACATAAATTGTAATCCTGTCTTGTGTTTCCAAACATATTTGTAATCCTGTCTTGTGTTTCCAAACATGTTTGTAATCCTGTCTTGTGTTTCCAAACATGAATGTAATCCTGTCTGTGTTTCCAAACATGTTTGTAATCCTGTCTTGTGTTTCCAAACATGTTTGTAATCCTGTCTTGTGTTTCCAAACATAAATGTAATCCTGTCATGTGTTTCCAAACATGTTTGTAATCCTGTCTTGTGTTTCCAAACATGTTTGTAATCCTGTCTTGTGTTTCCAAACATGTTTGTAATCCTGTCTTGTGTTTCCAAACATGTTTGCAGCTGTGAGAGCAGGTCTGCCTACGTCCACTCCAACCACTACATAACTCCAGTCTGTGTGTCCTCTCATCACTTGGACTCCCTGTCAGAAATGTGTTTACTTGAATAGTATACAGTAGTTAGATGTCACTCAAATGTTTTAACTTACTCTATGCCCTAGATGTTACTCAAACATGTTACTCTTAACTTACTCTATGCACCTAGGTGTTACTCAAATGTTACTCTTAACTTACTCTATGCACCTAGATGTCACTCAAATGTTACTTTTAACTTACTCTATGCACCTAGTGTTACTCAAATGTTACTTTTAACTTACTCTATGCACCTAGATGTTACTCAAATGTTACTTTTAACTTACTCTATGCACCTAGATGTTTCCAAATGTTACTTTTAACTTACTCTATGCCCTGATGTTACCAAAATGTTACTTTTAACTTACTCTATGCACCTAGATGTCACTCAAATGTTACTCTGTACTTACTCTATGCACCTAGATGTCACTCAAATGTTACTCTTAACTTACTCTATGCACCTAGATGTCACTCAAATGTTACTCTTAACTTACTCTATGCACCTAGATGTTACTCAAATGTTACTTTTAACTTACTCTATGCACCTAGATGTTACTCAAATGTTACTTTTAACTTACTCTATGCACCTAGATGTTACTCAAATGTTACTTTTAACTTACTCTATGCACCTAGATGTTACTCAAATGTTACTTTTAACTTACTCTATGCACCTAGATGTTACTCAAATGTTACTTTTAACTTACTCTATGCACCTAGATGTTACTCAAATGTTACTTTTAACTTACTCTATGCACCTAGATGTTACTCAAATGTTACTTTTAACTTACTCTATGCACATAAATGTCACTCAAATGTTACTTTTAACCTACTCTATGCACCCAAAGATGTCACTCAAATGTTACTTTTAACCTACTCTATGCACCCAAAGATGAAGATATTTCAACTGATGCAATGAGCTAACTTAACATTGTTTTGTTATTTTAAATCTTTAAATTACAAAAAAGTTAGTCTCTATATTGGCAGGTTTGGTAGGTCGGATCAATTTAATTTTTAATTAATTTAATACATTAGAAGAAATTATTTTGTGTATTTATGTTACTGAATAAAACTTGTTATTTGATTCCAGCTTGCTTTAGATGGGAATGATTTGGATACATTTGTCAACATCTGTCTGCCATATCTGTGTGACCTTCAACCTTTGCCCCTGCAGAATGTAAGTGATTGTCAGTGGGTGGGGCCTCATCTCTAGTTGCCAAGCAGTGTAAACATTCTCCACCAATAGAAACCTCCTGTGGAAATAAAACAAACTTGCCCACAGTAGTTTATTTAGGAGGCAGGTCCCTTGGAGTCTGTGAGGCTGAAATTGAACAATGGTTTTTGGAAAGGCTAAGAATGGCAACAAAAGTTTTTAAAAAATTTTTTTAAATTTTAATTTGTGTGAGTGAGGTGAGTAACATAAAAGATGATCGTGCATTTCCTAAAGTTTCACCAATTAATGTTGTCAGGCGGCTGTTGAATCCTTCTCGGCATTCATCGACCTTGACCCTGATGCCCTGTGGTACAAGCTGTGTCAAGTCTACTGTCCAGTGTTGTTAACTCCTCCTGGCCCAGAGTTTATTCAAATAAATGTGAGGTTTTTTAAAAAAAACTTCTTAAACTGTATTAAACACATTTCTCCACGCTGCTCGTCGAAACCGCTTAAGTCGACGGCGTTGGGGTATGAAAAATGGTGTCGACATAACCGATGATCGAGTTAAAACGAAAACCAATGTGGCGGCAAAATATTAACATGCGCTTGAAATTTCTTTATATACGTGTTGTGCGTTAATTAGTGATGGGACGATTAATCAGAATCGTATCGGAATATAAGAAATATAATGTTAAATTATGTGATATATTATATTATGCGAAATGGAACGTCCTTGCGAGTATGATTTATCTAAATGAATTAGTGACTCGGCTCTGACTGAGGCTCTAGTGCGTTCATTTGCTCGTTCGTCCTTGAACTTTATTATTTCATGCTATTTACTACTAATACTAATGATGTAATTATAATTAAAGTCATAATCTTAGTGTAAGTTTATTACTAATGAATACCAAGGCATTTATTTGTATAAGGACCAAAGAAAACAATCAATATTCAAATAAATATATTTTAAATATATTTGTAGGTACTTTACTTCATAGTCGTTCGCGCATCGTTCTGCGCATGTGGAAAAGAGTCGCAAATATTGCTTCAATTTGTTAATAATTGACTACCATTACGCTAGGACTAGTGTTTACCGTAGTTACAACTATCGAACGACCGCTTACACTCTTCTTTAAAAATGTTTAGGCTTATTTATTTTAGTTTTAAGTCTTCGGAATTTAAATAATTTATTCAGCTGCAACTTCAATAAGCCCATAATAGCTTTTTACCCCGGAGTTCGTTTTTGTTGTGTTAGCGACGGTGACTTCAAATCGCTTTCTCCCTATTCCGGTATCTAAATAATATACACGTCATCACTTTTAGTTTACTTCGTCTACGGCCAATGAATGCTTTTTTTTTGTAATTTTAATTTGCTTAGTTGTCGAGGCACTGTACGGTCAAAGGTCACGGCTATTACTACAGCGCTCTAAGTGAATTCAAAGGGACCGGGGGGGGGACAAGTTACGGAGTTTTTTAGTTAGGGATAATGAGGGTGGGGGAGAGAAGGCTAGACAGGTCTTTGATTTTTATATAAAAGGAAGCCTCTTGCTTTGACAAGACCGCGAGAATAGACACCTCCCCTCCCCCACTGTTATACATCTACAGTGGGTTGGGGGGAAGGAACATTTTTCTTTTTAAATTGAGTCAGAGCGTGCCTTGGTAAATGGCCAGTGTAGCTCAACCCCACCTAAACCTCGCCCTATTGGGGGGGGATCGTCGTGTGCGCGGCGAATTCAATAATTCTGGCAAGTTGACGAGTGAAACATAATATGGTATTTCAATAAATTCCATCTTATTATGACTGTTTACTCCGTTTTATCAGGTCTTAGTCGGTATATTAGCTTATTACCCGGAGTTAATTTTTTGTTGTGTTACGGCAGAATACCAGAGCCAACACGCGAGCGAACGTGACATCAAAATCAAAGCGTTTTCTTAATAATAATAATATTCTGGTCTATAAATATAGACTGTTTGTGGAGTTCGCTAGTGACTGATTTTTAAAAAAAAATGTATTCGCTTAGTTACCGAAGCATAGTACCAGAAGTAACAGCGCTGAGCAAGCGGGCTATGATGTCACCAGCAGACCCTGGTGAGGCAGAAAATTGGTCCCTTCCCTTGGTTATAAAAAAATCATAGCTAACATTTTCAAAAGCTGGCAATTGGTCATGGGGATCGAGATAACCAACATTAAGTGGCAAATTTGGCCCTCTTTTGTGCTCGAGGTACTAGGTTTCGGCGACTTACAAAAATCGAATTAGCCGATGAAAAAATGCTAAGACAAAGAGAGAATTTGGCGGTTCCAATGAAAAACGTCGAGTTAGTGGGGTGGTCGAGCTAAACGAGCTCGAGGTAAGTGGGTTCGACTGTAGTGCGTTTTTTTTTCTCTTCAACTTTAAATTAATTTAGAATATTCCAGACATTAGGAGATGTTTTCTGATTCACAAGTCTTTGATTATAAACTAGATAAAAAGTCTCATAAAATAAAAATTATTTCATTGGGAAGGGAATAAAATCTGCTGTGGTTTTGTTGGGTTTTAAAAGTGACTTGGTTAATAATATAAATACAGTCGAAACCGGTTAAGTCGACGGCGTTGGGGTATGAAAAATGGCGTCGACATAACTGATGATCGAGTTAAAACGAAAACCAATATGGCGGCAAAATATTAACATGTGCTTGAAATTTCTTTATGTACGTGATTAATTAGTTAGCGTTAATTAGTGATGGGACGATTAATCGGAATCGTATCGGAACCCTAATATTTCTTCACTCTTTCCTAAGGTTGTAATGACCGTTTGTTTTTAAGGACCGTTTAAAATTTAAATATAACCATGACCATGGTTCCCACTCAGGAAAACGGGAAAAAGTCGGGAATTCTTTCAAAAAATTTCTCGGCCTTGAAAGTCAGGAAAAGTTATGACTAATCGGGAGTTTTTATATATATATTTTATTATTTTTATATATATATTTATGCCGAAGTAAAGGACTTTGATTACGTCTCTGTGGTATGTTTCGATTCCATTTAATTTTAAAAAAGTTACCAGTTTATAATTGTCTGCGCATGCGTTAAAAGGTCAAATTTTTCGCCTCGACTCGTCCCATGCTGCGTGTCACCTGCGTGTGGCATAGCATAGCCGCTCACGTTTGCCGTCTTATCAGCGAATTTAAAATACAAATAAACAAATCAATATGGTAATTTTAAGTTTAATGCTTTTGACGTACAGGATATCTGTTACTATCAGAACGCTCCCGAATTTCCTCAGTCAATCAAACTTGTAATATAAATAAAACTATTGTGGCCTTGAGCGTTGATCACAGCACGCTGTGGGCTGTGTGTACTGTGTTAGACCTCGGCCGGCAACTAAGTAACTAAGTCTAAGCGAATTTTTAAAAAAATCATTCCTTATCAGAAATGATTTGATTTCATCATCACGCGCGTGTTAGTCATAGTCACGTATCTTACTGGTAACAAACAACAACAAACTTTTAAAAGAATAATAATTTTTTTATTTGATTAAATAAAAACCACCGTCGATTCTCGATACAAACCGATATTTTCATTTCTAAAGATATTCGTTTATCTTAAAAAATAAAATGATTAATACATCAGAAAATGAATTAAGTTTAATAATAATATAACATGCACTGCGATTTAACTACGATTAACGACCTCTAACGCGATTGCCCAGTACCTCGGGTGAATACATACTCCATGGATACACGTCGAACTAATAATTCACACACGCAAAACATCCGGTAATTTTTATTGAAATCTCGTAGAATCACACAATAGCTGGAAGTCTCGAAGAAAGCGAGATGTCAACACTGTTTTGAACTAAAAATGCCAGAGTGCATTGCTAGGCCAACCGACGAGGATCGAGCTAACCAAGTTAAGTTACAAATTTGGCCCTCTTTTGTGCTCGAGGTATTAGGTTTCGGCGACTTAGAAAAATCGAATTAGCCGATGAAAAAATGTTAAGACAAAGAGAGAATTTGGCGGTTCCAATAAAAAACGTCGAGTTAGTGGGGTGGTTGAGCTAACCGAGCTCGAGGTAAGTGGGTTCGACTGTAATATAATACCTGAAAAGTATGAAATGAATGGCATATGAAAAAAATTAATTTACATTTTTTTTCTTTTACAGTTTCCATATGGACCGACGAAAGAAAACAGATACTCTACGAGAATCAAAGAAATTTTCAATAAGCACTTTTCATGATCTTGGTTTATGAACCTGGAAACATTTCAATCCTTTGATTGCAAGTCATTCAATGAGCACTTTTCATGAACTTGGTTTATGAACATGGAAACAGTTCAATCCTTTGATTGCAAGTCATTCAATGAGCACTTTTCATGACCTTGGTTTATGAACATGGAAACAGTTCAATCCTTTGATTGCAAGTCATTCAACTGTTCACACCATTCCTTCCAGAATCAAACTCTGGACTGCTTCATTTTTAAATGACCCTTACGTTGTGAAATAAATAAAATAAGTTGATATATCAACTTTACAGGGTGGAGTCAGAGAGTTAAAATCACTGTGTCAGGTTTGTCTGAATCATATTATTATTTCAGTTCAGAGAGTCAATGACACTGTTTGTGTTTGCATGAACATATTAAGATGTGTATTTTGTACAAAGACATTGATGAAATAAATGTGCCTGGTTTTCTTTAACTACAGTGTCTTTCTTCACAAGAAATCAAATAAAATGACAACATTTATTTAACTGACAACATTTTATAATTAAGTGTTATAGAGTAACTAGAATAAAATTTGTCAAGGACTGATAAAGAGTGGACTTCATTTATTTAAATATTTGCTTTTATATAGATTCAAAACTTTCCCAGCACTAATTAAACAAATATATATTTTGTCCCACAGTAATATGATTGTCACAAAAGCTACTGTATTTTGTCTTTCTTACTTATTAAAAAGAAATTGAAATTAAAAACTGGTTCATTTTAAAAAAAATATTTTTACACATCCATTTTGACATTTTTAAAAACACTGTCCATATATTTGGCATTAGTTATTTGATTAATAGATTAAATTGGTAGCAGAAGATTTCCTTCTGTTACTGTAAGTGTAAACCTTTTTAATTAAAAGAAAATAATCATAATGTTTCTTGCTTATTTAGTTCATAATGGAAACTTGTTCAAAGTTGTAAAGTAAAAACATATTGTTAATCACCAAAAAAATAAGATTAAACTTACACCACTTATAAAAATAGACTTCAAACACTAGAACATATTGATTATAATTACATAATAACTGCCAGCCTGTGAAATTTATCATTAACTGATATGATTTAAGCATTTTAAAAGGTGGATTGCCAAAAAGGAATGAGTATGGTTTTCAGGGATTTAGCAGGTGAATTAAAAAAAATTCACTTATATTATATTTTGAAAAACATCAAAATAATTAATAACAGTTCACAATAAAGAGATTTGCTGGGAAAACCATCTGATCAAAATGTAAGGACCACAACTACAGTGTGAGAGAAAAGTTCAGCTAGTCCTTACAAAGCATCATCTTGTAAAACAACATTAAGTCATTAAGTACACCATTGGCATTACCGGGTGAGGGCCAGATCACCCTGGCTTAGGTAAGAGGGTCACATCACACTGGTTCAGGTGAGAGGGTCACATCACACTGGCTCAGGTGAGAGGGCCACATCACACTGGCTCAGGTGAGAGGGTCACATCACACTGGCTCAGGTGACAGGGCCACATCACACTGGCTCAGGTGAGAGGGCCACATCACACTGGCTCCGGTGAGAGGGCCACATCACACTGGCTCAGGTGAGAGGGTCACATCACACTGGCTCAGGTGAGAGGGCCACATCACACTGGCTCAGGTGAGAGGGCAACATCACACTGGCTCAGGTGAGAGGGTCACATCACACTGGCTCAGGTGAGAGGGTCACATCACACTGGCTCAGGTGAGAGGGTCACATCACACTGGCTCAGGTGACAGGGCCACATCACACTGGCTCAGGTGAGAGGGCCACATCACACTGCCTCAGTAAAGAAGCATATGTGTATCGGTATATTTTAATAGATACTTCATTGATGTAAGGAACACATTTTTAGACAAGGCTAATAAATATTATGCATCAGCTGAAATGATGATGACAGACAGTGGGGCCGTTTATTTCTCATCATAATTATTGAACTATAAGACTGATTTGGAAGAAGAAAATAAGAAAAAAGTGGCTTTGTAAGGTAATAATAAAATAAAAACATTGATATTTAGACAAGACTTGTGGCATTTTTGAAATAAGTATAATATTTAGAAATTCATTATTTTGAAGGTAAGAAATACATTAACTAATTAACTTGATCAATTATTTTTTTTTAATCAACGATTTAAATCTCAAATGTTAAAACGAAGAGTGATTTTTTCCCAATAATTAATTAAAACATCTGTGTCCTGTCACCCGACTTATATTTTCATTTGAATATTATTTGATTGTAGAAAGTCTGGAACGTGGGAATTTTGATGTGGGGGAAAATAGAATTAACTAAAATGTTTTAAGTTTGTGGATTATTTTGGTTCGTGAAGGTAAGTCATGTCGGAAAAGTTATGTGCCAATACCCGGATGATGACATCACGACAGATGCGGCCATTTTTGTTGATGAGTAGCAGAAGCTGAAATTCACGGTTACGGCTACCGACAAACTTGGTGAATAAAACAGGTGTAGATTTCACCTGCTAAAAAGTAACATCAGAAATGTAAGTTTCTTATTACTATAGGAAGTTTATTATCTTCGCCCATTGTCTATAAAGCATAGTTTTATTTATAAATGTCTACAGGCCTAGAGTAGAGCATCTTACTTAGACTTAGATTCTTAGTCTTACTTAGTCATAGTTACATGTCTTAGGCCTAAGCCTGCAACGATCATAATCAATGTCAATTGCAAACAGAGTCAAACAGGACATCGGCTGATTCATTAAATCAATAAAAATATATAAACTGTTATAAATTTGTGTCACTGTGTTAACTTAAGTAGACCTATGTGATTTAGTTATTTAAATTTTTTAACATGAAAACAAGCTACATACTACAAGGAAGTTAAAGCATAAATCAATAAATCCAAGTTATTTTTGGATAGGCCTAGGCCTAGACTAAATTTATACTATTAATCACTATTAATAATAATTTAAAAAACAACCCGTAAAAACAAAATTTTTGACTTATAAATCCCTTACATATGAGACATAACTAAAAGTATTGATTATGTTCAACATAAGTCATAAGTCATAATTTCACACAACGCGACAGACCCCTGTGAGAGGGCTGGAGTGAACCTCCAGTGACCCGTGGAGGTCAACTATAGGCTATTGGCACTATAGCAGACTACACACGCTACATAGAGATAAACTAAAAATTCATTAATTTACTTACAGTAGATTCGATTGATCTGAAATTTTGATACAATGCATTGTTATTTTGTTAAGTGACACAATCACAAGTCACAGACTATGGACTATGGGCAAAATTTCAGCTCGTTAGGATTTTTTGACTTTTACTTTTCCCCTGGTTTCACAAGACGGTGAAGTTAATATAAGGGATTTAATAAAGTTAAGACTATGACTATAATTACGATTTCTATTATGATTATTTTATGATATGAATGATGATTACAAGACAGAAATTCAGTCATAATACTATGAGCATGAGTGAGCAATTTTTCATTTATTCCTATTCCAACTATTAATTATTTTTTTATGCTAAATTTACTTAGACTTAATTAATAATTAAATTCTGAAACAATTCATTTCATTAAATTATTTGTATTCAAATTAGCCACTATACTCTTATCAATCTAATAATATAGGTAAATATATAATATAAAAACAGGGTATTAGTAGGCCTGACAGGACGTAACACAACAGCGAACGTTTCGGCAAAGAGCCTTCCTCAACTGACAAATAGTACACAAATGAAACAAAATAATAAAGAAAACTGCGGTGAAATCCAAGTAGTCCAGTAGAGACTATTTAAAAGCCTGATTGCAGTCTCACCCCCATTACTTAAATCTAATAATATAGCCAGCTACAAACTTTAAGGAGTCTAAATAATATCCACTGCCACTATGACTGATAAGCTTATGCTCACACTTATCCTTGACTTAAGACTTAATTATACATATTTACATTATCATAAACTGTATTTATTCTAAGTGTAGCCTAAGCCTATACTAGAATATGCAAATTTTGTATAGAACCTATGCAGGCCCGGATTTAAGAGACCCAGGGCCCCTAGGCACTTTTTCCTTTTGGGCCCCCCAACCATCTCGAAGCAATTTTGGAAATTTAGCAAATTAAATGCTGTAGTACAGAACATATAATTTTTTTGACTTAAGTGACTTTAATAAACATCTAAATAATATTCGTCTTCAGAGACATATCTCACAATAAAAGAAAATTTATCTACATGAGAAATGTCCGGGCTCCACAGAAATAGAGAAATATTTTGAATTTTAAAAAAAAATCTCAGTCACGATTGTATTGTAATTATTACTTTTTCTGCCATGATATTAATCATTTCATCGCATATTTTTGACAAAAGATATGATGTTGTGCCACTTCCTTTGTTACCGTGGCGTTTTATGCGTAAGTCCAGAAAAGGATCAAACTCAGCCAAAACTGCTATGGTCATAACATAGTTCCCACTGTTTTTAAAAAATCCTAATCAGAAAGTAAACTCTCAACAGCCACAATGCGCCTCAAAACCTTATCCCAGTATTTTATTTCTTCTTCTGTTTGAAGAACAAGACTCTTGTCAACGCTACCGCCATCATTCTTCCTAGCTATAAGTGTCGCAAGTGCTGACCAGTGTTCGTCCGAATTCTCATGTTCCGTCATTCGTTGAACAGATTTTTCCAGTCGATGAACCCTTCATTAGCTAGTGACCCACATTTCCCAAACATCTTACAGGGGGCGCAAAATACTGCACCCTTGCTCTTCTAAAATATGAAAATACGGTCCCTGTCAATTATCTGTAATCTGAAACCCAAATCCCGGCTCGGGCGGTGTCTTGTCCTGTGTGTGGTATGGGGAGGGGGGAAGTCGGGGTCATGCAGTTTTTGCTGGTGGTGCAATCTGTCACACCCACCCTACGCCTTCTCCACAATATCACAACAGCAGCTCAGAACGTGGCTTACAATGACAAACCAACACAAACAAACCCACTGCACTTGACTACTGGGCAGTGTATGCAAAATGTAGTAAAAATATTTATTATACTATTATTTTCGATAAAGATTTTTGATAATGAAGCCAGGCTTTTGGGCTTATGTAAAGATTCCACCACCGGGGCCCCTTGGCTGGCTGGGGCCCTAGGCCCGGGCCTTGTGGGCCTAGGCATAAATCCGGCCCTGAACCTATGTCCCTAAGATATCAGAGAAATTAAAACTAATTAAAAAAGAGCAGCAAGATTCATTACAATTGACTAGAGTAACTCCATTTGTTAATTACTAAACCTTGAAGCACTAGAGAATAGAAAAACAAAAAGCAAAGTAGTAATAATAAACAAGGCATTAAATTTTAACTTAAAAATACAATGCAACAATAATCTAATACAACACCCAGATAGACATAGGGATAAAAACCCTTTTCTTATTCCATTGGCAAGAGCTAACCCATACAAATCATCCCTTTTCCCATCTGGCATTCCAGTGTGGAATGGGTTGCTTGAAAATTAAAAATTCCATTATATTAAACAATGACAATTTTATTTTATTTGTCATTATTGATTTGAAATAAATAATAAAAAAATCATAATTAATATGAATTGCTTATCTCAGTGTAGGTGATTTTTTTTTGTGTGTGTGGTAATATTCTAAAAGTTGTATCAAAACATGATATCTAATTTATTCACCACTTTAGTGTATAGTTTTGAAAGACAACTTTTTAAAAGTGCTTAATAATAATTTGTATCTTCTGCTAGCACTTGTAATCACAATTCATATCAAGTCCTGTATGTGTGGCCATAGTAAATGTACCCTGACTACCATTATATTTATAGCCTTTCAATGTATAAATAAATTTAAGGTCTCTGTTATGAATATTAGTATTAGTCTTGTTAACTATTTCCCAACTCACAAGAAAGGGTCTTGGTTAGTTTTTATTTGTTCTGGAATTTTTGTCCGGGACAATGATTAGCATTATCAGACTCGTTAGTGTAATCAGATCAATTGACAGTGACAAGACATAACATTAAACTAGAGCAGTGATGGCAAACCTATGGCACACAGTGCCACAGTCGGCACGCAGAGCCTCATCGGCCGGCATGCAACTAAAACATTACTTACTTGATCAAACAACTTTGCTGGCACTTTGTGTTGGCAATTTGCTATAAATAAGTGAGTTTTTATTGGATCTTGAGCACGCAGCCTAAAAAGGTTTGCCGTCACTGGTCTAGAGCATGAAAATGATGGATATCCAGATCTTACTTTTGTCTGACCATCGCAGTGGTCATGTTTAGATCAACACATATCAAACAATTTAGTTGAAGATCACCAATCAAGCAATTAAAAGTTTACTTTATGTTTATTGCTGCATAAGATATGGGCCAGGCTTAAATGTTTATTGATTGTTAGAAAAATAATCTATCTGAAGTCATTATTTATTGGTACTCTTGTTAAATCATTTAAGTGAAAAAAATAAAGCTCTTTGTTAAAATAAAAAAAGTAGGTGTATTCAGAGAAATATGATTTTTTTTCACCCAAGGTTAAGATAGTTATGAAAGGAAAGGTTGTCTTTTTTATTATGGTATTTCTGATTGATAAGTTTGAAATTATTTTGAATTTATGACGAAGATTTGATAAAACACATGATCTTACATCTACTTGATAAAAATATCTGATCTTAATGTTTTTACATTTGATATATTCATAATCTAAAACATCTTTTTTAGATTAATATAAACAATTGTTTCCCAAATTTGTCCAGGCCATAAACTTCATTAACTACCGTATATACTCGTTCGCAAGCCGACCTTTTTTGGACAAAGTCTAGGGGAAAAAGTTGGGGGGTCGGCTTATGAGCGGGTCATAAACGTATTTCTGCATGGATATTGAATATCGGTGTTGTTATTGTAGATCATCAAGGTCCTTTTCTACATTCTACAAGATTCGACTGCTCTACCAGAAGCTATTATATATTATTAAACATCTGCACTTACCTTATTTAATCATTTTATTTATTTTTCTGAACGTTTTAATTTAATGAATGTTTTACAAATTTTGTTTTCAACAACGAATTTTAATTAGGGGTCTACCGATATGCCTTTTTGCCGATACCAATATTGCCGATATGAGTGCCGATATGAGTATTTGTTAGGACAAAAACCAGCGGTCATATTTGATGACGTCATTCTTAAATTTATCACTCCTAATTATTTATCTTTAATATTAGGGGACTACCGATACGCATTTTCGCCGATATTACCGATATATTTTTTTCCGATATGAATATTTGTTAGGACAAAAACCAGCGGTCTTATTTGATGACATCGATCATTCTTAAATTCATCACTCCTAATTATTTATATTTTATATTAGGGGTCTACCGATAAGTATTTTTGCAGATATTACCGATATTTTTGTCCGATATGAGTGCCGATATGAGTATTTGTTAGGACAAAAATAACAGCGGTCATATTTGATGACGCCATTCTTAAATTTATCACTCGTAATTATTTATATTTTATAATTAAGGGGTCTACCGATATCCAGTTTTGCCGAAATACCAATTTTTTTTCCCAAAACGAAGTTTCCGATGTGTTTACAAGTTCCAGTTCATGACCTACATAGGACTCATAACAAAACGAACCGTCCTTTATAAAAATGTACAAGCATATTAGTTACTCCTTTTGAAACTTCAACCTTGACTCATAATTATTAATCCTAACCAATAGTTTAATGGCTTTTGCACACGGCCACCTTTTATGAATGAAACAATGAGAACAAAGTACAATAGTAATATAGTGAAAATGAGGCTGAAGCTCGAATGGTTGCCAATGACAACACGTCTTCACATGGTACATTTTGTTATTCCATACGAAATGAAATGTTTTAGACATCTGCGATTCTGCGTGCATCTTTGCTATTAGAGCAATTACGTGAACATAATGTTTACATGTTATCCATTTATTAGAGCAATTACGGTATACTTGGCATCGGCACTATTTACACAGTATTTCTGAGTATACGAAAATCGGCCGATACCTAAACAATATCAAAGCACATGGCACACTGTATCGTGGCTGCACATATTAATACTAGGACTCTTTTGACTATTTCAATACCGGTATCGGGGTCGATATATTAATTTGTCGAGATATTGTAAATCTAAATGATAGTTTTTTTGTTTCCGTTCTTTTTTTTTGGGTCAAAATGTCACTTATTATGAAATATCGGTGACGTCAATATCGGGACCTTTACATGCTACCGATGCCGATATCCAGATATCGGTGCCGATATATCGGTAGACCCCTAATTTTAATGTATGCGGTTTCGTCACTGTTTATCAAAGAATATTTTTTTAAAATACCGGTAACTCTTGCCTAACAAAGAGCACAAAGATAGGCAATATGAAGTAAACAATCATAATTACCGATTTAGCTTGTACAGTCGAACCCACTAAACTCGAGCCCGGTTAACTCGCCCACCCTACTAACTCGATGTTTTTTATTGGAACCGCCAAATTCTCTCTTTGTCTTAGCATTTTCTCATCGGTTAATTCGATTTTTTTAAGTCGCCGAAACCTAATACCTCGAGCACAAAAGCGGGCCAAATTTGCAACTTAACGTTGTTTAGCTCGATCCTCGTCTGTTCGCCTAGCAATGCACTTTGGCATTTTTAGTTCAAAACAGTGTTGACATCGCGCTTTCTTCGAGACTTCCGGCTATTGTGTGATTCTACGAGATTTCAATAAAAATTACCGGATGTTTTTACTTTCAATTTGATTCCGTGTGTGAATTAGTTTGAGTATGTATTCACCCGAGGTGCTCGAAAATCGCGTTAGCGGTCTTTAATCCGTCATTATTTCACAGTGCATGTTATATTATTATTAAACTTAATTCATTTTCTGATGCATTAATCATTTTATTTTTTAAGATAAACGAATATCTTTAGAAATGAAAATAAAGGTTTGTATCGAGAATCGACGGTGTTTTTTATTTAATTAAATAAAAAATTATTATTCTTTTAATAAAAGTTTGTTGTTGCTTTCTTACCAGTAAGATACTTGACTGTGACTAACACGCGCGTGACGGTGAAATCAAATAATTTTCTTAATATTCCAGTATATATATATAATATACACGTCATCACTGTTGTTGGTCGAATTTTGATAAGGAATGATTTTTTTAAAAATTCGCTTAGACTTAGGTGCCGGCCGAGGTCTAACACACACCCTGCTGTGATCAACGGTCAAGGCCGCAATAGTTTTATTTATGTTACAAGTTTGATTGACTGAGGAAATTCGAGAGCGGTCTGATAGTGACAGATATCCTGCACGTCAAAAGCATTAAACTTAAAATTACCATATTGATATGTTTATTATTATTTTTTTAAATTTGCTGATTCGACAGGTATTGCAAACGCGAGCGGCTGTGACATGCCACGCCACACGGGCCATGGGACGAGGCGAGACGAAAAATTTGACCTTAGTTTTAACGCATGCGCAGACAATTATAAACTGGTAACTTTTTTTATTATTATTAAATGGAATCGAAACATGACCACAGAGACGTAATCAAAGTCCTTTTCTTCAGCATAAAGATATATATATATATAAATTCCCGTCTAGTCATAACTTTTCCCGACTTTCAAGGCCGAAATTTTTTTTAAAAGGAATTCCCGACTTTTTCCCGTTTTCCTGACTGAGTGGGAACCATGGTTATATTTAAACGGTCCTTAAAAACGAATGGTCATTACAACCTTAGGAAAGAGTGAAGAAATATTCGGGTCCCGATATTCCGATACGATTCCGATTAATCGTCCCATCACTAATTAACGCACATCATGTACATAAAGAAATTTCAAGCACATGTTAATATTTTGCTGCCATATTCATTTAACTCATCATCGGCTATCTCTACGCCATTTTTCATACCCCAACGCCGTCGATTTAACCGGGTTCGACTGTAGTTTAAAAAAAAATGTGTACCAATTTGTTTAAGCTGTCCTATTATTTTTGGGGGGTCGGCTTGCGAGCGGGTTATACAATTTTAATACTTTTCTCTTCCAAAAGTGGGGGGTCGGCTTATGTACGAACGAACGGGCCATAGAACGAGTATATACGGTAGTTCTGCTATTGTACATCATCACTGGAAATATCATGCTTTATATATATATATGCCTATACATTTTTATAAAAAAACAACAACAAAAAATACTAAATGCCCTTAATCATCTTTTCTTTCCAATTTTCTGTAAAAATGTTTTTAATAATCTTGATTATAATCACTTAAGGTATTAAGGTACTTTCTCTTCCCTTTTTTAAGTTATTCTAAGACCATTTGTTTCCTTGCCAATCTACGACTCCGTCTTTATTTAAACTCATAGATTAGGAGGGTAGCTATCTCTAAAAGATCAAGACAGTTTACGATAGAATTATTATTATTGTATTGGCTTTAAGCAACATGAAAACATTAACATTCTTTGGTTAGCATGACTCTCTCACTCTTTATAATTCAGTAAAATTTGCATGTATTTTTTAAATTAACAAACATTTAACATTTTCATTTTTAAAAGTATTTAAATAATATTGAAAAGATCTAACTAAAGGTACATGAAATTTTGAATAATCCATTTATAAAATGCATTTATGCATTAAAAAAATATATTTCTGCTTCAAATAATGCAAAAATTTTATAATTGCAAGTTTTGTGAACACACAAAAGAAAATATCATTACCTAGTGATTTTTTTAATTGGAAAATTAAATTGCAAATGAAAAACTTCCTACTGATCTGTTATTCTAATGACATAATTTGAAATTTATCAAGGGCTGCTTCCCAAAACCCCCAGGCAGGGCCAGGAGGCCCACCGTAAGTAGACAGTGATAATTATTAAATGTTGTTATCACTAGCTTTATTTGTTAAGTAATGCAAACAAAACAAACCACACACACACACAAGAAAGTGAGAGTGATATCTCATTTCAGATTTGATACAAATTTAAATATTTTTTTTAAAAAGCTGCTGAAAACTTAATTGTCAGATTCATTGTGTACAAATGGAATTTGAATTGTTTCTAATTGGTTTGATTAAAGTTAAGCACAATTCGAAGAATGTCTGTTGCTTTCTGGTCCTTTCTTTCAGCTGCTTATATTAACATTGTTCATAACAGTAGTAAACTTTATATTGCCAATTATCATTAATCATTCTATTTTTATTTCTGTCGTGCATGGAGTGTCACATTTTTTTCTTTATATTAACTTTTTGTAGCACTGTACAGAAGTGGCTGAGCTCATATACAAAGAAATATTTTCACATTTTTTTAGCTTATGGATGTGCTATAAATTTAATGTTACCTAGTAACCTAAATAAATAGAGAAAAAAATCAGTGCATGATTTGTTTGAAATGAATTTAAATGGTTTTAAATGACTATAGATGCAATTATAATTTTTAACCAAAGATACTCCTGCATCAATAAAATTAAGACTTTAAAGCATTATAACCATAATTAGAAACCTTTCAATTCAATGCACCTTATTTCAATGATTTACATTTAGCCTCAGCAAATGAAAAAATGAGATTAGTTTTTAAAATGAATTATAGTCGCTTTGTCTCTCTGTAAGAAAAGGTTTATTTTTAAAATTTCTTTAAACGTATAAATATTTTTGTGGTAGTAAAAAGTCCTGTTATTTTGTTCTTCTTCTAAATTTTATTTGAAAACTATTTATGTTTGTAAAGAAAGAGTAAAAACATATTTCTTCGCATGTACTAAAAGAACTATGAACCTTTCAGGATATAAACAATTATCATGGCAACTATTTTCAAAAGTCAAATAGTTCTTTCTGGAATGAAGTGTAATATATGTTACATGTGAAATAAGATCTCATAGTTATGTACTGATATCCCTCATCACAAATTAATCTATACAAAACTTTATTTTTACAAATTTGACCGCTTCTGCAGAGATGTATTATTTTGATGAAAGGGCTGTTTTCCCAGGGCATTATATCATATCAAATGTTTGATGGAATGCGAGGGAAAGCTCAAATATATATATTTATCTAGCATTCATAAGACAGAAATATTATCTAGTATTATCTTATTTTAGGAAAATATTCTTCAGAAGTGTTTTTGATTTGATTTTCTTTTAATACAATTTGACATGTCTGTAATTTGTTTAACTGCACCACTAATTGTTGAATTTCTTAAACATAAATTTTGTCTGGTATACATGTGTTTGTCATTTTTATGTGATTTATTTTAATGGTACAATCTGTTTCCAAATTTTATTTATTTTTTTATACAAGTAAATGATACTACGCTGGCATACTAAATAAATAATACATGTCTAATGCTAAATTTTAATAAATAATGAACTACCTGTATGTCACTGACTTCACCAATGTTTTAATTATATATTTTTTTTTACTATTTCTGTTTGTATGCAATGCTGTCTTAATGCATTGGCCCATTATACTGTCTCCACAGACCTTAATAGTTTCAGAAGGGGTTGGGAAGAGGTTTGGGCCCCCTCACACTTCCAGTGGCATCAAGTTTGCCATATTGTTACAAAAATTAAATATCTTAAGGCTCTAATATTTCCTTTATAACTGCTGTGGTAAGCAGATTTCACAATTTTTTTGTGGGGAAAACTTTCCAATTTTCAAACAAATCCATTTTTTCGGGGGGTTCTAGTTTTTTAAAATTTCATCAATGTCAATTAAATCTAGAGATTTAAAGAGAAGTGTTTCACCTTAGGTACCATATGTTCTTTAATTAGTACTGTAATTTATATGATTTTTTTTTAAAAATGAATTTTATGGTGTAAAATGCACTGCTTCAACTTCAACTTTTATGTATTGATAACATGCCTATTTTAAATATACTTGCTCTTCATTACATAATTATGCTATCTCTTTTAAATGTGTTGTTTTTTTATTACTAATATTATTAGAAATCATAATAAATCTTGAATTCAGTTTACAATTTACAATGAGATTTTTATGCCTATAGATTTTCATATTTTTTTTCTCTTTGTGATGAACAATTTTGAACATAATTGTTTTTTAACCACCGTATATACTCATTCTAAAGCCGACTTTTCTTGGAAAAAATATAGGGGGAAAAGTTGGGGGGTCGGCTTATGAGCGGGTCATAGGTGATTTCTGCATGTACATTGAATATTGTTTTGTTATTTTAGATCATCAAGGTCCTTTTTTACATTCTACAAGATTCGACAGCTCTACCAGAAGCTTTAAAATATTATTAAATTATAAAACATCTGCACTTTCCTTATTTAATAATTTTATTTATTTTCGTGAATGTTTCAATAAATTGTTTTACAAATTTCTTTTTCAACAAGGAATTTTAATGCACACGCTTTTGCCACTGTTTACCAAAGATTTTTAAAAAAATAAAAAATACCGGTAACTCTTGCCTAACAAAGAGCACAAAGACAAAGATAGGTAGTACAAAGTAAACAATCATAATGACCGATTTAGCTTGTAGTTTAAAAAAAATGTGTACTATTTTGTTTAAGCTGTCCTATTATATATTTTGGGGGGGGGGCGCTTGCGAGCGGGTTACACAGTTTTTAATACTTTTCTCTTCCAAAAGAGGGGGGGGGGTCGGCTTATGAACAAATGGGCTATAAAACGAGTATATATGGTAATAATTGAAGAGAGAAAAATGGCTTCTAAAACAACTTAAAATGGAGTTTTTACAATCAGAGGCGTCACTAGGGTTGGTGTCACCCAGTGCGGTAGTTCATGGTGTCACCCCCACACAACTTACCCTAAAGACCTTCCCAGAGTCTGCCACTCTCAAATAACAGGAACATACAGAATTTTACCCTTTGGTGTCACCCCATATGATGGTGTGACTAGGTGCGGTCCGCACCCTCCTAGTGACGCCTCTTTTTTTACAAAAAATAACTGATTGTCTGGGAATTGTCAGCTCCCTAAATTTCTGCTCCCTTCCCATCACCCCTTTTATCTTCAATGATGGCAATTCTTGAACTTGTGAAAATGTCATAATTTGATTGATCTATTTTTGGAATAAATAGACTGTAGCGATGGCAATAAGTTGGGGCCAAAGGATGGCACACCTAGAATCTATTTATATTATTGTATAATGGGGGTTGTTGATTCAGGTAGAGTGTTTCCTCTTTTGATATGCATGATAATTATCCCTCCTTGATGTCCAAAAATAAATGTAGCTTCAAGAGTATAGGGGGCCTTAGTGTGTTAATTTACCCATAGCCCCCAGTGATGATAAGGTGCCCCCCCCCATATGCCTTTTTAATTGCATTTTTTTAAAAATGCATAACAAAAATTTTTGTGCTGTAATTTAATTTATAGACTTTAAATAAGTTGTAAATGTACAAAAGATATTTTATGCACTACAAATGTACTCTGTTTATTAATTCTCCTCTCCTTAAGATCTTCAGTTATAAGCTAGATTAAGCCTGTGTAAATATAAATAATAATTTTGAAATTATTGATAACTGTATTAATGTTATTTTAAAAATTTATTTTTTGTGCCACAAACCTTGTGAATATACTGTAAATATAATTCTAATATGAAAATATTTTAATGAAATGCTACATTTTAACTTTATTTTCAACAATACCAATAATTTTATTTAATTTGAATAATAGAATTCTTTTTTTTTCCACTTTCAATAACAGGTCAGCAGGACCAGGTGGCCCAGGGATGCAGCCCCCACGAGAACAGAGCAAACGTCTACAACAGACTCAAGCCCAAGTGGATGAGGTAAAGATATTAGCATCAAGTAAATTATGAACATTTAATGTTACTAATGGTTTGCAAGAAAGCTGGGCTGTCAAGATTTAGACAGACAGCTGAAGACCATTAGTTTCCTCTGACCAAATTAAAATTAAACATCTGATAATTTGCAAATTAGCTCAATTTGAAAGATATTTTTAATGGTTGCTTTTTTGTTTGTACAGTATAATAGTTTGTTTTATATTATTTTTAAAGCAAAGAAATTGATTCATAATTTTTAAAATGTTCTTTTAGGCCAATATCTCTTGCTGAAAATTTATAAAATTCAACAAAATTCTCTTTAAAGGAGTTTGCACTAATCGGGTCGGTTTGGTCCGACTAGTAGATTTAAGAACATTGTATGCACCTTAAGGGTAGGGATATTGACACTACTTAATGTTAGAACATTTAAGATGATATTCTTAGAATCTTCAACCATTGGCATAAAATGAAAAAGAGCACAGTTGATCAAAATTGAGTGCTTATCAGTGTGTCTGGTGACACAGTGCTCAATTTTCTTGGCCTGCTTACTGGAGTTGGTTTTAACATGCCAAGAAGTGGGCACAGTGTATTTTCATTCAAGAGACTCTCTCGCTAGGAGTCTCCCTGTTTCTTATAAGTTTATTAGATTAGCCAGTCTTTACACGGTGAGCAAGTTTGACATAAATTGTTAGGTGACTTGATTCGTGTTTGCTGAATATTTCTTTATTGTCTCTCAGGTTGTAGACATTATGCGTGTCAATGTTGAAAAAGTGTTAGACAGAGATCAAAAGATTTCTCAACTTGATGATAGAGCAGGTAATGATAAAAAGTGTGTTATGTTCTAAGTGTTATTTTAATAAAATTTAGTGGCAAGTGCTTATTGTGGTTAAAAATAAATTTCATGGCCAATGCCTGTGGCAAAGTTTTGTATCATTTTTTAGAGTATGGTTACATTGACTCTTTAGGGACTTCCTTTCTACTTTCAAATTGTGTGTTTGTTTTCTTGGTGGATGTCTGCATCAACTCTTTCTTGATTTTATACATTAATTTTCACGGAATGGCTTATCTTTTCCGTGTGTCCCTTAGTTAGCAACACTAACATACTGCTCAGAAACACTGGATCGAATGAGAAGGGGAGTGGGGGGAGGGGGGTTAAAAGTGGACCATAAGGAGGGGGAATAAGAATGTAAAAATATTTAATTTATAAGAAAAATTTTGTTTAAATTCCATGACTTTATATGGGGATTTGCTACAAATTAAAACTGCATTAACATTTCTTAATTTACATACCTTTAATGTAATTCTTTGTAAATTACAAAGCGATATAAAAATTATTAGAATAAACACTTTCAAATGTCTTTTTTAGGTTTGAAATTCTTTTTATGAATATGTTCTATATAGATGACTCCTCATATCTCTTCAATGATAAAATAGACAACATAGAATCGGAATAAATATTTATTTTGTAGGCATTTATTAGATCCCAACATCTCTCTCCCATACCTATTAGTTCCTTGTTTTATTAAATTAACACAATAATTGTTTTTGTCCAACACAACAGAGGCACTTCAGGCTGGTGCATCACAGTTTGAAGCCAGTGCTGGCAAACTAAAACGGAAATACTGGTGGAAAAATTGCAAGGTAATTTTTTAATGATTGAAATTACATAAAGAAGACCTATAAAATGAGCTGCACTGGACCTTTCAACACATTTATTTTACAATTAAATAACATAGATATGTAAGGTTAACTCGCTCACCCATCCCCTTGCATCCCTCAAACTATAGAAATGTTGAGAGGAACAGTGGGGGAACTAGTAGATTGGCTTACACCCAAGTTGCTACAGGAGCAGACTAGAAAATGGCTCTGCTACCAGAAGTTCTTTTCAATTAGTAATGCTTTCATAGTTCAAGTTATCCATCTATTATTTTTAAAAATTAAAAGTAAATCTTGTTAACTGTGAATTTGCTTTCTTTAACTTGACCCCACCTCACAGATGATGCTGATTTTGGGAGCTATCATTGGCATTATTTGCATTATTATTATTGGTGAGTGAGGGTGCTGGAGTTCCAAGCTCCAGTTTACCTTCATCGTTGTTTTAAAGATATATTCATGTTTCAGCATAAGTGTTGTTTTCTTTTCTTTCTTTTTTGTTTTGATTTCTCCATCACAATCCCTTTGTGATCATAGAAACCTTTGTAGCTATTAGTGTCAGTGTTTTAAATGTTGTTCTTTTTAAGTTCATTTCCCTTGTCTGTTGTCCATTGATTACCAAGGCCTCTATATCAAGTAATTGCCGAGTGTAAATAATGAATTAATCTTGACTACATATTTTGCTGCTACAAAATAACTTTATTTGCTTAATTTTGTTGGAAGAGGTCTATTGATAAATTACGATTAATTTCTCAGTCTCTTGAAATAATACCTCTTTTTTTTTCTTTTCTCCGGGGGGGGGGTAAATTATGATTCGGAAATAAAATGAAATATACGCGTAATTGGTAACGTAATTTATTGTATGTTTGTGGATATATGGAATTTCAGTTTCATCAGTTTCAATTTTCATATTGCACCCCTCCCACGCTTACTCACAAAAAAGTTATGCAAGCAAATTGTTATGTTGTTGAACTATGTCACTAGTTAAAAATGGCAGCCCCAAGATTGGCCTGTGTCTGCCATCCTGCCTACTATTGAAATCAGATACACCTGAAAGCCAGGTGATTTTTTTTTCCCAATCCTTTTAAAATGTGTATTTCATGTTGTACATTTTATTTTTCACAGATGTGGCTTATTCTTATTGGTGTCATTGTTGTCATTATTATCATTATTGTCGGTAAGTTTTTATTTCCCTGTGTTATTTCTTTTATTTTGATTTTATTTTCAATGACTTGTGCCGATATAATTTGACACTAATTAAAATATAGATTATATTGAATAAATGATTTACAGATGACTCATTCTTTCTTTCAAAGAAAAACAAAACTTACATTTAACCTCCATGAAAATTCACGAATGAATGGTTTTATGTGAAATTTACAAGCCATAAATATAACTAAAGCTCTTATTATGTTAATAATTAATTATGAGCTTTTTAAAATTTAGCACAGTTATTTACACAACTTTTATTTGAAGAGGATAACTTTCGGGTCAGCAAGCACAAATAATGGGTTCTAGAATTTGATTTTAAACCTTTTTTTTTAAAGAGAAGTTTATTCTTAAAATGCAAGTTATTTGGTACTTATCTATGAACATGTAACCCGAGGGTGATACATTTTCTAGGTGGACCTTATGGCTATAGGAGTGAATACTGAGTTCTAAGATTTATATTATACGTTTGAATATATATTTTATTTTCTATACAAGGCAAAGCATGTAGTACAAAATTAAAAATTTTAATAAAAGAATTACAGTAGATCCCGGTTAAGTCGACGGCCTAGGGGCCGATGATCGAGTTAAACGAAAACCAATATGGCGGCAAAATATTAACATGTGCTTGAAATTTCTTTATGTACATGAATTATATAAGGTTGTTAAAGGGTTAGTCATAACTTCGGTATAAACTAATTACGCAGAGTTAATTTTTTGTTGTTTTACCGCAGAATACCAGAACCAATACACAAGCGAACGTGACATCAAAGCGTTTTCTTACTATTCCGGTCTGTAAATAATATACACGTTATCACTATTAGTTTCTTTCGCCTGCGGCTGAGGAAATATTTTTTGTTTATTTTACTTTGCTTAGTTGTCTAGGCACTGTATGAGAACTGACACACAGTGCGCGTATGATATGAGCAACAGTCAAAGTCAAGGCCGCGACTGATATTGTTACTATTTATATTACGAGTCATTAGACGTAACAAAGATACCGGACGTAAGATTACCCCATTAATATCAAAACTGATATTTGCTTTAAAAAATGCGTACGGCTAGTGAAAGATTTTTTTTAAAAACTCTCTTAGTTGACGAAGCATAGTACAAGAACTTACACACAGTGCGGCGATGTTAAAATGGTTCTATTCAGCGTAAGAGAGCTGAAAACAAAGGGACTGTGACGTCACATGTTCTTTGAAGTCACCATCAGATGGCGCGAGGCGAAAATTTCATCATTGATACGCACTCTCTTAGTTGCTTTGTACCTGTGATGTCATACAAAACAAGCCCCCGCTTCCCTCTGCGCGTCTTCATTATCGACACACGCTGCGTGACCCAGTTCTTCTACACACGCCCAGCTCGGCCAGTATAAAATAAAAACCACTGTCGATTCTGGATACACACCTTTATTTTCTTTTCTAAAGATATTCGTTTATCTTTAAAAATAAAATGAATAATGCATCAGGAAATGAATTAAGTTTAATAATAATATAACATGCACTGCGAAATAATGAGGATTAAACTCGTCAAACTAATTCACACACGGATAAAAGTGAAACAAGATAAAAACATCCGGTAATTTTAATTGCAATCTCGTAAAATCACACAATAGCCAGAAGTCTCGAGGAAAGCGAGATTTCGATGCTATTTTTAACTAATAATGCGAGAGTGCGTCGCTAGGCGAACAGATGCGGATCGAGCTAACCAACGTTAAGTTGCAAATTTGGCCCTCTTTTGTGCGTGAGGTATTAGGGTTCGGCAACTTAAAAGAATCGTATTAACCAATGAGAAAATACTAAGACAAAGAGAGAATTTGGCGGTTCCAATAAAAAACGTCGACTTAATAGGGTTTGCGAGTTAACCGGGCTCGAGTTAAGTGGGTTCTACTGTATCACATTGTTAACACACAAGCCATTAATTTCAAAGTCTACTTACTGTGACCCCTAGTTTAGATAATTAAAAGTGGCATTTTCTGTTGTTGATTTGGAACGAATAACCCTCCAGAGAATAATAATTTCTTTAACTCAAATGTTCATTAAAATTTTGTACGTGGCGAAATCTGTAACCACCATCAAATGTTAATTATAAATGCCTACAGAGCCTATTATTATTAACATATTTTTGGCTTTGCATCTTCTCTTCCAATTGTTGAATTTTTGCATTGTGCATTAATATTCAACAACCTTTTCAGGCAAATGACAGTGCTTTAATGAATCAAATGTTTTAAATTGTATGAGCACAAAGGTTTTATCTTATTAAAATGGAGTAACTGCTTAAAATCTGGCTAACCTCAAATGTATGTGTAGTCTGTGCTAAGGTATCCCTTTGCATGTTGCATCCTACCTATATGGGGAACAGCTATCATGGGGGTTCTGCCCAAAACATTTGGTCTGCTGAATGGTTTTAGGTAACTTGCATTCACTTTTGCCAACTTCAAAACCTACATTAGGTTTGTTTGGGTTCCGTAATTGGTCAACATAGAATTAATTTTACCAAGCTACAAATAGTCAGTCTCTCACTGCATTAATGTGAAGATCGTTATTGAGTGTAGAAGGTTGCTTGTCATGTGTTTAGTAATGGTTTTATTCCCCATAAATTATACAAGTTCATAAAATATACAAATATAAAATCTTAATTGCAAAAAGAAATATCATTTTATATTTTATAAACATGAATATATTTATTGTCTGTTCAATAAATAATATATCATCACTTAGACAACTTAGTCATCATGTTAAAGGTTTCATTGCTTATGTATCATTTATTTTATTTGATGCTGCTTTCAATTGCTTCAGTATGGGTGACACAAGGCTAAGGGTGAATAAGTTATTTGCTGTCACTTCACATGCGTTCTGTATCTTTATATATTGTGTACTATTTGGCATGTTGTCAAGTCCTGAAAATGAATCGCTATGGCCTTCGATCTGGTCCTTTGTGTAAAACATAGGCTCTTACTTAAAGATCTTGATTGAATAGCCTTGTCATTTTGAACATTGTGTGTTTAACATAATTATAGGGAAATCCTTCAATTTAAAACATGTTCATCTATACTTAATTCCAAAATATTAATGATTGTATGTTATAGAATTTAAATATATTTATAATGTAAAATCATTTTTGTTTATTAAAATTTTAAAAGCATTCAAAGTAGCAATTTAAAAGATCTCACAAAAATTCGAGATTTCTGTAGTTAACCCATACTTTTATATCAAACACATAAAATTTAAATAGAGTAATATAATTATTCCTTACTAGCTATAGAATTAGAATATAAGTGGCTTCCCATTACATTTTTTTTTAAATAAAAGATTTATGAATGACAAATTTATTGAACAGTGATCTTAGCATTAATAAAAAATTGCCTTTCATTAGTCATCTCTACAATCAGTCTATTTATTTGCTGTTGGGTGGTGAGAGAGCATTTTTTGTATTAGATATTTTTGCATCATGATTATTTTGGGAAAGTGTGAGGGAGGAAATCTCATAGAATTTTAGGGACTTAAATTTAAGAAATGAAATGTATAAGAGGGTTATAGGCATGTTACACAAAATAATACTGTAAAAATATGAATAAAACATGTGCAACTTTAAAATAAATAAGATATTTTTTTTAAACCAAAAGGCAACAGTTTTTTCAGTACCATAGCATTGTCTACTATGCCCTAAAAATGAGAATAACCTAGCCACTGATCCTAATTCCTTGCCTGTATTTTTGTTTTGATATTTGTGGCGAGCTAGACCTAACTTATGTGCAATGCCTTAGTAATCTAGTGCTTGACACATAAGCTTTAAATCGCATTGTTCAATTTGTTTTGCTGTGAGCAGCAATGCTTTTATTTTTAGTACCTTACATTTACATTTGTAAATTAAAATTAATTGCTGAATATTAATTCATTAGTTTAATTATACGTAACTAGACCAGGTCTGCCCATCTGATTTTTAATTTTAGAACTTAATTAATTTCCTACTACAGTGGGGCCCGCTTAAGTCGACGGCCTCGGGGTATGAAAAATGGCGCCGAGATAACCGATCACCGACTTAAACGAAAACCAATATGGCGGCAAAATATTAACATGCGCTTGAAATTTCTTTATCATTATATACATGATGTGTGTTAATTAGTGATAGAACGATTAATGATTTAATCGGAATCGTATCGGAATATCGGGACCCTAATATTTCTTCACTCTTTCCTAAGGTTAAGACCGTTCATTTTTAAGGACCGTTTAAATATAACGTAATGGGGGTGAGACTGCAATCAATTTAAATATAACCCAGGGTTCCCACTCAGTCTGGAATTCTCTTAAAATAATTTTCCCGGTCTTGAAAGTCAGGAAATAGTCGTGAAAAGTTATGACTAGTCGGGAATTTATATAGATATATATTTTTTGCCGAAGTAAAAGTAAAATGACTTTGATTACGTCTCTGTGGTCATGTTTCGATTCAATTTAATAATAATTTTAAAAAAGTTACCAGTTTATAATTGTCTGCGCATGCGTTACAGGTCAAATTTTTCGCCTCGCCTCATGGCGCGTGTATGCAATGCTCGTCGAATCTGCGAATTAAAAAAAAATAAACTTATCAATATCGTAATTTTAAGTTTAATGCTTTTGACGTGCAGGATATCTGTCACTATGAGACCGCACTCGAATTTCCTCCGTCAATCAAATGATACGTGTAACTTGTAATATAAATAGTAACAAATGCGGCCTTGACCTTATCAGAATTCGACCTACAACAGTGATGACGTGTATATTATATATCTACTAGAATATTAAGAAAATGATTTGATTTCAGCGTCATGCGCGTGTTAGTCACAGTCACGTATCTTACTGGTAACAAAGCAACAACAAACTTTTAAAAGAATAATAATAATTTTTATTTAATTATATAAAAACCACCGTTGATTCTCGATACAAGCCTTTATTTTCTTTTCTAAAGATATTCGTTTATCTTAAAAAATAAAATGATTAATGCATCAGAAAATGAATTAAGTTTAATAATAATATAACATGTACAGCGAAATAATGACGGATTAAAGACCACTATCGCCATTTTCGAGTACCTCTGGTGAATGCATACTGGTGAATACAAACTCAATATAACGGAGTCAAATTGAAAGTAAAAACATCCAGTAATTTTTATTGAAATCTCGTAAAATCACACAATAGCCGGAAGTCTCGAAGAAAGAGAGGTGTCAACACTGTTTTGAACTAAAAATGCCAAAGTGCATTGCTAGGCGAACAGACGGGGATCGAGCTAACCGACGTTAAGTTGCAAATTTGGCACTCTTTTGTGCTCGAAATATTAGGGCTTGGCGACTTTTAAAAAATCGAATTAACCGCTGAAAAAATGCAAAGACAAAGAGAATTTGGCGGTTCAAAAAAAAACGTCGACTTAATAGAGCTGGCGAGTTAACCAGGGCTCGAGTTAAGTGGGCCCCACTGTATATCTAAATATACGATATTAAGACCCAAACAAATTTTTTTTTATTAAGTGGGGCTTTTTTTTTATTAACATTGCTAATGGATGTAATTGTTAGTTCTTTTGCACTATTGAAATGAGAAAGCATGCAGCTTGTAAATATGTCTGATTAGTGCTTTAGCCCTGCTTTAATTAATTAATTTATAAGCATGAACATTGTGGTACTATACCTCTTAGGTAACACATCATTAGAATGTTATTCATCATAATTACTTGCATAGCTAAAGCATTTGCATACAGTTGTAAAATAAAATTAAAATTTCTACACTCAAAGTGGAATTAAACATCAGATATTCATTTAAACTATTATTTTAGTATTCGTCTATTTAGAAATCTAGATTTCAACTATTCTCCTAACTAGTGTTATAAATGTGGATGATTGGAGGTGTACGTTACATTTAATTGACTGGTCTTTACATATATAGATTAGCTACTCGAGAAGAAGTTCTGATTAGTAAACAATCACAAGTAAACATTTTTTATTCTATTCTTTTGCATAATAAATAAGAATGAGGCAGAAACTTTAATCAAAATCTTTTTATTTTAATAAATTTATACATCACCAAATAATTAAAAAAAAATTAATTTTAAAAAGTAGTAAATCTATTTTTATGTAATGTACTTAATTTTTTTAATGTTCCCTATAGTTCACATAACTTTGCTCTTAGTTCAGAAGCATTAGTAATTACATTAATTTATACATTCTACCCACTTGACTTCAGATGACAAAACATTGATTTTATAAAACTTTTGTCATCAAAATTTCATTTTCCGTTATTTCAGATTTTTTTTCTCTTTTGATTACTTTAGTCTGGAAAGTGGGAACATACTATGGCACATAATAATTACTTTGCATGAATTTTCACCTTAGCGATCTTAAAGCACTGCATTTGTTTTAAAATTTATAATATATTTGATAAATTTCCTACAAGAAATTATGCATTCATCACTTTTCTCCACTTTCAATTTTTTTTTAAAGAATCATTTTAAATTTAAGTTTCCATCCAATTTTCTTATGAACCTATATTTCCTGTTGCTTAATAACAAATGCAAATAATATAGGATCAGTATTTTGAAAATAATAAGGTATTAAATCCTTTAGATATAAAAAATATAAATTTATCTCTTATATTAATTTGTGACAAATAATATATGTATACCATTTATTCATAGCATGCTTTAACCCCTTTACCGGTTATCCCGACTATAGTCGTCTTGATCTATTGACCTTTACATGGTAGACCCGACTATAATCGTCCAAATGATATTATGATCTGCAGTATGCGGCAGACCCGATTATTCTCGTCCAAAATGCTATGATGTAGTTACAGTGCAAATAACAGTGTAAAAGTGTTTCTTTTTGAGAGTTCTACACAACAACAAATGTCACAGACAGTTGTTCAGATCCCTTGAAATATTTTATTTTGATGGTTATGAAACAATCAAATTTTTGTGTACACTATGACTTCTTCGGTCTACCGCACTGTTGTTTTCGAGCATTTGACGTCATCAATAATTGCGTAAGCACATATGAGTCTGTATTTCCGATGATAGAAAAGCACGTGGCGTGAATCTTTTAGAAATTATTTCGTTCCGGTTTGTACTAAATTCATTTATTTATTCGATTTTATAAATATCTTCTTTTTTATAAGAACATTTCTTTGATTTTTGCTATGACTACTAGCAAACGTGGCTTTACAGCAGACGATGTTCGTGCCGAATTACTGCGTGATAGTGACGATTCTTCTAATTTGGTTTTTAATTTTGAAAATTTTCAACAACAAAAAATGTGAAAATTTTTTTTTATAGATTATTCGCCAAATAAGGGTTAGTTTTAAATATTTTAATACCCGGTAAAGGGGTTAACCATTAGTGACTAAATAAAATATTCATTGCATTTACTTATCTTTTTTATTAACCAACATAGCATGCTATCTTAATATTTCATGTTAATCCAACACACTTCCTCAAGAATTGCATTTGAAAAGCAAGTCCAAGAAAAGTTACACTTATATATATGGATATTATTTCCTAAGCAGATTGTAAACTACAGTAAATAGTTTTTAGTCACCTCGATCTAACTCCCACCTTTTCCAATATTTCAGTTTGGGTTGTAACAAGCACAAAAGGTAGTAGTGACGACAGTAAGCCAACTTCACCCCCTGCAATATTGACAACATCGGCACCAGCAACAACTAAACCAAAATAGGACAATCGTAAGACCACTGGGTGTGCTAGGTTACTGACTTGATACTGATGATTGGTGGCACACTCATCAGCTGAAAATGTTGTGTTTGCAATCATCTTTAAGAAATTTGATGGTATTTTTACCTTACACATCTAGTTTAGAGGGGGTTATTTTTTTAAAGTTCATTTTTCATCCAGTGATGTCAAGATTTGAATTGGCTGTGCAAACCGAAAGTTTTCAAGCTTTAGCATAGATTTACCTCATTGGCTACAAGAAGTAATTCAATCTTTAAGTTTATTGGTTGGTCATTTAAAAAACAACACATATACTATCATTATCTTGAAATTAGATTAATTGGCATAAATTTATTGCATTCCTATTTTCTATCATACATCGCATAAAAGGTCATTTCATTTACCTACTAATATTGTAAACAAATTATTTATAATTGAATAATTGGCTAGGATTTATTGTATTTGGAATTTTAACTGGATACACTCAAAGAAAATGTATATTTTCATGTGCCAGTGCCACATTTTTTGTTATTTTCATATTATTATTTTTTGTGTGTGTGACTACCAAGTGCTAAAAAGATATGAATAATATTTTCACTAGTCATTATTGAAGGGATTCTTACGCTTACAGTTGGTTCTCAGATTTTATAAAATATGAAAAGGAAGTTGAAATTTTGCAAGCCCGGCAATTAAATTTTCTTGATTAGATTTTAAGTCAGCCAGTATAAACTAACAAAATTTTAACATTGTGTTTGAGAGAATATCATAACTGCTTCATTCCATAGGCATGAAAGTTTTACATTTACCCATTCATAGGAGCATTCGGTTGTGTATCTGTGAATTGGTTTTTGCTTCAAGTTATAACTGGAGAAAAGGGGTCAAATATTTTTTTAATGAATTAGTTGAAGCTATTCAAATGTGGAATTTCTGTTGAACAAAGCCCATGAATAATGTTTGAAACTTAAGTTTTAATTAGAATTGAAAAAGGCAACCCCTAGAGCCATTGAAAGATGATATCATACAATAGAAGTACATACTCTCCATTTCATCACGCTTCACAGTAGCTGATTGGTCAATTATCTTAGCCTGATTATTGTCAATTACATTTATTTTTAAATGACTGGAACAAGAGATTATAATCTTGTATTTGTGATACATTTCATTTCTTTAATACTTGATTGGCTTTTATTTTCACACAACTTTCTTCTCCACATTCTAAGTGGATTCTTGTGGATTTAGTCATCTTTCCCCACTAAGGCTTGCTGTAAGTTTGTCATTCGCTTATGCACTGAACCACATAATTAGTTGAAATCTCTGATATTTTTTTTATTCGTCTTGCAAAGATCATTGCATATAGTTATGTATATATATAAATATAAGCATGACTGAAAATTAAAATTTTTCTTCACATCTGCAGTTGATCATTAAAGTATTTTGTCTGAAGTAAGAGTCTTAAATAATGTATCAGATTCCAATTTCAGCAACATTGTATTTTAAGATTTCCAACATTTTTTGGTTTTTTTTTATTATGTTTGTCAATGCACTGGAACATCATTTGATTCTAATAATTGGACCCACTATTCAAATCAGTGAAGCTTCTACATGAAGTTGAATATGTGAGTGATAACAAATGTCCCATGAATAGTTGACAAGGAGATGTAATTCTTGATAGAGAGGCTGATGTGCTTATTGATTTCAAATGATTCTATCTATGGTGCTTCTGGTTTACCTGTCAGCAAACATCAACACCATTCTAAAGCTTTTTTAGATGGGCAGATGTAGGCCTGGGGTCAATAGATTGTAAATTCCTTGCTCAGCTAGTTGTACTCATGGGTATTTGAAAAAAAAATTATTGGACACATAAATTTGTGTCCAATAACGTCTTTTAGCATTGCTTGATAGGATTCTTTTCTTAAAGTTTTTTCTTCTTTTAGAGTTTTAGACATTTCTAGCATAATTATTTGACATTCCAGGACTACTACACTATTTCATTCCTTGCACACTTCCTGCTTGTTTGAATTAGTAGGGTTTTTTTTTCCCTGCTTTAAATTCTATATTTACAGCTGTCATAGAATTTGTCCAAAAAAAATAATTTAGGAAGTCAATAAGATGTTCTGTATGCAATAAAATAGCAGTTGTTTTTCAACAAAGGTTGTTGAAGTGTAATGAAGCTGCTTTGTTGAAGGCTTGAAAAATAAGTTTTAAACATACCTTTTTAGATAAAGATTCACTAAACATGACTGTTAAAATGAAACCAATGCCTAGTAATGAAAACATCTATTATTAAAGTTGTTTATTTCATCATTTCGGATTATTTGCTCACCTTAATTTATACATTTTCATGATATAAAGTAAAGGAACATCAGAAAATAAAGAGAACTCTCTAAAATTCACTGTGTTTTATAGATAATTTTTTAGTGAACAGTTCTTTGTACATTGTTGTAATATAGTTTTGATATAGTATTGTTACATATTTGCAGTATGTTGCTGTTTCATTTTCTGTACAATTCAAATGTTTAAAGTTCAGTTTTTATTTGCTTTCATTTCATTATAAAATATGTCTCCCACCAATATTGTTATTAGTTTGTATTATAGCATTGTAAATTGTTAAATACACCTAAAACATTAATAATTAAGTACATTAGAATACATCAATTTTAAGAACAGGCCCCCCTCCCACCCAATAATTTTAGCCATAATGGACAATCTCCTTGCTACAAATGTTCATAACATTTGATTGATTGCTTAAACCAAAACTTAAGCTCTTTATGGCCCACCAATCAATTAGTTTGCAAAATTAAGAGGGGAAAATTGCCTTTACTTTTCTTTATAGTGGTTGTCCTTACATTTACATGTCAATCAATTGATTCCTAAACTCATTAGACACTCCTTAAGAGAAAGTACAAATTTGCATTGTGTCCTTTTATAAAAATATAGTTTCACTTTTTGCATTGGATTTTTCTTCTTCTATTTATTAAGGGCCTAGGATCAATGTTCGAATCATTGTGGCTCCTGTAGCAGTTTTCACATGAAGATGAGTAGCTAGGATTATTGAGTATCATTCACTAACAAAAATATTTCACATTACAAATGTTAAATTAATCACTTACTGAAAGATCACTTGTAAGTGTACCGCTATTTAATATACTTTTTTATCAAAATTTGTTGTTTTGTTGCTTATCATTAGGCAGTGGCTTAAATTGTAGATGAATATTTCACATAACTTGAGTGTTAACAGTTTACAAATATACACTCCAATTTAGCTGTTATTTTCAATGCATCCAGCAATCTTCTGATAGTGCAATCAGTCTGTAACTGTAATGTTATAAACAATAAACCTGTAACCCTGAGGGTCATCATTAACGAAACTGTTGTGCTTCAGGTCTTTTATGGTGTGTTTATGAAAGAAAGTGTTTACACAAGGTAGCATTACTCTGACTCTTAAACATATTTAAAAAAAATAATTTTAGTTTTTTTTTGGTGCTGGTTGACAAGATTTTAGTTTTAACAAATATGGTTTTTCAAGGGGCTGACTTTCACCCTCACATTTTATTTTTTGGTCCACTTTGCTATTGACTTGGTTGACCAGGAGTTGGTTGCGAGGGATGCATGTCAAATAATTAATTACCACATTATATTTTACTTTGGTACTTACTTCCATTGATGAAATAATGCATTATATGGTTATTAATTTCTCTTTATTTTTTAATTATTAATTGCAAGGATTTATCTTAAGGTTTGATCAGAAATGTGATTTTTTTTTAATGTTGTTTTTGTGTCATTTTGTCATTAATGTAACAAATAAACAAGTAGACTAGATGGTCTCAGAGTTATTTTTGGTCAACTTAAGCATATTACAAATATATCAAGTACCTTTCCGATAATGTAAAAACAGTAATCAAAGTAATACCCCCACAATATTCTCCGTCATGTTCATAACTTTGGGTATATTTTAAAAATTAAAAAAAGAAAATATTTTCTCCACAAGAACCATTATTTTTCACTGAACCACAACTTTGGAATGAAAATGAAATATTGCACTTATACTATACAAGCATTTATATTTACCTATAACTATTAAAAAAATGTCTGTTGTTGGCAGAACCTCATTACCACAATAAAACAGTTCATCATTATTTAATAAGAAAACATACATTTACAAATGCAAGCAAGAGTTGTGCTGGTGTTAAGTCTGGCTACCTCAGGTACATTAGGTCTTTCAATGTAATAAGTTTACACAAAAATACAATATGTATGATAGTGTCACAAACAGTTAAAATGTCATAACATCAATTTAGGTGTTAACCTAATTTTGCCACATTTTCCATTCTCATGCCACAACAGTGGTCAAATCAAGCATTTACCTTATTAAATCCATTAGATGCAAATTTGCAGTACCATCGTTTTGTGTATAGTGTATAGTTATAAATACCATTTTAAAAAAAAACTTAATGCATTGTTAAAGAGATACTAATTCTATAACTCAATAAATACGATAAGAAATGAAAGTTCAATAAAAGAAATTATCCAATTGAAATTCCCCTACAAAGCACTTCTTGAAATATAATCATTAATCTAAGATTATTTTAATTGGCTTTTAGAAAACAGAACATTGTTGGCTTTTTTACCAATGTTATGTACCGGTACTTTTTCTGGCCTTACACAGCACTTTGAAGGGGGATAATTCCAGTCGTACTCGTAAGAAGCTCTCAGGACCACTTCATCTTTACACAACCGACCTAAAGTTAATAAGTTATTATAAAGCTCACGCAATTTTAACACAGACTGCTTATGTGTTATCAGGTAAGTATTGAGGCAGCCCCTTGAAATATATTCAGTGTCAAAGTTTTGATCATGATGTCGATTTATTTTAAGTGATGCCAGCCATGTCCCAACGGATACATCTTCACTGAGATACTGTTGAAATAGTTCATGATTATTAGCGATAAACTGAACAAGATCGCTAGATAAAACATAGCCGCCGCCACGAGCATAAGGTAAGTACCGATCACACAGGTTCCAATTGCCTTCTCTCCATTTTCCACTGGTTTTTACATTTGCTCTACCGTCGAAAAATCCCCAATACAATCTATCCTTTGATTTATGCTGAAGTTCCGCCAAAATGTTGGACACCCTGACATAACTGTCATCATCCACTTTCAAGACATACTGAAAATCAACATTTCTGTCGATCCAAATAAAGGCTTGTAAAACTTTATTGGTTAAATCCTGATAGGATTCCATAATATTTGTAAAAATAATCAAATCTTTGTGGACAAGTTCTTCCCTGTTAATTTTGTCTCTGTGGTCAGCATCAAGTGCCGCAGTGCTAACAACAAATTTTGGAAGAACACTGTTGGTATCAATGTCTTTTAACCAAGTCTCTCTGATGGCGTCTCTTTCATGAATGTTATCAGGGTTAGAAATGATCAGAATAACAAGTTTGGTTTTCAAATATTTAGAGGGTGTAAGAAAATTTTCTTTCCAAGACATTTTGCTTTGTGATTGAGATCTCTTCCATGCACATGTTTTCTCATCACAGGGTCCATTGCAAAGAGCCATAAAAACAAGGACGACAAGGGTAAAAAAAATTCCACACAGACAGATGAAAAAGGCGTGTCTGCTGAGCTTTTGTGAGAGATAAGAGGATTTCTTGTGTAGCATTACCATGTTGACAAGCAGGCTACAAAGTCCACAATCTTCAATAATCTGAAATTTTATTAAAACACATTTAATCTACAACTTTAATTATTTTAAATCAAGTATAAAAGTATAACTACAATAAAAAAAATTAATACATAAATAAAGTACCGTATATACTAGTTCTAAAGCTGACCTTTTTTGGACAAAGGGTTAGGGGGGTCGGCTTACGAGCGGGTCAAAGGTGATTTCTGCATGTACATTGAATATCGTTGTTGTTATTGTAGATCATCAAGGTCCTCTTTTCTACATTCTACAAGATTCGACTGCTCTACTAGAATCTATAACATATCAAACATCTGCACTTACCTTATTTATTCATTTTATTTATTTTTGAGAATGTTTTTAATAAATTGTTTTACAAATTTTGTTTTCAACAACAAATTTTAATGTACGCGCTTTCGCCACTGTTAATCAAAGAAAATAAAACTGTAACTCTTGGCTAACAAAGAGCACAAAGACAGAGATAGGTAGTAAGGTTGTTAACGGTTAACCGGTCCTCAGATCAGGACCGGTCCCATTTAATCAGGGCCGGTTAACCGTAACTTCATTTAGTCGGTTTTAGCTTATTACCCGCAGTTAATTTTTTGTTGTGTTATGGCAGAATACCAGAGCCAATACGTGAGTGACAGTGACATCAAAGCGTTTTCTTAATATTCCGGTCTATAAATAATATAAAAATGCAGGTCATCACTGTTGGAGTACCGCTAGTGAACAATTTTCTTTTTAATTTATTTGCCTAGCTGCCAAACATAGTACCAGAAGTAACACAGCGATTTCTTGTGCGTTGGAAAAGGAGCTCAGTGCATGAGAGCGGGCGGTGATGTCACAGACGTCGCGAGGTGAAAATTTTATCCCATCCCTTGTTGGTTTTAAAAAACGGGCTTTAGAACGAGTATATACGGTAGCTAAAACAAAATACAGGGTATATGTAATCAAAATATATGGGTGTCTCAAGTAGACTTCACTTTGCAGCATTGCAAAGTTATGGTTGCAGTTGCAGTAGGAGTTATAATTTTATTTACACTTACTAGCAACAGCACAGGGACCACAAGAAAAAGCAGGTTCTCTGAGGAAAAAAGGTGATTAGGCTGGAAAATATGAAGAAGTAATAATAATACATTTTTGTAATACTTAAAATTATTAGTTACAATGCTTATACTTATAGTTATAATCGTTATTTCAAAGAGAACGGTGCGCTCAACTATTTACATTGTTATGGCAGAGCGAGGCGTACTTCTGGGAATGAAATGTTGCATTTTTACACTTGAAAAGGGAATAAGTGGTGTAATTATTTTTATCCAATAAAAATAATCATAAACGTAAATTAAGGTTGTAGTTTTTTGGCCTGGGTTAGGTTTAGTTGTCTATTTTTTTAAATTAAAAATAGAAAAAACAAACAAATATAGCAGCCAAAAATACCATTTCTCTTTGCTTTTAGCTAATCGGCATACTAAATGAAATCTGCAACTGCCAACTCAAGTGCTACTCAGACTACTCAGAGCCTACACACTACACTTTAACTTTAGGCCGATGCTACTCGTCTCGAAGTTCGAGTCATCCAGCATGAATACTAGTCGTCTCGAAGTCGTTTTGATTATAAAAAATAGACAACTAAACCTAACCCAGACCCTAAAACTAACATCTGAATTACGTTAATGGATAAAAATAATTGCACTTATTCCTTATTTACTTATTCCCTATTTTCAAGTGTAAAAATACAACATTTCATTCCCGGAAGTACGCTTCGCCCTGCCATATTGCCATAACAATGAAAATACTTCGAGACGAGCAGCCACTTTGTTAACTTTAACACTGCAATGAAGTGAAATGTGATAGTGATTAATTGAGATTGTCACCGATTGTGGCAACAGTTCTTTTCGTCACTTACATGTAGATTTTAAAAGAATTCTTATATTCTATTTTGACTTACTTGTGTGTTATGATATCATTATTCATTTAATAGACGCTGGACATCAAACATAAAACAAAAACGGGGTGCATTTAAAATATATTATATTATATATGAATCGTCGATAGTACTTTGTTTTTAGTATTCAAACATAAATTTAAATAGATACTAGATTACTGCAGTACAAAAATATATTAAAGCTAAGAGTAATTTCCCCTTAACAGCGCAAGCTTTTCCCCACCCCAAAAAGTACATTTAAAAAAAAAGAATTTGATTTTAATTTAAAGGGCGTTTTTAAAATGTGGATTTACTATAATCGACATAGTATAGTATTAGTTCGTAAAGGATATAGAAAATAGAATAAAAAGTTAATGGCAACTTCTGATTTGTTTTAGACTTTTAATTTATATAGATTTTTAAATTATTTTTAATTAAATTTAATAATCATGTGTAAGTGTAGTCTGTTAGTCTTCGATGAAAAATGTATTTTGTTGCACATCAAAATAAAATTATTTGAAAATATAATTTAAAATATATATATATAAGTGTTAGACTGTTAGAAATAGTCACAATAGTGTTGTTTCAGTTTCATCCTAATCTTGGCAAGACCCTAGTTTTAGACCACTACTTATAAGCAAAGAGCTGATTCAAGTGATACAATGATATTGATATCAAAACTTTCAAGGTAACGAAATGGACTTTACAATAACGACCCCAACAATTACCAAGGTCAGCACCACTCTTGTGATAAGTTGACCCGAAAACAGTTCATTCCCTGACCTCTGTACTCTATATAAATAGATATGAATCGAAAACATATTGAGGTCAGTGGCCGCATCGCTGCAATTTTTCTTTTTCCAGATATATTTTAAATGAAGAAAAACATCATTGTATTTGAGTTTGTTCTTATGTTTTATTTAAAATATTATCGAATTGATTTCATAAACATATTATTATACGTGAATGTGGTCCGTTTGCTTGTTTACTCAACAAATGAATAGGATATATTATATAAGTATATAATATATATATTTTTTAAATTTAAAGCAGACGAAAAGGAAAAACGAATCAATAATTAATAAGTTAACACGTTTTGATTGTGTGAAGTATTTAATAATTGAATCATTCTCCTTCACTAACAATACATGTACTAACATTTAGAATATATATCGCCGCATCCTTCTGTGTTCATAATATCAGTGATCAGTCAATCATATTTAAATATAAATACGTTTAGTTTTTAGGCTTTTCTTTTTAATTTTTAGGCCCACTAAGTCCACTAGCCACTAGTTCCTTAATTTCAGTATTAACTGAAGTGTGTTAAAATATTAAGTCTTAACTTAGCAATCTAAATCTATTCAGTGCCAAAATCAGCCGCTGAATGTGTGTCAAGGGAGTGACAGTGTTGTGTTTCTGCTGACTCAATCATGAGTCTGGAAATACCTACTGTTTAAAAGACAAATCTGTGCCAACAAAAACTATCAGTAGTTACAATTATGAAGTCCACCTTGACCATCATAACGTCATGTGTCATGTGTGTTATACTTCAGTTAATGTTTTTAATGTAAAAATTAATTAACCCTTAACTTTTTTACACATGCAAAGTTAACTATTTTAAAGATATGTGCTTTTGGGTAGTGATTCCCAAGGGGCACTCAAAAACCTGTATTCTAAGGTTGTTGATGAAAGATTTGATTAAAGATTGTAAAAGCTTGGCCTCTAAACCTTGGTTGGATTGGGGGGGGGGTAGAATTGTATTTGTTACTAAAAGTTACACAATTAAAATTAATTGAAATTTTCTGCCTAGGAAATGCTGAAAATACTATAAATATAAGCTTGTAGCCCCTGCTAAAATTTTTCTTGTGTAAATAAATGAGGTTGATTTTTTAAAAATCAGAATAAACTTTAAACAATTAATTTTCTTCAGAACTAGATCATGGCCATGGAAACCCGTGATACCATCACAATTCAAAAGAGCAGTCTTGCAAGACTTGCATACTTTGTCCCACTGTGTAGTCTCTTCATGTACTTCTCCAAGCAAATGCTCTTCGGGCCAAACGTGCTGTGGCTTCAAGGCGTGACAGTAACGGAGGATCTACAGATCATATTTAAAGATTCAGATGGAAAAGTTTATTTCACAGGTTACAGATCTAAACAATTAATTGAAGAAAATGAGTGTCGCATTGTGTCAATTTTTTAAAGCTTATGTGGCAATAGGTAACTTTTTCTTGAATTGTGTATTGAAGCAGATGTAGTCAATGTTGTAAAGTACAAAGTGAATTTTTTATCTTTGTTAAAAATTTTCATTTTAAAATGCATTCAAATGTTTAAATAATTTTTCAGGACAAAGTGACTTCAATAAACCAGAAGATCGACTGCCTGTATACTGCAGACATCAGCAGAACAACGACAGGGTCGGCTGCTTGCAAGACAAACACAACCAGAGAATAAAAATTATGACAGATAAAAGTGGACATGAAGGAATCAGTTGTTTTAAGGTAAATAGAGCCAAGTATATGTTAGTTCTCATTGTAATTCAACTATTAATTATAACACTTAATTTTGTATCCAAATGTTTATATATTTATAGACCTAGTGGGAAATATTATTTTTAAAATTATAACTTTTAAAAAATGATTAAAAATGTACCATGGAGTGTTAAAATGTGTATATTTTTCTCTAACATTCCTCTAAGCATTCAAACATTTTTTCTAAGAATTTGTCTTTTAGAAATTTCAGACCATTATCATTAAAATTATTTTTGGGCCATGTAATGGGGAAAGAAAGGTATGATAAAAAGGACTTAGTTTGCGGCATCATCTTCAATTGTAGCCCAATTCATCATTTTTCATGCTAAACATTTGCTTAACAATTTATAAAGTATTGAGTACTTTGAAAGAGTTTGTCCCTTGACTGATTTTAATGTGATATTTTTAAAAGGTGGAACGGAAAGGGTTAAAATGTGTCAACCAAATGGTGAAGGACTGCTACGACCTTGGTGACAGTCACTGGTACGGAGGCTTTGAGGCTTTTAACCAAATGTGGCCACTGAAGAAGGCGATGCCGTCAAAGGAAGGGACATTACTGACTGCTCAGAAGGAGGAGCCAGAGCCAGAAGGGGTGGAGCTTGAAATGGGACCTTACGTTTCTGGAGATTTTGGCATTCACAAGGTGGTGCTGGCAAATGTCTTAGAAAGGTGAATTAAACTTTTCGGGTAAAGGAGGTAATATTTAGGCCTATCTGGTAAGGGAGGTAATATTTAGGCCTATTTCAATTTGTAAAAGATTGGGTTTAGTTTTTGTTTGTTTGTTGTAGGAATTATTTTCCTTATTGTGAGTAGTTTTCAAGGTCATCTGCAGGACTTGAACTGATGATAACACGTGCTTGATTCATTTCATGACAATATCCCAATGACTTGAACCAAGTAAAACAATTTAATTGATTCATTTCATGACAATATCCCAATGACTTGAACCAAGTAAAACTATTTAATTGTTTGGAACTTGGGGCACAGAGACTTAACTTCGATCCATTTTAAATCTTGTATCATCTGTTATATGTTGGATCTGATGTTATGGTTTAAATTACCCTCAGATTCTCAATTAGGTGCTTGGTATTTTAAAAATATTTCCTGTAAATAAGGATTACAGCAAATGACTTTACAGAAAAAATATGTTTTATTCCAAGCTTGTGCATTGAATTGATTACCCATAGTTGCTTGTTCCTTATCATTCCTATAGTTAGCTTTTCATTGTCATTCCTATAGTTAGCTGTTCATTGTCATTCTAATAGTTGGTTGTTCATTGTCATTCTAATAGTTGGTTGTTCATTGTCATTCCAATAGTTGGTTGTTCATTGTCATTCCAATAGTTGGTTGTTCATTGTCATTCCAATAGTTGGTTGTTCATTGTCATTCCAATAGTTGGTTGTTCATAGTCATTCCAATAGTTGGTTGTTCATTGTCATTCCAATAGTTGGTTGTTCATTGTCATTCCAATAGTTGGTTGTTCATTGTCATTCCAAAAAATTGTTGTTAACTAAAAGTCTGTTGCTCTCATGATTCTAACAGTTGCTCTCATGATTCTAACAGTTGCTCTCATGATTCTAACAGTTGCTCTCATGATTCTAACAGTTGCCCAATATTATTGCAGTAGTTTTGTTCTCCTTCCAGGCTGTTCATCTCATCCTCTGGTGTGGGAATAATGGTGTCCCAGGATTCACCTCTCTACCTCAGTTTCAATGCTCACAAAGATGGTAAACTCTGCCTGGCTGGGATGTATGATGGCTCACATTACTTCAGTCACCTGGGGAAGCCTCCAGTGCTAGGTAAGGCTGCCTGGTTGGGATGTATGATGGCTCACATTACTTCAGTCACCTGGGGAAGCCTCCAGTGCTAGGTAAGGCTGCCTGGTTGGGATGTATGATGGCTCACATTACTTCAGTCACCTGGGGAAGTCTCCAGTGCTAGGTAAGACTGCCTGGCTGGGATGTATGATGGCTCACATTACTTCAGTCACCTGGGGAAGTCTCCAGTGCTAGGTAAGGCTGCCTGGTTGGGATGTATGATGGCTCACATTACTTCAGTCACCTGGGGAAGTCTCCAGTGCTAGGTAAGGCTGCCTGGCTGGGATGTATGATGGCTCACATTACTTCAGTCACCTGGGGAAGTCTCCAGTGCTAGGTAAGGCTGCCTGGCTGGGATGTATGATGGCTCACATTACTTCAGTCACCTGGGGAAGTCTCCAGTGCTAGGTAAGGCTGCCTGGCTGGGATGTATGATGGCTCACATTACTTCAGTCACCTGGGGAAGTCTCCAGTGCTAGGTAAGGCTGCCTGGCTGGGATGTATGATGGCTCACATTACTTCAGTCACCTGGGGAAGTCTCCAGTGCTTGGTAAGTGTTTGATTATGTATAATAATTGATTACAAGTCTAATGCAGTGAAAATAAAAAATATTTGTGAATAACTAATGTAAGAAGAAAAAAATAGGACTACAAGTAGAGTTTGAAAAAAATTAAAAACCAGGTCAACTGAATGACTCGGGTGAAAGCAGGTCAAATGAATGACAGGTGAAATAAGGTCAACTTGAATGACTCAGGTGAAAGCAGGTCAACTGAATGACTCAGGTGAAAGCAGGTCAACTGAATGACTCAAGTGAAAGCAGGTCAAATTTTATTTTTTCAGTTCTGTGACTCAATAATTTTGAATTAATCTTATCACAGCATGTTACATAGCTGGTATAATGTTCTAATGTCACATATTTTGCACTCAGAGAAATTAATTATTAGAAAATTTGACAGTAGCATTTATTATTTCCTTGTTGTTGTGCCACAGAGTACACGGTCTGTAAAGCCAGCAATGTGAGGGAAATCAGTGATTACATGAGGGGAAGATTTCTAAGTAGACCCGAGGGCACGCCCAACGTGGAGTTGTTCCATCATCCTGTTTGGTCTACATGGGCTCAGTTCAACAGGAACATTAATCAAACTGCTGTCATGGACTTTGCAGGTTACTGAACAAATTTTATACTTAAATAAAAACAACACTTGAATTACATGTATTAAACTTTATGAAAAACAGTCAGTAATAAGGGGAGGTAACTAATAGAGATCAAAATCAGCATCTTAGAAATCTTATTTCCATTTTAATAATTTTCAATGAACAACATGATTATGTGACAAAATAAGATTAAATTGTTCATAAATTCAACATTGAAGCTTTTCAGCTAATGCTTGGAACATGAACCACTATATTTTATTCACTTCCACTTATTGACTTATTGTGTTAGCCACCTGAAACTTTCTGTACTCAATATTTCAAAAGTATACACAAATACTGTATATGTAGTAGACCAGTGTTGTCCGTGCTAAAATCGTTCACGGCACACTTAACTGGTAAAAAATTTGGCCGGCACACAAAAAAACAAGAAATCAGTGTTTATTCAAAAGATGTTTCATAATTAATGAGATACTTGAGCGTTTTCTTTGGAGCAGATGAGCTCAAAACGCGGCTCATTGCTGGATAAGCAAACTCTCATTTCTCTATCATCTGCAGTCTTTCACGTGTGACGTATGCGAGGAGTTGCGCCTTTCCGCTGATGTCAGTACTTTCATCGATTTGCATTGCCCAGAGCTTTTGGATGTCGTCGGCTTCCGCAAAATGCTCTTTAATTTGATTGTCCAAATCTGTCGAAATGTCAGCAATCCGACGTCCCATCGCCTGGTGAGATAGTGGAATCTTATTTTTTTTTCAACATCGTCGGGTCCCAACTCCATAGTCTCAACTGCGATTCCTAAAGACGGCAATATTATTGTCTCAGCGTCCAAATGAGATTTCTTTTGTTTTACCAAAAGATTCACAATTTTATAGCTTGCTAACTGAGCTTTGACAGGAATTGAGGAACATTTCTTCATTATTTTTATTGTTGCTCTAAGTTGGACCGAATGGATGTGAAATAACTTTTCGGCTTGTCTTTGAATCCTGCATGATTTGAGTTCAGATGCCGCTTCAGTTTACTGGGGTTCATGGACTCGTTGGACAATGCCAAGTTACAATTAAGACAAAACGGAAGAGAAGGATCATTTGCACATTGTATGAAACCATACTCAAGATATTCCTCGTGATATTTCCCTTTGGTAACATTCTTCTTAGATTTCGCAGCTCTCTCTACATTTTGATGCTCACTGGAATCCTTCTGTCTTCTCTTCAAAAAATTATCCATGGCCGTCTGTAATTAAACGTTTTTAAAAAGTGAACAGCAGGAAAGGGTTTTTATTTACTTGCAACAGATATTTATTCCCAATGGAGGAGAGAAATTTTGTAGCTTTCAAGAGATTCTCACAACCAGAACAATACAAACATGAAACGTTTTTATTCATTTCTTTTTCGGTTAAGGATATTTTTTTTTCAAAACTTGAAGGTTCGAAAAGCCTAACAATTTATGGTATGTTTGAAATCTTTCACGGCACACTGAAATTTTCTCGCGGCACACCGTTTGGACAACACTGTAGTAGACTGATCTACCAGATGACTTTAAAGAAACCCAGGGCATAAAAAATGTAGTGAAAAAAGAAATGTAAGGAAGAAATTTAGTTACAAAGGAAATTTAATGACAAAAGAAATGTGTGAAATCTTGCAGGATTTTCAGCTAATAACAATATAGACACTATCTAATATTTCATGATGTAACTGAAGGGACAGAATGACTATTTGTTATAATTCTGGACCACTGGCTTTCCTAGAGCCATTTATCTGTCAAGAGAATAAAAAAATTATAAATTGAAGCACATTGTTTTAACTCCTACTGACAATGTGATACTCAATATTCTTTCAGATAAAATACAACAGCATAAATTCCCGGCCGCTCAGCTGGAAATTGATGACAGGTGGACAGTCCACTATGGTGACCTAGATTTTGATGAGGCTAAATTCCCTGACCCTAAGCAGATGGTGGCAAACTTGAATAAAAAGGGATTCGCTGTATCTCTGTGGACGCATCCCTTCCTGAGTCTGTCCTCATCTTCTTTTAAAGAAGCCATGCACCACAGATATGTTGTCATGGCAAGAGTAAGTCAATGTCTGTTATACGTTGTCATGGCAACAGTAAGTCACTGTCTGTTATTATATGTTGTCATGGCAACAGTAAGTCAGTGTTTGTTATACATTGTCTTGGCAACAGTAAGTCTGTCAGTTCAAAAAATTTTTTTATCCAAAAGGAAAATGCATTATAATATATAAATGCAAAAAAAACCCACCAAGCACATATCTACTGAATTTACTTAATACAAATTTCATTCACGTAAAACTTTATAAGACTCAAAATTAGTGTTTTATTTAGTGTTTTATAACTTGAGATTTATTATCTGTTATGCTTATGGTACATATGTAATTCTAGATTTGGGTCATAGTATTGCACTCAGGAGGACATAATTCTACTCACATTATTTTATCTCACCATTAGCTTTTAAATTGTTGAAAGACAAAGAAACACTCTATTCCGTGGCATAATTAGATTTGAGTGGAGGTGATAAGTTTTCCCAATGCTCTATCAATTTAAAGTCTAGCAGAGACTAAATAGTTCTCTCAATGCTCCGTAATTTTAAATCTATTGGAGGCCACACAGCTGTATAAACGTTTGACCTATTTAAGGGCAGTGAGACTCCAGCCCTGGTCAGGTGGTGGAATGAAGAGATGTCCGCACTGCTGGACGTCACAAATCCTGCGGCTGTGTTGTGGTATTTGGAGAAGCTGACCAACCTCAAGGACTTGTACAACATCAGTTCTTTTAAAGTAAGTGTGTACATGGTGGCATCTTGTACATTAGTTCTTTTAAAGTGTGTACATGGTGGCATCTTGTACATTAGTTCTTTTAAAGTAAGTGTGTACATGGTGGCATCTTGTACATTAGTTCTTTTAAAGTAAGTGTGTACATGGTGGCATCTTGTACATTATTTCTTTTAAAGTGTGTACATGGTGGCATCTTGTACAACATTAGTTCTTTTAAAGTAAGTGTGTACAGGATAGCATGTATTAGTTAGGGGTCTACCAACATGCATTTTTGCCGATATGAGTGCTGATATTACCTCTTTTGTTTTTTGTCGATATGAGCAAAAAAAACCCAAATTGCACTGGATATCTTCGATGGTGTTTACGTCATTCTTAAATTTATGACTCGTAATTATTTATATTTTATATGTTAGGCTGCTGGTTTAATTAGGACAAACGCAAATTAAGAAACAAATCGTACAACTTCATTTGAATTATAAGTGTGTGCCGATTACGGTCTTCTATATTTCGTGTTCATTCTTCTGTCACTTCGTTTCCTGCTTCTTTCTTTTCCTCGTAAACAATGCAGGAATATTTTGTGTTTAGATAAAATAAGTTAATACCGTAATAATTGGGATAAAATAACACATCAAAACATTTTTATTAATAATAACAAAAACAATCTTAAATATAGATTTAGAATAATTTATTATTTTTACAAACTACTTTAATTCAAACAATATCATAGCATATGGCACGCTGTATTGTGGCTGTACATATTAATACTAAGACTCTTTTGGTTCTTTTAATACCGGTATCTGGATCAATATATTAATTTGTTGAGATATTTATAAATCTAAATGATTTTTTAAAAATTCTGAAATTTTTTTGGTCAAAATGTCACTTATTACGAAATATTGGGGATGTCAATATCGGGACCTATACATGCTACCGATACTGCCAATACCCTGATATCGGTAGACCCCTAGTATAAGTTTTACAATTAATTTGTCTTCTGGCATGTAAATCATATTTCAACAACCAATTTTCTAAATATTTATAAAGTCATTCATTTTTCTCTGTGGCCTGTACTAAATTAATTCATTTTATGGAGGTGAACAGTAGTTCTGACAGTCTTGTGTTTGTTTTGTCTCAGTTTGATGCCGGAGAGGCTCACTTTGTCCCGCATGCTCATCAAACATTTAAAGAAATGATTTCATCCAATGAGTACGCCACCTTGTGGGCTGAGCTGGCCTACCAGGCAGATCCAACGTCTCGCAGGCAGGAGGTCAGAGTCGGCTGGAATGGCCAGAAACTTCCAATCTTTGTCCGCTTGTTTGACCGCATGTCCAGCTGGGACAGACAGGGGGGACTTATCACTGTCATACCCTCGGTGCTGACCTTAGGTATCATAGGCTATCCTTTTGTTTTGCCCGACATGATAGGAGGAAACGCTTATGCTGATATGATATCATTTGAAGGTGGGGCTTATCCAGGGAGAGAACTGTACATTAGATGGTTGGAACTCAACACCTTCCTTCCGGCTGTTCAGTTTTCTGTTGTTCCTTGGATCTACGATGATGAGGTCACTGGGATCACCAGATACTACTTAAATCTTAGAGCGGAATATGCCAAGAGAATTGTGGACCTTGCCGAGGAAAGTGTCAGTTTAGGATTCCCAATAGTTCGTCCAATCTGGTGGATTGCGCCCAACGATCAGCAGGCGTTGGTGATTGAAGATGAATATCTCCTGGGTGACGATCTGCTTGTGGCACCAGTGGTAGTCGAAGGAGCCAGGAAAAGAGACATTTACCTCCCTGCCGGAGCCTGGAGTGATAAACTCCGAGGTGGCTTGGTGCAGGGTCCCACTCTTCTCAAAGATTACCCGGTGGCTCTGGAGGAGTTGGCCTTTTTCGAGCGAGACAAAGTTGGTGATTCATAGTTAGTGGTCTAATGTTACTTTCAGAAGATCTGTTTTACCATGTGTTAGTAGTTAAGTTTGCCCTACTCCATCTTCCATTGATACAGTGGCAGCTACAGCTGGTCTAGTGCTAGTAGTAATTAGTTGGTCCAGAGGCATCTTCAGTTGGTATAAGACTCTTGTAATGACATAGTTTAAGTGTGGCCTTTTATGTTATTGATTTTAATTTTATGCAAATTAAACATCATAAATCATAGGGAAATTTGCATAAAATTGAACTATATTATTATTTAAATAACGTGTATGTATTTGGCTGATCCATTCTTTTCATTGGGAGGCTACTTAATACGAGTACGTGAGAATAATTTTTTTAAATTCAACTGGTATCTTCTTGTGTGAAATTATTTTCTTTACCTTGAATTTGAACAACTACATATGATAATTTGAACAACTACATATGATAATTTGAACAACTACATATGATAATTTGAACAACTACATATGATAATTTGAACAACTACATATGATAATTTGAACAACTACATATGATAATTTGAACAACTACATATGATAATTTCACTTCTGGTTGGCCAATTACTTTCTTTTTTTCTTCATCTCAGTTTTTATATTTTAATTGACCAGCAAGTTGCAGGGCTTTATTTTTTCCTATGCAGAAACATGACACTTGGTTTTTGAAATACCAATTTATCTTTAATTATCTTCTTTATAAACATTCACCCAGGTGCATATGATCAAATAAATTCAATTTATCTTTAATTATCTTCTTTCAAAACTTTTTGCCAGGTTTATAAGATTAAATAAACATTGAGCTTAGCCAAACAAAAGAATATATAGTGATATAAATATATGCATAACATCATGAAACTTACTGCATTACTTCATACTGAGTATTGAGTGGAGGACCTATCTTTATTTGCATCAAGTAAGGACAGTAGTTTAAATGTTTAAGTATTATATTAATATGTATTACAACTATCTCATGTGATCTATTTTAAAAGAATGTTGTATGTTGAATTTAAAGTCTCACTTTGTTTAGACTTTGATTTAGACAGGGGGGGGGGAGCTAACGGTGCATGATTGACACATTTTTATTAAGTTTATTTTGATGTTAAGATCTTTTTATACATATATTTGTTTTAGTTTAGTGTTTTTGTTGTTGCAATTTCTGTTATTGTTAGAAATTGTAAGACAGGAAATGTATAATGGGGAGTATTAATGTCAACTACATATGCTCCAATTTTCATTGGCCACTAAATTGTGTCTTTTAAAAAAAAATAATTATTGTACTGAATGTTAAAAGTAATTCAATCAATCATTTACAAGATTGAATGTTAGGGTTAAATAAATATATACAGCCACTAATTTGTTTATGTACATGGCAATGATATATCCAAATTAACACTCAGTTTTGTTCACATTTACAAAAGTTCAGTAGAGTTGTCTTCACAAGCCCTTGTAATATACATGTATCTGTTTTTACTAATTCTCTAGCCAAGACAATAGTAGTACTTAATAGTAGGTAACTCTATCTCCTGAAACTTGCAATTTCCTTGACAGAGTTTTTTTTTCCTTCAGCTCTATGATTAAAAAATCACAGAACATTAAATATAAAGCAACGCCATTTTTCAAGAGATCACATACTGAAAGATACGTGATAAAAATAAATGGCATTTGATTATTTAGGAAATTACATTATTAATTAATTATTATTTTTTAAGCTGGTGTATTCTTAATTTAATTTTGATAAAAAGCTATGCTGAGATTCTTGGGTATTTTTTCTTTATGTCCTGAGTAAATCCCTAGTTTTAGTTCCACATTTCCATAACTTAATGAACAAATTCATTCCATGCCCAATAATTGAAATGGGCTCAAATTAAATGCATGTCTTGCAAAATTATGCTTTCATGATACAGTGTGATAAGTGATAATTTAGTTTCTGTTTTTTTAATAAATATTTTGTTAGCTTACTTTTGCAATATGAAAACTTTGAAAGCACAAGATTTTACATTACTCAATACTAACTCTGAGTGATATTGAGAAAACAAAATTGAGCATGTAGTGTATGTAAATGGTAATTGAAAGTTTATTTGCAATATTTTCTTTTCATTTTGACGTTGTTCAGCTTGTATACAAACATTTAAAATATATTTTATTGTTTACCATTTACATGCCCAGTTCCTGTACATTCAGCAAAATGTCTTTACAATACCTTTCACTGGATTATCATAATTTGAACTGTTTTCTTTAATATAAATTTCAGTGAGGCATTAAAAAATGTCCTGATTTTATTGTGGAACAATGACTGAACATTGTTGATATATCAATTTACAAGTCAATTATAAAAATACAATTCAAAATGATCATTAGTTGTTGTTTGTTTAAAATAAACGTTCAAGGACACCATATAAGTATGTCTACTACAATCAACATTGAGTTTATCTCATTTTAAAAAATTTTAAACATAATATGAAGCAATAATTCAGGGAATGTTTTTAGACAGCATATGATATGTTTTATGGGTCAGAACTCAACCCCAAAAGAAAATGTGTGCGTCTCACAGCAAGTGAGTTAGTTTGATAATTTACAAACAAATAAAAATGAGACTTTAGCTAGATACTTATGAGGTACTAGTGTTTATTATTATTTTTTTTTACCCAAAATAAAATTAAAGAGAAGTTATTTGAACATAAAGGATTGCAAATAATTTAAAGGTGTTTTCAATTAAATTGTATAAGAAATCTTTGACATCAATAACAGTTGTCTAACTTTATTCAGTCATAAAAACAATTATTTGACCTTTAAATCTGTTGTGACTTCTATGACACCACAACATTTGAACATGCCTCAATCATTATTCTGACTTATAAACAAATTCATAATTAATTGTTTCAAATATTAATATTTTTCTTCATTCAATCAATTTTCATGTGAAGGGTTACATCCTAACAGTATAGTTAATAATGTTACTTAATTAATAGTAATGACTTTAGACTGAACAATTGTTTTTGAATTGCACCAATGTGAATTTGGGCAGGAATGAAAAAATTGGTTCTGCATGTCAATCTCTTTTTGCAAAAGTCAGTGGTGCCTGTAACAAGAAGGCTCTTTGTGATCTACTGCTGACTGGGTTGCACACAGTTGTACACACTTTGAGTGCCTGAAGATGCCATCTGAGACAAGTGTTCCTCCTGGTGAATGTGCCACATTTGTTTGTCACTGGCAACTGTCAGAGCACAGTTCATTGTTTGTCACTGGCAACTGTCAGAGCACAGTTCATTGTTTGCTGATTTGAGCAGCCATTCAGATTCCCATTCTCCATTGCTGTAAGTTTTCACATGTTCTCTTGATTTGGGAAAGTTACCTTAGCACCGTTTTTCCCAATCTAAGAGAGATAAAAAGCCAGAAATAAGTTAGCAAATATTGTCATCAAAGTGTATGTTGACTCCAGAAAATGAGTTATTTAATAATTACTCCAATGCTTCATTTTGTTATATGTAACCTTGATTGCTGGAGCTGTGGATTAAATTATTTCTTCTATGTGATACCCAGGAAGTTAAACATCTATCATTACACCTTGCTCCCAAACACTGCCCCTTTTTTTTTCTTGATTGGAGACTTTAGTTAATGTCCTGGGATGTTTTAATTACTTCAGTGGCCACATCAATGGACATTTGCATCAATTATCTTATTGTTTAGTACAACCAACTAACATTGTGTGGACCACATCAATAAATATTTGCATCAATTATCTTATTGTTTAGTACAACCAACTAACATTGTGTGGACCACATCAATAAATATTTGCATCAATTATCTTCTTGTTTAGTACAACCAACTAACATTGTGTGGACCACATCAATAAATATTTGCATCAATTATCTTATTGTTTAGTACAACCAACTAACATTGTGTGGACCACATCAATAAATATTTGCATCAATTATCTTCTTGTTTAGTACAACCAACTAACATTGTGTGGACCACATCAATAAATATTTGCATCAATTATCTTATTGTTTAGTACAACCAACTAACATTGTGTGGACCACATCAATAAATATTTGCATCAATTACATGTATCTTATTGTGTAGTGTTACCAACTAAAAGAGTTTCAACATTGTGGGCACCACACAACAATTTATTTTATATTTTTATCAATGCCACAGGGAGACAACCCTTTGTGCTGGTCAGCTTCATTAAGTATAATTTGTCAACAAAGTTTCAATCACATCATCACTGCATGAACAACAGAAGGAATAACAATTCAGTTTTCTATGAGTATTCCAAAAGAAAAATGTCCTGTATCTTACCTTCTCCACCAACATGACAGGCTTGTTATTGGCATCCAGCAGATACATGATTCTCTCTTTCTCACCATTCTTGTTGACTCTCTGGGACTCACCAAATGCTATTGCTGTCTGCAACAGTAGAACAACAAGACGTTCATTGATTACAGGGAGGGAATAATCACGTCTTCTAACATTGAAATCATCAGTTAGGTTCTGTAGCTGTCTGTGTGTTGGATTGTAAGCTGGGTGTTTTGTTATTAATTAAATTATTATTTTACTTAAACAAAGTTTTTAGATACATCCTTCTGTAAAAAGAAACAAAAACAAACAATCCTTTTAGCTTCCCTTGTAGCACATTGGAGAATAACCTGAGAACATCTAACAACAACAAAAAGTTCACCCAAACTGAAGTTGAAACAATCATTTCAGAAGTTTTAGTGCTACAGACGTTACAAATGTAAGCTTTAATGTGCAGGCATTTCAAATATTTTTATAAAGCTGATTTCTTTCACCTAACTCAAGTAGTTAACAATAAAATACAATAACCAACTGTACAATTTAAGTGTTGACTTACCTTTAAAGGTAAGTTCTGTGACGTATTTCCTGTGTTTACTCGAAGTGTGGCCAGCGGGGACTCAACATCAAACTGTCTTTCCGAAGATTTCTGAGAGGCCGCTGGGGTGGCCGCTGAAAATGTTAGATCCACTGTTTCGTCTTTAGTTGGGCATCTCTTTCTCTTATATCGTCGCTTATTCACCAGAGATGTTTTTGGGGCAGGGGTCTCTTTAACTTTAATGAGATCCCCTGGAGGATTACGTAAATCTGCGAGAACCCTTCGACTTCCCTTTTTGTCAACGATATAAATTTTAGGAACGTGAGGCGTCACAATTGGGGCATTGTTGCCAGGATTATTGTCGTGAGGCGTCACAACTGGGCCATTTTTGCCCGGATTAGTGACGTGAGGCGTCACAACTGGGGCATTGTTGCCAGGATTACTGTCGTGAGGCGTCACAACTGGGGAATTGTTGCCAGGCTTAGTGACTCGAGGCGCCACATGTCGCGCTTTAAGGCCAGGAATAGGGACTTGAGGCGTCACACCTCGAGCCTTGTGACCGAGAGACCACGGAGTTTGGGACGCTTGATTTTCGAATTTGGGCAATGTGTAACGACCTTCCAAACCTCTGTGAGCTGGCGCGTCTGGTCCAGGAAACGTTACAGGAATATTACTCGCAGAGGGTCGGAATGTTCTCGGAGAGTATTCAACTTCCTTCCAGGTTTTGGGTGACGTGGCCGTCTCGAATTTGACCGGTGTGGAGGTCGCGTCTTTTGGGCTGCTTTTCTCAGTTTCTCCATCAACATCGCCATCATCTTCCACCACTTCTAGCTTCAGGTCAATGTCTTCCATGGTCGCCGTGCTGCTGGTTGGTACCGAAGTTGTGCCTTTGAATTGTACACTAGTTGACGTGGCGTTGGTTGGTACCGAAGTTGTGCCTTTGAATTGTACACTAGTTGGCGTGGCGTTGGTTGGTACCGAAGTTGTGCCTTTGAATTGTACATTAGTTGACGTGGCGTTGGTTGGTACCGAAGTTGTGCCTTTGAATTGTACACTAGTTGACGTGGCGTTGGTTGGTACCGAAGTTGTGCCTTTGAATTGTACACTAGTTGATGTGGCGTTGGTTGGTACCGGAGTTGTGCCTGTGAATTGTACACTAGTTGACGTGGCGTTGGTTGGTACCGAAGTTGTGCCTGTGAATTGTACACTAGTTGGCGTGGCGTTGGTTGGTACCGAAGTTGTGCCTGTGAATTGTACACTAGTTGGCGTGGCGTTGGTTGGTACCGAAGTTGTGCCTGTGAATTGTACACTAGTTGGCGTGGCGTTGGTTGGTACCGAAGTTGTGCCTTTGAATTGTACACTAGTTGGCGTGGCGTTGGTTGGTACCGAAGTTGTGCCTTTGAATTGTACACTAGTTGGCGTGGCGTTGGTTGGTACCGAAGTTGTGCCTTTGAATTGTACACTAGTTGACGTGGCGTTGGTTGGTACCGAAGTTGTGCCTGTGAATTGTACACTAGTTTGCGTGGCGTTGGTTGGTACCGAAGTTGTGCCTATGAATTGTACACTAGTTGACGTGGCGTTGGTTGGTACCGAAGTTGTGCCTTTGAATTGTACACTAGTTGGCGTGGCGTTGGTGGGTACCGAAGTTGTGCCTTTGAATTGTACACTAGTTGACGTGGCGTTGGTTGGTACCGAAGTTGTGCCTTTGAATTGTACACTAGTTGGCGTGGCGTTGGTTGGTACCGAAGTTGTTGTGCCTTTGAATTGTACAGTAGTTGACGTGGCGTTGGTTGGTACTGAAGTTGTCGTTTTGGTGGTGTCTTGCTCCACATGTTGTCCTCGTTTCTCTTCCACGGCCTCCGACTTACCCGTAGCATTGCTGAACTCGAGCCCCTGTGAGTGGACATGACGTGGAGAAGTCCCCCCACTTGTTTGACTCACACTACACCCGTCGCTAGCAACCGTTTCAATTTGCGTCACTGGCGACAAGGGTTCGATTTTTATGCTGTGATTGGCCGAAGTGTATTCCTCGGATGGCGAGGCGTTTAGTTCTGCCTCGGTCGTGACGGCCTCAGTGCCCAGGGGCGCCACTTTCTTCTGCTGGGATAGCACGCTGATAAACTGCCTTCCCTTATTCAGGTCGCGCCCAAGATCCAAAAAAGGGTTGATCGTCATTGCGGGCTCGATCGCACCACCACCCTGCGCACTATCAGATAGTGCGGCCCTGTCATCGTTCGCTAGTTTTCGAGCCAATGCTTGCGTGTGCTGGCTCCAGATGCTCCGCGCCTCCTCGCTAACACGGGAGCTGTTCATGTTGGCGTCTGAGAGGAACTTGAGCCTGTAGTCTATGGACTCGACTTTGCGCACCGAAGTCACGGACTCCCTGTCTTGCTGCGAGTCAGAGAACTCGACGCAGTAGCGGCTCTTGGTGAAGCAGCCCCGCTTGAAGTGCGAAAAGACCCTGAACTTGGAGCTGAAGATTCCCGTGCACAGCGAGCACGGCGTGCACTGACAGACACTCAACTTACCAGATTTTGCCAGGCAGTCCGTCGCGTGTAGCAGCGCCTCCGATCTGGCGGTGGCCGGGGTGGACTGTCCACTCTGGTGTTGCTGGAAGGGAGGCAGCACCGAACACCGGATACCATCGTCAGGGCGCTTTGACTGAGACACATCTCCGGTCGCCAGACTTGGGTTCTGTTGACCAGATGACTTAGAGGAGCCGGCCAGTATCTCCCTGACTGACGACGTCACGTTTCCCCCCTTCAGGTGGATGTCTATCACAAAAGACTTTCCTTCCGTGTTCGCTTTCTCTCTGCCCACATCGGCCCGCCTGTCAGGGTGGGGTCTGCTGAAGTCTGCCGTCTGCCCATCAGCACACCTGGTGACCGTGTTACCGTGGGCCGACACGTCACTCAAGTTAATAGACTCTTCGTTTGGCTCGGTTTTTACGTGGCCGGTGACGTCACTGTCCCCTGTTAAGCCTTTGGTCACTTTAAGACAGTCATCAGACTCTGGTCCCGCTATCTTGTGGCCGGTGATCTCCGTGAGTCTCTGGACGATCCGCTCCCCCAGTAGCTCTAACGGAGATCGTCCGGGAATACAACTGGCGCCCTCGGGGCAACACTCCGGCAGTTCCTTCTTTATTGCGTCATCGCCTGAAGTGAGGTTCAACTTTACTGGTTCTTCGGGGGCATACAATTTTGAATGGGCTGTTCCGTTTAAGCTCTCGCCCGCGGATTTCACCCGCTCTGAATTGGACTCGTCTGCTCCATGATGAGTTGGAGGATTCACAGAATTGGCGAGCAAACTGGCCAACAGACTGGTGTCTTCCCCCCTCCCCGCCCCGGGAATCGTGGCAGTGGTCGGCAAGCTTGATACCAGGTTGAATCTGTGTAGTCGGAGAGTTTCAGGCGGTGCGGCGGCCGTCGACCGACCACCACCATAATCCCGAACAACTTTAGGCTTCTTGGTCGCGGAGCCCCTTTTTCTGGCGGAAGCCGTCTCACTCTGGGCTGTTTGAGAACCATCGATATTATCTGTCCGATCTTCGCCTCCGTCATCAGAACAGCGGCATTTCTTGGACGGCGTCTTGGCTTTGTTCCGTCGTCTTGGTTTCACTTGTTTATCCGATGTTGCGGGCGTTTTTTCATCGACCGTGTTGTTAGAACCGACCCCGCCCCGTTCATCGCTGGGATAAGACAAGGTTAAAGGATTGGCAAGTAAACAATCTGTCTTTGATTTCTCTGTGGCTGAGGGGCCACTTCTCACGCTCCAATCTCGTGCTGGCTGTTGCATCAAGCACTTTTTCTGCACTGATCTGTCTTTGCAAGTCCTGCCCGCATGTGCGTCAGGGGCGTATTGTGTGTCCACCTCGTTGGTAGGAGGACCGTAAGCGGTGGCTCCACGGGGCAATCCCGGATAACCTCCAGAGCTGGTCTTGTACGGCGGTTCTATATTTATTCGGGAAGTGGCCCCGTGAATAAATCCCGTATGTGCTCTGGATGTGGCCACCGGCAGCGTTTGAACGTCTCCAGGTGAAATAGTTCGGGTTGCTTCCATTTGAACAGAATTCATGGCAACTGGTGTGAAACCAGCGCTTTGGGGGAGTTTGCTGGTATAAGTGACGTCACATTGAGACCTAGTGGCTAGTTCACCCGGGCACAAATCATTCCATGGGCCGTATCCCGCTGTCAAATGAGGCACACCTACGGGGCAATTGCCGCTACAACCCTCACCAGAGCTCGGTGTGTACTTCTGGTCCGCTCGCTTTTTGTCACAGCTGTCACTTGTGTTCAAAGACTCGCGCGTTTGAGGAGAGTTGTCTGAAGTAAAGAAAGTTCGCTGTTGTGGCGATGGTAGGTAGCTGTAGTCGGGGCACCACGGGGGTCTCTGACTGTACAGGCCTGGAACCCCTGGAAGGGAGGCGGTCATGTGACTGAGATGAGAGGGCAAGTAAGCTACGGGCCTCGGATGTTGCAGTAGGGCAGGTGTGACGGTGGTGGAGTAGTTCCACACCATGTCGTAGTCGCCACCGTAGTACGTCCACGGCATTTCGTTGTATCTGTTGCTGCTGTGTAAGTATTTGTTGCCGCCGACGAACATGTCCTCCTTGTTTAGGATGCCCTCGTTGTTGGACGTCATAGGTGCCGCCTGAAATGGCTGGAGATGACGATGTGCATATCCGGTGTGAAATTCTGGGTACCGGGGTATGGGTTTATAAATAACATTTCTACCTGACGTCTGCTCTCCGGGCCTGAGCTTCCCGCCAAATTGACGCCCTGGTAACTGGGAGTAGCTCGAACTCAACAAGCCACCAATCTGAGGGGACTGGGTTTTGTCACGGCATTTTTCTTCAATGGACACGGAGGTTGGAGTCTTGAGTCTGAGATCCAAAGCCGAATCCTGGATGGACTTGGCGTCAGAGGTCTCGTGTTTAACGTTAATGTCATGGCCAGCAGTGATATTTCCGCTATCTTTACGAATGGCAGGTTTGTTTTTTGGTAGGGAGAGATCTAACGGCGCAGTCTGGTGGGTGCTGGAGGTTAGATCATCTCGGGCATTCACACATCGGCACGTGACCTGGTTCAACACGTGCTGGCGGCGGCTGTGTATGTCCTTTACTGTCCCCGCGCAGGCAGGGATGGAATTGTTTGTACTGTCGCCACATGCACGATGGCCATCTAGTCCAGATGAACGATGGCCCTCTTGTCCAGATGAACGATGGCCCTCTTGTCCAGATGAACGATGGCCCTCTTGTCCGGATGAACGATGGCCCTCTTGTCCGGATGAACGATGACCCTCTTGTCCAGATGAACGATGGCCCTCTAGTCCAGATGAACGATGGCCCTCTAGTCCAGATGAACGATGGCCGTCTATTCCAGATGAACGATGACCCTCTTGTCCAGATGAACGATGGACATCTAGTCCAGATGAACGATGGCCATCTAGTCCAGATGAACGATGGGCCTCTAGTCCAGCGCTTGAGGCCAAGACTTTGTCCAGGTCTGGTTCTGCCAGGTCTTGTAGGTTAACAGGCGTCACGCTTTCCCACCTGTACTGGATGCGCGGTGACTTCTCACTCATGTCCAGCACCATGACAGTGTTCTCTTTAGTTTGCCGACCAGCCAACAGGCACTCACCCGTCGGTTTGGAGAGGTGGGTATTGCTCAGTGGTTTAGCTCCACTATCAATCATGCGCACATTTCTGTCGTCGGCCATCTGAGAGGCACCGCCCCACACGGGCTGTGACTGATTCAACCCTATGTGGTCACGGTCCAGCAGACGTGGAACCTTGAGACGGTCACAGCTGTGCGAGCCAGGGGCGTGGCTCGGTGCTCCGAGTTGTCTACGACGCGCATTAGGAAAACTTTGTTTGGGCGACCCACTGGCTCTGTCGTAATAACCGAGAGGTGGCCTTGAACTGGAACTGGAAGACTCATTGTCGTCAGAACCCGTCCCCGCGGAATCGATCTCAATCTTAAATCCGTCTATGATGTTGACAAGCGAGTTGGCATGGCTCTCGTCTCTCTGTTAAACAAAACAACGATGGGTTGGTCTACTGCCGTGTAATTTAGTCGCCGTGTAAAACAACGAATACACTGTTGTAATCATTTAACATGATTTTGATGTGATATTCATATCGAGTATCAAGCAAAATGAAAGAAGAGTCACATTCACAATTTAAAAAATAATTATTATTCCGATATCCAGATTCAATTATTTGTATTTATATTAGCATTAGACGTAGATAAACGAGTTTTCCATTTAAATATGTCGCTAAGTATGCGAAATTAAAATTTAAAATAATTTTTAAACGGAAACGTGATTGCTGATTAGTCTCGAAAATAACTTTTTATTTAGGCAATTTAACTTTTAAAATGCACAAACATTCGGTTACAAGAAGGAAGTAAAACAAATTGTTATTAACGTTAAATAGTATTTATTCTATGAATGTATGTTTAAGTTTAATATGTGAATGCCTGACTTGTGCGTCATTAAAAAAAATTATTCCGATATTCAAATTCAACAATTTGTATTTATATTAGACTTAGATAAACGAGTTTTCCATTTAAATATATCGCAAAGTATGCGAAATTAAAATGTAAAATAATTTTAAAACGGAAATATGAATGCTGAATAGTCTCGAAAATAATATTTTATTAAGCCAATTTAAATTTTAATATGCACAAACATTCGGTTACAAGAAGGAAGGAAGTAAAACAAATTGTTATTATTATTAACGTTAAATAATATTTATTCTATTAATGTAAGTTTTAGATGTGAATGCCTCACTGGTGCGTCACCACTCATTAGAAAAAAATGAAAATTAAAAAAAGAATAAGTACATGTACTTCATTAATTTTAGTTTCGCTTACCTTCAAAGTAGAAATGAATTCATCCATCACAATGTTACAATAGCTTGTTAAATTCCTTTCAAATCAGTAATATGCGAACGTATCTTCTTTAAAAAAAGCCAAACGAATATCATACAGCTACCATAACGCTTTCAATCTATACACAACAATAAAAAGTAATGTGTTAGCGTCACATTGATGCGTGATGTATTTACACAATTACGTCACAGCACAATAACATTTCTGACGTCTGTCGGCCCACTGATTTCTATCCATATAGGATTGCATTCTTCTCCGAGGCTTTTTCAACGTCATTATATTATATTATAATTATATACAATGTGATCTTAGTCTTAGTAACGTCTACTGTTACTAAACAAACACACACTAATTTAATATTGTAATTCCTGGCAGCTATGAGGCGTGTGATGATGGTGGTATGCAATATAATCAATATTGTTTTAAAATTTATGTATTTTTGTTTTATGCACTTAGTCTTAGAGTTTGTTTTATTTAAATTATGATCGATTAGGTTTTTTACTTTAATAATCAAAAGGAGTTGGCTATTTTTAACTTTCCGTCCATTTATTATAATTAAATTTAAATGTAACTATACCAAGTCCAGAGTAAACGTGAAAATTAAAATGAATATAGACTTGACTTATATGTTTTTTTTATTGATGCCTCAACTTGGGTGTCATTGATTCTTTTTTTTTAATCGCTGCACTAAGTGACTAAGTTATAAGTTTGACTTTACTTTAACGAATGATACTGAGTCATAAAACGAGTCTCCAGAAAAGGCGACGTAATTTTAACTGCACACTTCTATCTATTTTTGTCATAAACACTAAAGCGCCAAAAGATTAAGACAGTACCAAACTTTCAATTTCAAGCTGACCTAATATAAGCCTAGTTTTATTCCTCTTTTAAGCCTAAACACACTCTTTTCTACTTTGCCACAAAAATATTCAAACTAATAATTACTAATACTAATTAATATTAATAATCATACAAATTGTTAAAATTAAAAATGCCGCGTTGTGCATAGTAATAATATAATAATACTTTTATAATACCATAAATTATAAAATGCAAGAATATATATAAAACATGGATAAGCTTTGGGCGCAATTATCTTCTGCATATTAGGAGCGTCTGTAATTTTTATTTTTTCATGAAAAGAAAAAAATCACCGTAAATATTAATAAATAACGCCGAAAAGGAATTTATTTCAAATTTATTTGTTCTAAGAACCTGTATTGTTTCCGGTCTTCAAATAATAATGTACGAGTTTTCTCCCTTTAGTCTCTACCAATCTTTTATTTTTGAGTTATGGGCGGTATCACGATAATAACAGTTACTTGCCCCTGTTGTCTTGACTACCAGGCAAATTATTGGTACTTGAGAAGCGTAGTGATAATTGAAGATTAAAGTATGTATTTTTCTCTTTTTCTTTTTTAAATGATATACGCATTCTTATATTTATGAGCAATTGATGTGTGAAAACTAGCTCACATCTTTTTAAACAGAGGGACTAACAGAATTAATGATGAAAGAACTGTGTTGCACTGTTGGGGGCTGGTTCTTTCTCCTCTCTACTCAACTCAACTATAATGTCTATAACTTGACTTTACTTAACACTACTTATCAGTTAGTATATACTATAAATTATAAATATATACTTAGTGGGCTCGTTACTAGCCCTAAGACTCTAGAAGTATTTAAATGTAATTAATTATGATTTAACTGTTATATAAACATTTCATTTATTTTATTTTTTGATGATTAAATGACAGTTTAACTGATTAACAGTTTTAGATATGAATATTAATTATGTAGTCATGTTGTAGTCTATAAATTATAAATTTATAATTATAAAGATGTTTTAAATATTTTTTAATGAATTGTAGCCAAAAAAATGCTAAATAATATATGTATAGGTTTATTTTAAAATCTGATGTGGGGCCGTCCATAAAGTACATCACGCTCCAGAGGGGGGAAGGGGGTGTAAGAAAGTGTGAAAGTTTGTGACAGGGGGGAGGGGGGGTCCAGCCATGTGTGACGTCATGGTGTTTTATATTAAATTTTAATTATTTTGTTAATAAAAAACACTTTTTTTTAAAAGTGTGACGTACTTTGGGGGGGGGTGTCCAAGATTTGTGACAGTTTGTGACGGGGGAGGGGGGAGTTAAAAATGGTCAAAAATAGCGTGACGTACTTTATGGATGACCCCTGTATCATATATTTATGTTTTATAAGTTATTATAAATAAATATAATATAACTATATCATATGTTAATAATTATAATAATATTTAAGTATTCCATTTTTGTTTTTGTACAGATTTAACTTTAAGTTGAATGTTGCCAAAAAGTAAAATTTGTTGAGATGTGCTTTGACTATAATATAATATCTTATGTGGTGTCAACTCTGAGATTTTCATTTTGGCTGTCATCTGATAGAGGATAGAATTACTGTAACCATTTTGTTTTTAAAGTGGAATTACTTCCTGAATCTTCTAATTTAATTTTATGTTTTAGAGATTAAATAATTGAAGAATGCCTCATCCACGGTCTGCTCGCTCTGATATGAGTGACACTGATATGGAAGGCCTGCAGGAGCAGGAGTTAGCAAAACTTCAAAGGAGTTTTCAAAACATGGAAGGTGATCGTGCAGCTTACACGCAGGAATCTCAAAATGCTATTCGAAAGCAGAAGTTGGTGTTAATGTTTTGTCACTTGTCTACATTATTTAAGACATATAAGCATCTTAAATATTTCAACCATCTAAAACAACTTTTCACTTGATGTTTAGGATCAATAAATGTACAAATAAATCAGATTATGATCAGAAATGATTCAATCTTATTCTATAATCCAGTTTTGAATAGGTGATCAAAATTTAATTTCTAAATTTGTTCTTTTATAAACAATCACTTCTAAATAATGAACAGGCAAGAAATGAAACAGCTAGAATCAGATAAGCAAGAACTTTTGAAAGAATTACGATTGGCTGAATCCAGATCCAATCAAATCAAAGATGAGCAACACACTGACACACTGGTTACTCTGCTGGAAGCAAAAGGTGAGATTCTCTGACACATTGATCAATATCTTGAAGGCTGCTTGTATAAAAGCTGATACATTGTTTATTCTGTTTGTTATTCTGCTATATGATAATAAAGTTGTTGCTTTGAAGTCACCTGATGTTTCATCATCAACCAGTCCCGTCCTCTTGTTGACTTTAGGCCTCTTGTTGGCTCTAGGCCTCTTGTTGGCTCTAGGCCTCTTGTTGGCTCTAGGCCTCTTGTTGGCTCTAGGCCTCTTGTTGGCTCTAGGCCTCTTGTTGGCTCTAGGCCTCTTGTTGGCTCTAGGCCTCTTGTTGGCTCTAGGCCTCTTGTTGGCTCTAGGCCTCTTGTTGGCTCTAGGCCTCTTGTTGGCTCTAGGCCTCTTGTTGGCTCTAGGCCTCTTGTTGGCTCTAGGCCTCTTGTTGGCTCTAGGCCTCTTTATCCATTTTATATTTAAAATAAAAATGAGTGACAAATCTGAACAGTGGGTCTATTTTAACCTTTGAGTCTGTCATGTCATTGAAGTTAAAATACAAAATACACAAACAAATAGTGTAATGAAAACAATAAATTTGAGCTTTATTATTAATCTAGCACGACAGTATACGTATAACAAACAAACAATGACACAGGATATAAGGAAAAGGAAGTTACTACTGTACAAACTTGACCAAAAAAGGAGTTTCCTCCGGTCATCACAGTGATCTGATATTTCAGACAAGAACGAGGAGGAGATGAAAGCTGAGGATGAGAAGCAGAGAGAGCTGGACGCTGAGATCAAGAAATGGGAGAAGAAGGTCAGAGATCAGCAGAAGAACATGGGCGGCTCCAACATGAGCTCACAGCACAACTCACAGATGAACAAGACACAGCTGGTGCTGGAGAACAGGCTTGACCAGGTAAACAAACATTTAGCACACTCACAACACAACACACAGGTCAACAAGACACAGCTGGTGCTGGAGAACACGCTTGACCACATAAATAAACATTTAGCACAGTGCCTGTATGTGCAATAAAATAAAAAACATGCCCATGATGTATAAACTGTTCAGTTATTTGTCAGATGAAGTTTGCTTTCATGCAAGTTGTCATTGTGTTTGGTTTTCTAAATCTGTTTACAACTCTTGTAAAATTGACAGGCTAAAAAGAGGTTCAATGACTGTCTCAGTCAAAATGCCAAACTCAGAGATGAAATTGAAAGTCACAGGAATGAGCACCGTCGGTTTGAGAACCTGTACAAGAAACTTGAAAAAGAATTGAAGAATCTGAGGAAAGAGATGGCTGAGGTGATCGAGTCCTCCACGGCAGCTTATGACCAAAGGTGAGTATGGTCAGTGAGAGGTGGGGTATAATAAGGGACAGGCAAGGTATGGTCAGTGAGAGGTGGAGTATAATAAGGGAGAGGCAAGGTATGGTCCGTGAGAGGTGGGGTATAATAAGGGAGTGGCAAGGTATGGTAAGTGAGAGGTGGGGTATAATAAGGGAGTGGCAAGGTATGGTAAGTGAGAGATGGAGTATAATAAGTGAGAGGCATGGTATGGTCAGTGAGAGATGGAGTATAATAAGGGAGAGGCAAGGTATGGTCCGTGAGAGGTGGAGTATAATAAGGGAGAGGCAAGGTATGGTCCGTGAGAGGTGGGGTATAATAAGGGAGTGGCAAGGTATGGTAAGTGAGAGGTGGGGTATAATAAGTGAGAGGCATGGTATGGTCAGTGAGAGATGGAGTATAATAAGGGAGAGGCCAGGTATGGTCAGTGAGAGATGGAGTATAATAAGGGAGAGGCCAGGTATGGTAAGAGAAAGTGGAGCAAAGTGCATCAGAGATAGGTGGGGAAAATTTAGGTAGAGAAAGGTGTGATCTATAGTGTATAACATGTTTTGTATATTGTATAGTAACTTGAGTAGATAAGAGGTTGATTTGACCATTGTTTGACTGTTTCTGTCTAGTATTTGAAGAACCATTATAAACTGTTTGTATATGAACAGAGATGACGCCCAGGCAAAGATGATCATCTTGAAGGAAAAGGCTGACAAAGACGTCCAACAACACAACACAGAGATGAAAGAGTTGGTGCGCATCATCGACCACGACCGCAAGCTCAAGGAGTTCATGGGGATCAAAGGTCAGGAGAGGCAGGAGGATCCTCAACTTGTGGCTTGGAGGCAACGCATAGGTAAACATTTTGGTAGCTGTCTCACTCCATCAGCTGATGCATTCTTTCATTTGAAACATTCAATCCATTTCATTCAACTTTGTACGGTAGCAAAAGTAAGGATAAAATAATATTCTTTAATTTTATCCACAGTTAAGTTTCACATAACTTCACATAAGTTTCACATAGCTATCCAGTTTTAAAAAATGTACAAAGATCATTTAAGTCAGTAATAATTTATCAGTATTAAATTTTTCTTTAAAATCATCATTTTTATTACCAAAAGAAAAGGGTAACATTAATTATCATGCTAATTTGTTTCATGTTTTGGTTGATTGTATGATTTTAAAGTAGTTTTTGGTAAAAAGTGATTGCATGATGTTTTCTTTTATTGGTGGGGAAAAGGTGGTGTATTCATCTTTTGCTCCCTTAACAACATTTATAAATATTTTAACTTGAGTTCAATACCAAACACCGCTGTCAGTAATCTTAATCTAAATAATTTATTACACTGATAACTTCAAAAAAAAATGTGTTCCTCAAAATATCATTATGTCACTTATTCCCACAAAGCCAATGAGAAAGAGAAAAAGAAGGAAAGCCAAGAAGACTCGGTGGAGACGTATGAAGAGGCCTTCACCAGGATTAAGATCATGACAGGAGAAGAAGACATCAATGTTCTGGTCAACAGGTTCATAGAAGTGGAGGACACGAACTTTGCCCTCTTCAACTACGTCAATGAACAGAACAACGAGATAGAGAAGCTCAATGAGGATATTAACTTAGTAGGTCGCAGGCTATTTTTAGATTTTATTTTTATTTTCATCAAGAAAAGGTTATGGTTTATGTATAGTATGATAGTTATTAAGAGGGGCAACCTTTGAAAGTATTCACTCACTTATGATGTGAAGTTGGCAACAACAACAAAATTATTCACATCAGCCAGAAACATATCGCCTCATGTGACAAACATGGCCAAAACAAAAGTACATCAAAAACCCTTATAAATAACTCTTACTTTTTACTCTTACCTCTCTACTATTTAGAATTACCAGGAAGGCGTTTTACAAATCCTTTATGACTAGCAACTTCTCACCACATGAGAAAAACAAAATTGCTTTACTAACTACTAAAAGTATGGAATTTTAAAAATATTTATGCAAAACATTCACATCGTTATCTTTTTTTATACTTATCATTCACAGACATGTCAACAAAGCATTAAATTTTAACCATCAATGATTTGATTGGCTCTTTGTAATATTTCAAAGACTTTTAGTCATTAATCATCTGACATAACGTGAATGTGCTGCATGTCATTCCATTACAATACAAGAACTCAGCACCAGCCGTTCATGCCATATGTCAGCAGTGTAAAAGTTTGTTTCACTTGTATTGAACCAATCATCTCACACAGATTCAACTAGAGATACAGAAATTCAAAGAACAGGGAATAGAACTGGAGAGTCAGAGGGAGCAGATTCTCAAAAATTTGGAAAACCAACAGATCAAGGCCACGCGTGAGGCTGACGAGTACGAGCAGAAACATAAGGAGGTGGCCAAAATACTGGATCAGCTCAAAGCAGGTGTTGTAATCTACAACTACAATAAGAACGATTTAGTATTTATCAAAACTGTTTAGCAATAATTTTGGTAGAGTCGCTAAGCTATGCCCAGTGGTGAATTCAGTTTTGAGGAAGATATTTGTTAGAGTTTGAAAGAGTTGATATTGAAATTCAGATTGTCACAAAAAACGTTTTTTTTAACTTACATGCTGTTCTGATTGCAGCATGCTTCACTTTAATTCCATTATTCCCTTGCTATTTTGTTCTTTTTTAAATAAAAAATAAATTATTACAGTATCATGACAGTGATTGACCCATCAAATTTTCCAAATTGTGAATTTGTCAAAAATAATCAACAACTCATTTAATACAATTCCTTGGTATAATTTCAGTTTCCCCTGAAATTAAGTTTTTAAATATCATCTTCATATCCATGGATATTTGATCCACAGGTGTAGATTCTAATCCATGGATATTTGATCCACAGGTGTAGATTCTTTGTTCAACAAAATAAACTGTGACAGGTCAGCTATAAATAGCATGTTGGGGGCTGACACGGGAGTCACAGAGAGCAACATGATTCAGTACCTCGGCATCATTGAACAGAGAACTAATGAGCTGCTGGCTATTCAAGTCTATACCAACTCAAAGGTAAACAATTAAGTTTTGTAATTTATTGCAATTCAAATTTATATTTAAGTCAAAACTTAAAAGGGATTTTTTTTTCCTTTATTTAAAAATTAAACTTTTTATTACACGCTTTTATTTAAGTCACACTGTTTGTATGTTGTATCCATCCATCCATCCATCCTTCCTTCAAATCTTGTAACGTAAAATTAAACCACTTCTGATGGTCCTAGAGATCTCAAAATTTTACCACATATAGATCGTGGATGACAATGCATTGTATCAAAATTTCAGATCGATCGAATGTACCGTAATTAAATTAATGCACTTTTAGTTTTTAGTTTTTGTCTATATAAAATATTATCACTCGCGTCAATGAACCATGCCTCAATTCGCCCTAGAGGGATACAATTACTCTCAATGTGTTGACGTCAGATGTGGGTGGTAAAGAGTTTTTATTATAACTTTAAAAAGTACTATCAACATCAAGTCTTGCTGGCCGAAATATAAGTGTGATCGATTGCCGACATGGGGGTACGAGGTTCAATTTTCAGTTAGGGAAAATGTGTTTTTTTGTATTATACATAAATTTGTAATGAATAATCTTTCTTTTTACCACTATCACATTTAAGTTATTGACAATGAAGTTTAACTAATTAAATTGAATTGATAAGGTCGAAAAATCAATTTAATAAAATGTTGATACTAAAAAGTAGAAAATAAAATAATGTAAAAAAATCTTTTTTTAAAAAGGACACGCTTTTATTTACAGATAGAAAGTGCACTAAAAAGAAGAAAATAAAAATTTTCTATGAAAACAGGTGAAATCGGTGAACCTATCTACTGCACATAAAAGCATGGGGCGCTCATCACAACTCTCTATCGTGTACAAGGCTGCGAAACATAAAAACAAATTTGTATGAATATTAATAAACAGTAAAAGTTTCACAACTTTGATCATATAAATGCTACTATCACATTAATTAGAAATATTTATCTATATGTAAGAGAATAGTTGCAATGAGAAATGATTTGTGATGGGCGCCCCATGCTTTTATGTGCAGTAGATAGGTTCACCGATTTCACCTGTTTTCATAGGAAAATTTTTTATTTTCTTCTTTTTAGTGCACTTTCTATATGTAAATAAAAGCGTGTCCTTTTTAAAAAAAGATTTTTTTACATTATTTTTATATTAAGAATGAACAAATTTGTTTAGCTGAAATAGAAAAAAAAAGAAGCGCCAGAGTTTTTATTAATGGATTTTTTCTACACAATTGTTAAGACATAGCGATGTCATTTAAGTTGACACCACATCATTTTAATCTGAAGTGGGTGTGATGGATGGGTGTGATGGATGGGTGTGGTGGATGGGTGTGGTGGATGGGTGTGGTGGATGGGTGTGGTGGATGGGTGTGGTGGATGGGTGTGGTGGATGGGTGTGGTGGATTGGTGTGGTGGATTGGTGTGGTGGATGGGTGTGGTGGATTGGTGTGGTGGATGGGTGTGGTGGATGGGTGTGGTGGATGGGTGTGGTGGATGGGTGTGATGGATGGGTGTGATGGATGGTTGTGGTGGATGGGTGTGGTGGATGGGTGTGGTGGATGGGTGTGGTGGATGGGTGTGGTGGATGGGTGTGGTGGATGGGTGTGATGGATGGGTGTGGTGGATGGGTGTGGTGGATGGGTGTGATGGATGGGTGTGATGGATGGGTGTGGTGGATGGGTGTGATGGATGGGTGTGATGGATGGGTGTGATGGATGGGTGTGATGGATGGGTGTGGTGGATGGCTGTGGTGGATGGGTGTGGTGGATGGGTGTGATGGATGGGTGTGATGGATGGGTGTGATGGATGGGTGTGATGGATGGGTGTGATGGATGGGTGTGATGGATGGGTGTGGTGGATGGGTGTGATGGATGGGTGTGATGGATGGTTGTGATGGATGGGTGTGATGGATGGCTGTGGTGGATGGGTGTGGTGGATGGGTGTGATGGATGGGTGTGATGGATGGGTGTGATGGATGGGTGTGATGGATGGGTGTGATGGATGGGTGTGATGGATGGGTGTGATGGATGGGTGTGGTGGATGGGTGTGATGGATGGGTGTGATGGATGGGTGTGATGGATGGGTGTGATGGATGGGTGTGGTGGATGGGTGTGGTGGATGGGTGTGATGGATGGGTGTGATGGATGGGTGTGATGGATGGGTGTGATGGATGGGTGTGATGGATGGGTGTGGTGGATGGGTGTGGTGGATGGGTGTGGTGGATGGGTGTGGTGGATGGGTGTGGTGGAACTCAGTTTTAATAATCAAGAAGTTTTTAAAATGTATTAAATAATAATTTGTATTTGATATGAAGTCGGTCTTATTGAGCAATGTAGATAAAAAAAAGAGTGGTCTGAATATAGGGGGGGGGGCGGTGCAAGGTGATCTACTAAATTTTAATTAAATATTTGTCATCTTAGTGACCCCAAAAATAACTAAGTGTTGTATACATCATCTCTAGGATGTAACTTAATGTTGTATACATGGTCTCTAGTATCTAACTTAATGTTGTATACATCATCTCTAGGACCTGGACAAGTATGACCCCAAGGCCCCCACACTACTAGGTGAGGGACCTCCTCCACCACAGCCAATGCATCCAGTCATACCTCCAGCAGTGGGGTGAGTGCGGCTCTTTTCTTTATTTTATGTCGATTATTTAATAAGAATATGCACTGGGCACACAGGTTAAATTATGTTGAATCCCAAAATTTCAATCATTTATTTATTTTATGTTTGATGGTGTTGTGCAAACTTATGAGCCAACCATTGCAAGAGATTTTGTTAAACAGTTTGTTTACTTAACTTCTCCTTTTTAAAATATGTTTTATGAAATGATGGCAGTAACAAAAAAATAAAACTTAGGAATCCACTCCACAATATTTATGATGGAAAGCACTATAAATGGCTGTGAGGATGTGTTTTTAAATTGTCAGTAGCGTGATAACATTTGATTGATTTTACAGAGATGAATATGAGAGTGAAGCAAGTGATGATGAAGAAGAAGAAGCAAGACCTTTTACACGCAGTGAGCTACAGAACAAAGTTCTCAAGACTGTTAAGAAGAGGGAAACGGCTGCCATGAAGGAGGGCTTCAAATATGACTTGACAGGTGCAAGGGAAAAGGCTCAGAAGAAAAAGGAAGCAAAGAAATAGATCTCAGCTTTTGTTGTTGTTTTAACTTGGCTAAAAAACAAGAGTCAGATCATAAGAGTTATATTTTAATTAATTGGGTAACTTTCTAATCTTCAAGTGCAAGTGAAAAGTCTTTAAACAATGCAGGTTCTAAAAACTGATTTTCAACCATTATTGATGTCATTCAGAATTTAAAAATGTAATTCTTGGAATGACTTATTGTTAATGAATGCGAAAGTATTTTTATAGTACTGTATCAGTCTACACATGTTTCAATCTTTAAATATTTTATATTTTTGTAAGTATACACTTAATGAACATTGAAGAAAGCAATAAGTAGAAAGTATTCTTTTACCTTCTTCATTTAATTTTTGAAAAAGAAATGGTTAAATAAATTGCTTTATAATCCCTGCTAAGAATGAGGCCTATGATGTATATTTAATTTTAGAAAAGGGGCATAAAACCATTAAAAAATTATAAGGAATAATGAATTGGCTGTAGTCTTTATTTCTTGTCAAAATTTGTTTATGGAAATTAATATTTTAAAAGCAACTTATCCAAGCTTCATGTAAAACTGAAGACCTTGTACATTCTTTACTTATATCAATTTGTTATATTTTGGAATGTTGAAAATAAATGCAGTAACAGCAATAAAATATTATTTATATGATAAATTAGGAAACTCTTACAACTGAAATGTTAGAATAACATTTTTATTTTAAATTTACTGCTGCTTTACAGCTGATTTGACAGTATTTTTTTAAAATTTTACTCATTTGTGTTTTGAGGGAAGTATGGACGGAGAGATTGTGAAGGTATGTGTAGTGAGTGAGTGGGAGGAGTATGTTACAGATGTGATAAGATATTTGGACTCTGCCTTATGAAATCATGCTTTATGATGTGTGTTATTTTAAAATAATGAAATTACTTTTCCATAGTGCGGTGCATATCAGTGATGTTAAAATTAGAGACCTGTAACAAAAATTATTAGGCCTACTACACAAAAAAATGAATATCTTGAAATAATTACTAAAATTTATTCTTGTAAAAAATAAATATTTTGTGAAATCAAATTTGTTTACTACATTTAGAATGGTTGTGAATTAATTATCATATTATGAAGCTTCCTCTTCATCATAAATTCCTGGAATTCTGGGAGAAAAGAAAATGTTTTGCATCATAAATCAACCTATTATATAACACTATAAATATATATATAAGCGTAACTGGCGTAACTTTATGGTAGTGTTCTCAAACTTATCAAATCCACTTGACTGACATATTTGGAAACTTGATCAACATCATCTTTGAGGCTGCTAATAATAGCTTCCCATCAGGTATAGTTCATATGAATAATAAAAGGTGTTTCAATCAGAATTTCAAATTGTCTTATAAAAATAATATGTGAAAGAAGTAAATAGCTGTCAATATTTCCGATATGATCTTCGCCAAAGGGCATTCTGCATTGCCCATCCACCATACTTATATTAGCAATAAAGAGTAAGAATTAGCCATGAGACATTTAATAAGATTTACTTAATACTGGGTGTCTTCCTCAATATATATGTATCATGTTATTGTAAACTAGTTCAGATGGGAATTGTAGAATTTTAGAAAAGTGCCTCTAGCTTAATAACATTAATGAGTGTTGTTGCTGAAATAGACATGTGTACAAAACATTGGAAATCTAATAATTTTTTTCTAATTAAAATATTCAAAGCAAATTTGCTTCTATTATATTTAATTTTCTGCTAACTTATCAGAAACTTAGCAGCTTATTTTGAACCAAGGCCTACTCTGTCATGCAAACAGTTTTAGAACATAAGAAAAAGAATAATAAAAAAGAAAAGTTTACAAAGTTAACAAAACAAGAGATCAATTAATAAAGGTCTGATAAACTATTAAGCCCAAAAAAAATCACAATAAATTAAAAAACAATTAACATGCCCACAAAAAGCCTTTTACATTAAACAAACAAAATAAAAGACTAGAGATATTTTTAAAAATTAAAATACTTTGTTGCAATACCGACTCCAGACATCAACCAAAACGAGTGTGTAGGGAAGACCACTCAAGCCATGATCTTTTGGTTAGTGTCCAGGTTAAAGTTATATGCATACAGAATATCCAATAATGTCTGCCAGAGCCTTGGATTTAATTTCCTGGCAGTTAAAGTTTAAAACATAATTTTTAAGTGATCTCTTATACTCAATGATTAAGAGTCTTCCTCTCTGAAAGCATAGGTGACATAATCAAATAAAATTCATTATGATTAAAGGCTATTAAAGGGGACGCGGTGGTCGAGTGGCAGCGCACTGGACTGTCGTACCGATGGTCACGGGTTCGAATCCGTGTGAAGGCAAGGGTTTGTTCCCGGGGCCTAGGGCATCCCTGAGTCACCCCGCTCCGAATGGGTACCTAACTCTGTAGTTAGGCGGCTGGGTAATGCGTGGAACCCACAAAGCTGTGGCCTGTGAATGCTGCATCACTTGCCAACAGATCATCTGTCATGGTCTGTGGACGCAACTATCTTCTGCATAGAAGGAGCGTCTGTATAGATAAGATATTCTTTGTTGCTTTAATTTAGAATTTACATTTTATAATAAAGTATTAAAATATATTTCAACACAAATTTCGAACGGCCCAACACATCCATTTTCTGAGTTTCGATGTAGTGCGGTATTATTTAAGGCTGTAAATTATACCGGCATTTAGTGTTACCAAAAGCCTAAGGGAAGCTACTCTCGCGCGTTAAGTAGACAGCAGAAGTAGAAGCAGAATGTCTCTATTAAAATTTAAATTTAATACCATTTAGTTTTGGGCTCAATACTGTTTCTGACAAAATGTCTGTACAAAACCAAGATGCTGCTGGTAGACTTAAGGTACCAAAAGTTATTTTTTATGAATAATTTAATATTATGCCAACAAATTATCACTGAAAATCGTTTTTGGTAATCCTGCAGATTTTACACGTATATTATAATTTATTATTTCACAGCGAAATTTAATTTTCTCATGAGAACTTACATTTTTAATTTATTAAATGCATTATTATATGTCGTATTTCAGCTATTACAGCGCTAATTTGTGAGTCTTTTTAATTTCAAATGCATTTTTTCGGCTCTATATAATACATAATGTGGTCACGATACGTCCATTTTGTTTACCTAGCGAACTGCTGCCAGATGTTTTTTACCTGGCTCGACCCATGCTAAAATAAATTTACTGACTGAAGATATTTTTTTAAAAGTATTATTCATCTATTTTAGCGTTCTTAGAAGATAAATAAATATTTTAAAGACAATTTCTTTTTTTTATTTCGTTACTAGATGTTTGATTCTTATTTTCTTTGTTTGTAAGTGAGAAATTTCCATTTGGCATCTTATCGGACAATCCGGCATGTAGTTTGATAATTTAAAAAATGGTTGCATCATCATCAGACTATTTACTGTTGAGAGCCGAAAAAATGGCTTAGAAATTAGAAAGACTTACAAATTAGCGCTGTAATAGCTGAAATACAACATATAATTATGCATTTAATAAATTAAAAACGAAAGTTCTCAAGAGAAAATTAAATTTCGCTGTGAAATAATAAATTATAATATACGTGTAAAATCTGCAGGATTACCTCGTTTTTTTAAGTCCATTTTTTCTTTGTCTTTATCAATGATGAAATGACAACAAATGAAAATGACAGACAAATGAGTGTGAATGAGAATGCATCAGTGGTTCAATTGATCTTTGAATGAATTTTTAAAAATTGTCCAATGATTGTATGAATTGGCATTTTCATATTATTTCCAAAATTTATTTATGTTTTAAAAACGGAGTGGTTATCCCCAGAATTCTGCGAATAATTTTCAACGTTATCCCGAGAATTCTGCGAATAACGTTGAACGTTATACCCAGAATTCTGTGGCATTTGGACCCAGGGTCTCTAGACTCTATACTTTAGAAAGCTCAAATTCCATAACCTCTTTGTGGCGCATGGTAGAGCGAAGGACAGTTGACGTTGTGGTTAGGGCTGTCAATATTGTTGAAAAATGCTGCCCGGGTACCCGTCTAAATTTCGAACGGTTACCCGGGTTACCCGTTTGAAACATCACATAATGTTCCTGTCATGACCGCTATACAATGCTACCTAGCCACCTTCCATGCACCTCATTTCACACAGTAGCATAACGGCCGACCTATTAGGGGCCGTACATAAATGACGTCTCGTGATTTTGGCCTCCCCCCCCCTTTCGTCATAAAAACTTAGACCCCCCTCCAATGTGACGTCACAAAGCTTTGCCCCCCCCCTTCCCCCATCATAAAATCATAAAAGCCGTACATCCTCTTCAAAAAATGAGCATGTGTCAAATAACTTTATTGTCATTTAAGTTTGTATTTAATGTGACGTTGAACTCTAAAAATGATACACGCGTAAATCCATGTAAAACTTTATTAAATAAGTAATAAGCAATCAAATATTTAAGTGGGAATTTTATTTAAAATTGCGCATTTTTGATGTGAGGTCACATTTCTTAAACACATCCCTCCGCCTCGTCACAAATGTTTGATCTTTTCCTCCCCTAGGTGCGTAACGTCATTTATGGACAGCCCTTTACCCATCTTACACTGTTAGTAACTAATTCATTGACTTTAAAAACTGACAAAATTTGGTGTGTTATTAAAATCAGTTTTTGTGCAAGGCACACGTGGTAACGAACACACGAAACACAATCGAATGGAGGCAGGAGAGGAGGGGGTAGATGAACAACATCGACAATTGAAAATCAAATGTCGGCATATTTCAAAGCAAAGGTACTGTCAAAGCAGGGGTGTTTTTATTAACAAAAAACAATCACTGCCTCTTTCATCTCTATCCATTCCATCCTTATTTTAAGCACAAGAGTTATTTTTTCCTTATACGATTCATTCAAAAAACCAAAACACTCTTGTGTTGACGATTTCTATTTCATTTTCAGGAGAAAAAAAAGATGTATCAAAATACATTGTAGTTTGTCGAGACCGTATTTTATTTTCCGTTGACTGACATTTCCTGTTGACAAATATTTCTTTTTAGATGTATTTCTCAGTATATACAAAAAATTTCATTTGATGCCACATTTTCACGGGTACCGGGGCGGAATTTTACTACCCGGGTAATCTCACGGCAACGGGTACCCGGGTACCCGTTGACAGGCCTAGTTGTGGTACTCGGGTACAGGTTCAATTTTCGCTTGTGTAATTTTTTTTAAAAATTAATTTTTTTTACAGGGTTCGATTTTTAGATGGGGAATCTTTTTTTAATTTTAAAAAAATAATTCTATTTTAACCCTTTTGTTATTGCATAATATTTAAATGACTCACGTTCATCCCACTGCGACGCGACCTTGGTAGCGGCGCACGCAGTTGACATATACTGGTGATATTGCTAACACTGCTACTACTAATAATAATAGTACAAATACCCTATCCTATATATAAATAAATATATTGGCTTATATTCTCCAATACGTCATGGACTGTAAAACCTAAATTACTAAAGCCGGCTCTGATTACTATCACTATTACTAATAACTATATATATATATATATGTATATATATATATGTATATATATATATATATATATATTGGCCTATATCATATGTTATATATATTTAATATGCAATGGACTGTACCACCGAGCTAGATAAAAATAGCTCAGTGGACTGAATAGATTCTTAAATATAAATTTAAAATCAATATGAAAAACAATAAGGCTGGTACTGTTTTCTTATTCAGGTCAGATATAATCAACGTGAATGTACTTGATATACATGATATAATGATAAATAATGCTCAAAATTAACTTCGAGAATAGGTCACTGAATCCTCCCATGAACGTCGAGTCATTCACAGAATTCTGGGGATAACGTTAAACGTTATTCGCAGAATTCTGGGGATAACGTTGAAAATTATTCGCAGAATTCTGGGGATAATGCTTTCCTTTAAAAATGTTTTTGTTAATTATTTTTCAATAGGGTGTGACTGTAGTCAAGCCTGTAATTTATGGTAACATTGCACGTTATTTTGGGAAAAAAAGAGAGGAAGATGGCCACACACATCAGTGGACAGTATACGTTAAACCCTACAAAAATGAGGTAATCTTTAGCATTCCTAGCTGTAGTTCACAATTAATTTCATGTTTATTGTAATTTAGTTTTTGAGGTAATTTATGAACATTATCTCCACTCATGGGATTTTGAATGAAAGCCCAAAAAATGTTATTTAAATCAACTTACCACTCAATCTCTATGATGACATAATTTTCATCCCTCAAAAATATTTGATATCTAATTTGTATCTCCTTTTGAATAATAAACTCAAGTTAATCACATTTTTAAAATGTATTTTTAGATGTTCAATCAAAATACATGAGCATATTGGCTGTAGTATTGTATAGCATGGATAGACATACTATAAAAGTAATCACATTCAAATTAGCCATATACTTATAATTGGCATTGATCCAGAGTATTTACATGACTGTGGAGTTTTTGGGAGTTGTAGTATTTTAACTGTTGAATAAGTATAAAGTCTATGGTAAGATTTATTTTTTTTAATTGTCCGAAGCAACTGATGAAGAATAATAGATACAACCATTTTCATGTCATATTTTTCGTAACAGCACCTATTACCATGATTCATAAATTTATATATTTCAGTATTTTATTTAGCACTCCTATCAGATTTTATAATCTCTATGACTTTTTTATCCATTAAAAAAATTAAAACAGAATTCTAAAACTTAATTATGCTTATATACATTCAAGTTGTATTATGTTTTGTTTCTTTTTAAAAATGTTGGATTTTAATTTCTTTTCTTGAAGGACATGTCAGCCTACGTTAAGAAAGTTAACTTCAAACTTCATGACAGCTATCCCAATCCCAATAGAGGTAAGTCAACAAAAACATTTAAGGCAATAAATCTGATAATGTCCATAGATCATTGGCATGAGTTCTTTTTTAAGCTGTTGTAATTATTGCATTAGAAAAATATATCATGCCATGCATTTCATGTTGCCATAAGTGTTCAACAAAATAGCAAGATTTGAATTTTAGAATTATTAATTCATAATAAACGATCTCTCTTTAAAAAAAGAATATAAATCACTTATTACGAAATAGTGATAAATTGCAAATATTTTTTTATAATGTATAATTTTTTTTCTAGTTGTGACCAAACCTCCGTACGAAGTAACAGAAACTGGCTGGGGCGAGTTTGAGATTATTATCAAGATATACTTCAATGATCCAATGGAACGACCAGTAAATATTACACATTAACCACAAACATTAACCCAGCTAACATAAGAGTTGTTGATTTAAGGTTTTAAATCTAAAGAAAAAAGATTTTTTGTTGTACGTATTAAAATTTCTAATTTTCCCATCGTTATTAGGGGAGAAAATGTTTAGATCAATAGGAAGATGATTATTAAACAGTTCAGCAGCTTGTGTATGAAAAAAGATCCCAAGTTTCATCTTGACAATCCAGATATTTTTACTTACGGAATCTCTTGTTTTTTAATATTTGACTATTGATCCTTTAACTCATTCCCGACGGATGCGACTAAATGCGTCCTCCGGGGGTTCCGCCGGATGCGTCTTAATGCGTCTGGTCACACCCCCCTACTTTTCCTTTCAGTCTAAAAACGAAATCACGCATCCCCGAGAATTTGAATGATAACCTCGCGGTAGCGAGATTCCGCGAGATTTCAAAACAAAAAACCGGAAGTTTTTATCTTGTCGCGTTCAATTTCAAAGCGTGTCTCAAGCGAGTCAGGTTGAAGTGAAATTTTTGTGAATTTTTTTGTGACTTTGCAATTATGGCGTTCCAATTTCTTCAGTCCCTTATCGATGGAAATGAACAATTATTAGATGAAGAGGGCTCAGATATCGATGTTAATGAACTGTGTTCAGAATCTAGTGATTCTGACGATGATTCCGACATTGATGGTCCGTCTACGTCTACAAAACATACCGGTACTGGCATGGAATGGTCCGATCAGCTGTCCAATGTTACAGAAAAAATGGGCGCATTTACAGAATATGAAGGTGGTCTTCATGATCTACCCATAGATAGTCTACCATTAGACTATTTTAAATTATTTGTTACAGACAAATGCATAGATGATTTTGTCATACAAACTAATTTGTATGCGGAGCAGCAGCTGACCAACCAGTCTGGGTCTAGGACCTCGGCCATAAAATGGTCTCCAGTGAATGCAGATGACATAAACAAATACATTTATATAAATATTATGTTTGGCCTCCATCAAGTTCCAGATGGACGACTTTACTGGTCTTCAGACAATATGTGGAGGGTCCCGGCAGTAGCTGACGTCATGAGTCGTGACAGATACGACATGATTCACCGTTTCTTCCATGTTAATGACAGCTCGCTTCAACCCACAAGGGACAGCGAAAATTACGATCCCCTTTTCAAAGTTAGACCCTTTCTGGACCATGTGAGACATAGCTGTCTGTCTTTATACAAGCCTCAACGACAGCTGAGTGTAGATGAAGCCATGGTCGGCTTTAGGGGGAGACTCGGCTTCAAGCAGTACATGAAGGATAAGCCGACTGCTTGGGGCTTGAAGATTTGGTGTTGTGCCGAGTCTAAGACTGGGTACATTTTAAATTTTAAAGTTTACACCGGCAAGAGGGAAGTAAGCTCCAACAATGGATTGGGCTATGATGTGGTCATGGCTATGACCGAGCCCTTTCTAGACAAGCGACATGAGATTTATTTTGACAATTTTTTTTCATCACCAAGGCTTGCAGAGGACCTACTGGCCCGTGACACGTACTGTTGTGCCACAATTAGGCCCAACCGCAAAGGCTGGCCTATGAAAAAATCTAAGCAGAAGAAAGGCGAATTCAAGATGCAGCAAAAGGGTTTACTTGTCGCCTGCCAGTGGACAGATAAGCGTCAGGTAAATATGCTGTCCACAAATTCTAACCCTGAGATGACGCTGGTTCAAAGAAGGTCCAAAGACGGCATCATTCAAGTTGAAATCCCCTGCAGTGTTGATTCATACAATTCACACATGTTTGGGGTTGATTTAGGGGATCAGCACCGTTCATATTACCCAGTGGGAAGACCAAGCCATAAGTGGTGGAGATATCTGTTCTGGTATCTGATCCAGATTTCGATAATAAATGGCTATCTTCTCATGAAGAAGGTGAACCCTAATTCACCTCTAACACAGAGCCACCTCAAGTTTAGGGCAAAACTGGCACAACAACTGCTGGCTCTGAAAGCTGTTCCCACATCAAGTAGGGCTTGCCATAATAGGCCCAGTGTTGCGGGGATTGCTCGGCCATTCAGCCCCCAACATATGCTGTCTACGATGCCGGGCAGAAAACGAAGATGTTACCAGTGTGCCATGGTGGGAGCAAAAATGCCCAGTGGCAGAACTAAAGAAACAACCAAGGGATGCCATCTATGCCAAGTTTATTTGCATGCTGGACAGTGCTATAGCACATATCATGACAGTCTCAAATAAAAAACATAAGGCATAAGGTCGCAAACATCGATCAAACTTGGATTAAATTTTTTAAAAGGTGTAAAATTGCAAATTTTAAAAATTTTTCTTTATTTTGTGGTGAAGTTTGTACTTGTTGTACCTGTAATGTTATATTTTTCTGAAAGTTCATCCATTTCCGAGTTCATTGGTATTTTTTAAATTGAAATTGGTTAATGTTTAGGTACTAGTAACAATTTTTTAAAAATACATATGTTATGAAAATCGGAGTAACTTCCCTTTGCTCAGGAAAATTTTTATAAACAGGAAGTGAGGTCTCAGGGGGGAATGAGTTAATTAAGTTACAGGTGACCATCTACCATTTGTTGAAACTGTTTGTTACAGGTGACCATCTACCATTTGTTGAAACTATTTCAAAGTGAGACTGATGTCATGCTGGGAAAGAAGTCCCTTGTAGTGGAGTATTATGATGAAATGGTGGGTGATTATACAATTAGCAAAATGTCACTATAGTATTACTGATTTTTTAGTTTTGGCCATTTTTATGCTTTGAGCCAACATGTTAAAGTTGATATGTTTTGCAATTAGGATTAAATTTTCATCTAGAAATAATTATGTATAGCAAAGATGTGTTATCTTGGGCGAGGATGACTCTGGTGCCTCCAGCAGAACAAGCCAAGTGTTGGTCAGAAGTTCTAGTCCAGGATTACAGCTGCAGCTAATGGTTTGAGTTGGGAGATGAAAATCTCCATCATATCTAAACTTAAATGCCTATGTAGTCCAGTAACCTTTAGGATGTGTGGTTTTCTGGCTGTGAATAGAGGGGTTATCACCCACACACTTGTCATGCATTAGGTGTGCACAAAACTAGAAACTCTTGCGTTGACTAAATTTAACCCATGATACTTTTATTTTTAGATTTTCCAAGACCCAACAACTGCAATGAATTCGATGTTGGCAAACACCACATCCCTTGGTATTGGTCCATACAAGCATGAAACAGATTGTGAGTTAGTTTTACTTGATTGACCCACTCATCCCCTTAATGGCCAAATGTTTCAAATACGTGTACTGGTTGACATATGAAAAGTGGAAATCTCAAGATTTAAATAGAAATGTAAAAATTAGTTCAAGAGAGATGTATATCGCCGTTTTCGGTCAAAAGGAGTAATTATTATTTTAAAAGCAGATCTTTTATTTTATCTTTATGATCATCAGTTGACTGCTTGGTAGTAAATTGAATTTTAAGAACTTATGCAACAAAGCTGTTGGGGAAAAAAGTTTATTCAACACATAAAGTAAACAATTAGGACTGCAACTCTCTTTATTTCATTTAAATATACTGTTAAGTAAATTTATATAAAATTGTTGTTCAAAACCTATCTACACTATGGGTCGAGTTGTTCCCCTTTGTCTGGGAATTCAACATAAAAAATTTCTGAGTATTCAAAATTGAATGGTTTGAAATTTTAATGAAATTCAAAAATTTACTTAGAATTTTTCCAAGCTTTAAAATAACTCCTCAAACTTCAAATTTTATTCAAATAATCAACTCCATATTTTATTCCAAAGGACATGGGTTTTCTGCTTTATCCCTCAGTTGAAGAAAAACGAGAGAGAACCAAAAACAAAATCTCCAATGCGCACAGCAAGATCAGGTTTGAGATGGACCAGATGAACGAAAAGCTGAAGAGAGCCAAAGACTCCATTGCCAAGATGAAAAAGGAAATAAGTAAATTAGAAGAGGGAGCCACAGTGGACGCCGAGCCAACTTTATAGCAGTGAGCCAATCTTCATGTCCTGGGCAAACAGTTTGTCAGTGGTCTTCCTTGTCTGTGTTGGGTGGCAAGTGGCATTTGAAAACATGAGACGGTGTGACTTTGAAAACATGAGATTGTGAGACCATGTGAGTGTATGAGAGCATGAGTCGATGTGAATATGGGTGTATGAAAGTGTTAGACTATGTGAATATGAGTGTATGAAAGTGTTAGACGATGTGAATATGAGTTGTAAAGACATTGAAATAACAACACAAGAGTTGTTAAAGTAAATGGAATGAAAGTTTGAAAAATACATGTTTCATTTTTAATTTTTGGCAGCATTTACTTTTAATATGTGTTTTGAGCAAAATAAATACTTGTACTTGAATGAAACGATCACTTGGCACTTGATATAATCTTGTTACTGTCTCATTATGATACTATCCATAAGTGGAAGTGTTTAATGCTGTACACTGGCAGGTAGGATCATTGTAGTTAGGATTTATTCCTTATATCTTCACATGATAATACTGTTTCCAGACAGAAGCTGATGGATCAAAAGAGAGATAATGTATTAGAATATCTACAAACAAAAGGGAGATAATGTATTAGTAGAATAGCTACAAACAAAAGGGAGATAATGCATTAGTTGAACAGCTCACCTAGTATAACATGGCCATAAATGTATATTCAATATATGAACCGATTCACTATTAATGCGACCGAATGCGACATAACCCCCTCACTACTAATGCGCCCAAATGTGGCATGGCGCCTAGCAACGCGCATACATCACACGACCTAACGAGAAGTATTGTTACAGTGCGAATAGCCCTCTGCTTTTTAAAAAGTAGAAACATCGCTGATTTCGTTTTAAAAAACGGATATTTATATCATTTACGGTTCAAAAGCTGTGTGTCTTAAAAGTCTGGCTCCATTTGGTGAAGTTTGAACATGTGGTTTCTGAATATTCTTATACAATGGCCTTTCATTTTATTTACTCTTTAATTGCTGCTTCAACGCCTAATTATGCAGCAGCTAATAATTCAAACAATTAGGAAGAATCAGACCAAAATGCAATAGACTTTGATAGTAATACTGATAATAAATAACTGACCAGAGTGACGCTAACAAGAGTGATGAAGGAGACACTGTCACTGAATCTTGGTCAGACAATTTGACCAGTGTTAAAGCTAGAAAATGTTTATGAAATTATAGGCGAAATCATTTTCTCCCTATTGACAGCAGTCTCACAGACTACTTCAAGCTTTTCATGAACTCTGCCATGATAGAGTTGTTAATTGCTGAAACAAACAGATATGCTGAACCGCAGCAAACAGCCAAGGGTAAGAAAGACACCCAGTGGAAGGAGGTTACTAATGAGGACATATATAAACTCCTCTATATCACCATCATGATTAGACTCAAGTAACCAATTACAAAATTGTATTGGTCAGTGGATAAGATGTTTTTCAAAGTTTCATGAGACAATAAAACAGTAAAAGGTGACAGACAACGGAGGTCGGCGCCCAAAAACAGTAATGTAAATTTTCAAAAATCACTTTTCCAGATTTATATAAAATATATTTGTGAATTAAAGTGCATCAACATATACATTTTTTAAAAGCTCATCCAATTTGCTGTTTTTTGGTGTGTGTGTATGTTTGTGTGTGTGTGTATGTTTGTGTGTGTGTGTTTTGTTATTTTAAAATTTCATTTAGGTGTTCAAAAATGTTTTTATTTAACATGGGGGTGCATGTGTTTTGAGAGTAATCTCCCTTTGCTTAGTATTTCAGGGGGTGTTTTGGTTTTTGTGCTTAGTAGCGATTAGGTTAATGTCAAATAATTATCCAACTGATCCATTACATTACCAAAGTTGCTACCTGTTGGTAGCAACCACCAACACTACCCATGGTAGTAACACTACCAACAACCACCCATGTACATGGTGTAAACCCAGGATCATTGCACAATTCTGGGACTAAAGCAAATGTTGAGAAATGTTCTATCCCAACACATGTCACCTCCCACTTTCATTGAAAATACTTGTGTGAGAACCACACTGTTGGAAGATATCAACACAACACAATGTAATAAAACGGACCCTTGGAAGCCAAAAGACCAACCATTTTTGTTGTTCCAGCACCAGCGAGTGACCAGATATCAACATTTGTCCATCACCTATGTGGCAGGCGTGAAGCATGGCAGTGTCCACCATCTCCGTGTCATCGTGGATGTCAGGTGGCGGCTCATCATTCTGGGTCTCACTAAACTGAACTGTCAAGATTGAAACATTTGTTAGTTAACTAAATCTCACTAAACTGAGCTGTCAAGATTGAAACATTTGTTATTGAACTAAATCTCACTAAACTGAACTGTCAAGATTGAAACATTTGTTATTGAACTAAATCTCACTGAACTGTCAAGATTGAAACATTTGTTATTGAACTAGATCTCACTAAACTGAACTGTCAAGATTGAAACATTTGTTATTGAACTAAATCTCACTAAACTGAACTGTCAAGATTGAAACATTTGTTATTGAACTAGATCTCACTAAACTGAACTGTCAAGATTGAAACATTTGTTATTGAACTAAATCTCACTAAACTGAACTGTCAAGATTGAAACATTTGTTATTGAACTAAATCTCACTAAACTGAACTGTCAAGATTGAAACATTTGTTATTGAACTAGATCTCACTAAACTGAACTGTCAAGATTGAAACATTTGTTAGTTAACTAGATCTCACTAAACTGAACTGTCAAGATTGAAACATTTGTTATTGAACTAGATCTCACTAAACTGAACTGTCAAGATTGAAACATTTGTTATTGAACTAAATCTCACTAAACTGAACTGTCAAGATTGAAACTTTTGTTAGTTAACTAGATCTCACTAAACTGAACTGATAAGATTGAAACATTTGTTATTGAACTAAATCTCACTAAACTGAACTGTCAAGATTGAAACATTTGTTATTGAACTAAATCTCACTAAACTGAACTGTCAAGATTGAAACATTTGTTATTGAACTAAATCTCACTAAACTGAACTGTCAAGATTGAAACATTTGTTAGTTAACTAGATCTCACTAAACTGAACTGTCAAGATTGAAACATTTGTTATTGAACTAAATCTCACTAAACTGAACTGTCAAGATTGAAACATTTGTTATTGAACTAAATCTCACTAAACTGAACTGTCAAGATTGAAACATTTGTTAGTTAACTAGATCTCACTAAACTGAACTGTCAAGATTGAAACATTTGTTATTGAACTAAATCTCACTAAACTGAACTGTCAAGATTGAAACATTTGTTATTGAACTAAATCTCACTAAACTGAACTGTCAAGATTGAAACATTTGTTATTGAACTAAATCTCACTAAAATGAACTGTCAAGGTTGAAACATTTGTGAGTGATCTAGTTTAGAAATCCTCAACATGTGACTAATGAATTTTCTTATTATCCCACAATATATCCAGTGAGAATAGCTTATCATTTTAATTATCCCCCCCCCCAATTATCGGATCCACCAATGGAGGGCCAAGTTATTGAAGTGAAATGTGACACCCTGGGTGGATTTCCCTCTTCCTGCATCTTACCTGATTTCCTCTTTTCGACACACCTGTCTCAGGACCAACTCACCTGATTTCATCTGTTCGACACCTGTCTCAGGACCAACTCACCTGATTTCATCTGTTCGACACACCTGTCTCAGGACCAACTCACCTGATTTCATCCCTGGATCCCCCATAACTCTGACACAGTGACCTCGGTTAGGTACACCCGTCTCTGGACTGCCCACGTCGTCAATGCTGCACTCGTAACCATGGGGACAGACCAGCGGATCAGAGTCATCGTCCAGTGGTGTGGTGCTGCACATCTCAACTGTGAGGGGAAGGAGAGAGAGACAACTTTTGTTTATTTAATTCATTGACTCAAGTCTGTGGAGGTGTAAACAAAACAACAAACAGCTGGGGATAAAGACAAAATGTGTACAAATATAAAGACTTTTACCAACTTGAAGTTTGAACAAATATAAACACTTTTACCAACTTGAAGCTTGAACAAATATAAACACTTTTACCAACTTGAAGTTTGAACAAATATAAACACTTTTACCAACTTGAAGTTTGAACAAATATAAAGACTTTTACCAACTTGAAGTTTGAACAAATCTAAAGACTTTTACCAACTTGAAGTTTGAACAAATATAAACACTTTTACCAACTTGAAGTTTGAACAAATATAAACACTTTTACCAACTTGAAGTTTGAACAAATATAAACACTTTTACCACCTTGAAGTTTGAACAAATATAAACACTTTTACCACCTTGAAGTTTGAACAAATATAAACACTTTTACCACCTTGAAGTTTGAACAAATATAAACACTTTTACCACCTTGAAGTTTGAAGGTGCCAGTGTCTATGTTACTTTAAGAGTTTAAAATTGGGCAAGGGAAGTAATTCACAGATAATACATTTTCTCTTTAAATGTAAATTGCGCATGCACTCCAAAATAAGGAGCTAGAATTTGTTATTTTTCCCCTCCCATACTAAGAACCACTATAATGCATTTGAAACACATAAAATTAAGCTGTATAAAGCTGTCAGTATAAAGGTGATCAAAAAATCATGTCTAAAAATTGGATGCCTCTACAATAATTCATCCATTTAGTAAAATACAGCTTTTGAAAGAAAAAACTGTAATTCACACTATCATTTAAGCAAATCTTTATACTAAAATAAAGTTTGTCTGGCTTAGATATAGATCATAGGTATTTACAGATGGCGTCGGACATCAATGAATTAAATACCAAGTGTGACAAGTGTTTGGCTCACATTGTTTCTATGCCAAGTGTGACAGGTGTTTGTCTCACATTGTTGCTATGCCAAGTGTGACAGGTGTTTAGCTCACATTGTTGCTATGCCAAGTGTGACAGGTGTTTGGCTCACATTGTTGCTATGCCAAGTGTGACAGGTGTTTGGCTCACATTGTTGCTATGCCAAGTGTGACAGGTGTTTGCCTCACATTGTTGCTATGCCAAGTGTGACAGGGTGTTTGGCTCACATTGTTGCTATGCCAAGTGTGACAGGTGTTTGGCTCACATTGTTGCTATGCCAAGTGTGACAGGTGTTTGGCTCACATTGTTGCTATGCCAAGTGTGACAGGTGTTTGGCTCACATTGTTGCTATACCAAGTGTGACAGGTGTTTGGCTCACATTGTTGCTATGATGTTCAAACTGAGCCCCAGCCCCAGGGGAACACATTCACAACAAAAACTTACTGTTTACATTCTCATTAGGACCAGGCACTAGCCACGACTGACCTGCAAGGAAGAGACGTTGAAACATTTCACTGTCAGACTTTGAATCGTGGCTATTTTTAATAACTACACTTCACTCACATTGAGTTTACAGCTAACTCTTAAATTATCAGTCTTCACTCACCGTGAGTTTACAGCTAACTCTTAAATATCAGTCTTCACTCACCGTGAGTTTATAGTTAACTCTTAAATATCAGTCTTGACTCACTGTGAGTTTATAGTTAACTCTTAAATTATCAGTCTTGACTCACTGTGAGTTTATAGTTAACTCTTAAATATCAGTCTTGACTCACTGTGAGTTTATAGTTAACTCTTAAATATCAGTCTTGACTCACTGTGAGTTTATAGTTAACTCTTAAATATCAGTCTTGACTCACTGTGAGTTTATAGTTAACTCTTAAATATCAGTCTTGACTCACTGTGAGTTTATAGTTAACTCTTAAATATCAGTCTTGACTCACTGTGAGTTTATAGTTAACTCTTAAATATCAGTCTTGACTCACTGTGAGTTTATAGTTAACTCTTAAATATCAGTCTTGACTCACTGTGAGTTTATAGTTAACTCTTAAATATCAGTCTTGACTCACTGTGAGTTTATAGTTAACTCTTAAATATCAGTCTTGACTCACTGTGAGTTTATAGTTAACTCTTAAATATCAGTCTTGACTCACTGTGAGTTTATAGTTAACTCTTAAATTATCAGTCTTGACTCACTGTGAGTTTATAGTTAACTCTTAAATATCAATCATCACATGTGCTGATATCATCAACCACTTATTTTAGGCCTTCTATCATTCTTAAATCTTATTTAACACTTGTATCACTGTTACCTTAAATCAGACATTAAGAAAACATTAATTTTAATCTTATCTGATGCCATCAGGGCCGGTCTTAGGCCACTGCAACCTATGCGGCCGCAGTGGGCCCCGCGCTTTTATAGCCCCGCTATCTTAATTTTCACTTATTATCCTTATTGATTCCTTATCCCTACCCAAACTGGGCCCCGCGCAATCCGTTTCGCATACTGCGCCACATAGGGCCCCGCAATTGCTAAGACCGACCCTGGATACCATGGTCTTATAGGTGCATGACTTGAAGCACATACAAAAATCATTGAGAACCCCACTTACCAAACTGAAGTCGACGTACAGGTTCTTGGATCCAGTCAAAATCTGAGGAAAGTGTTGAATTGGTTTTGTGAGCTCGGAGCTAAAATGTGCAACACACCATTAAAAGCATTGGAGCGTTGTTGATATGGAATGTGCTGTCGTGAGCTCCTGCTATACAGAAGATTATTGTGTCCTAGGCTTATTAGTAGAATAGCTACAACAAAAGGGAACTAATGTATCAGTAGAATAGCTACAACAAAGGGGAACTAATTTATTAGTAGAATGGCTGTAATTAAAGGGGAGATAATATATAAGTAGAATAGCCTACAAACAAAAAGGGAGATAATTTATTAGTAGAATAGCTACGAACAAGATGTGTTGTATTTCCAAGTCACAATTAATTGCCTTATGTTTTACTACTACTTTGCTCTGTGTTCTATCCACTAGTGTTTTTAGGTTTAATGATTTAATTCTTGGCGTTATTCTTGTCAGCTGTCAATATTCACAAGTCTTTTAAGTAGCGAGATTAAAATGGCTTTCCTGTGTACACCAGGGAAGATAGGCAGACATTTACTACATCTCCCCTACCCCTTGCCCTACCAACGCCCCCCCCCCGTGCATACACTTTTGTTATCCCATATTTATCCGAACAAATGGAAGATAACCGAGTTTATTTTAGAAAGAAATGATAATTGACTACATCTTGAAACTTACGAGGAGCAGCCTTGACCTCGGGCAGACAGGTGTAGACACAACCGTTGTAACAACACCTCAGCTGCGAGTCCACACAGTCCCTGTCCGAGCTGCAGGACGACACGTGACAGCTCTCCGGGGCCAATTTTTTGGGAACCGGTGGGCAGAAGTCATCGGGTCCGGGCCCACCATTGGACTGGTCCCCCAACATCCCGAAGTCGTAGAATGTCTGGGGTGGGGGGGGGGCAAGAATAATAGAAAGGTCGTAGATGGCTGGTGTTTTGGTAGTGCTAACGGCTGCTTGTATACTCTCAACCATTGTTCCCTCTAAGGTTCGTTGGTCCGTGTGCAAAATAACAAAACTCGTGCGCAAAGTTGACAGCATCCATTTTCTGTGCAAAATTGTACACCTCACAAACCAATATTTTATTATTTTTATAATTATCAAAATTTACTGCGCGTAGCTTAAAGGGAACATTGCTCTCAGCCACAGAACGCAATAGTCTGCTTGTATAATCTTAATCCTAACTACACAATAATCTCAACATACAGTAGAGCAATGCAGTGGCGTCACTAGGGGGGGGGGCCGCCCCGGGTGACACCCGAGCCTAAAATTTTACTGTGCACGATTTTATGTCAGAAAACAAAAGATGACACATATTTTAATCTAGAAAGAAATACAATGAAATACGTTAAACGCGAACATTCTTATTAAAAAAATATCAGTTAACTTGCAATAATAAAACAGTCCCAACACACGAACAACATGAAAACAAATTAGGAAAAAAAGAAAAGAAATAGTCGTAGCATAGAGATCTTTAAAAAAGGCTGGAATGAAAGAGGCAGTGTCTCCTGTTTTAAAAGATATAAAGCCATTTGGGCTTGGACACACCGACAGCATGAACGAATCCCACCTCACGACTCCCTCCACCACAGTGGGGTGGGGGAATACGATTTTTATCCCCAAGAACAAGAAAAAAAATCAAAAGATGGGTTTTCTTTGTTGATGTTTTTCTTGAGGAAAATTATGATTTCAATGTCTTTGAGTTAATATTTTTTTATATATGTTTATTAAAGGCGTGAAAGCATAGATATGCATGTTTATATACAGGTAGTCCTCCGGTTACGACGGTCCCATCCCGACTTACGCTGTTTAGTGCTTACGAACACGCCCCCATAACGTATTACGCGTTATTCCGTATTTAAAATAATAAAAAAATTTCATGAAGTAACGAATTCTTTTCTCTATTTGAAATAACAAAAATTATTGAAAAATATGTATGATTATTATTTCAACCTACAACTTTCGTTTGCGAATTTTTCAAATGGCGAAGTTTTCAATCAAGTCAATAAAGCTGAGTAAGCTTACAAGTTCCTTTTCAATGCTCATTAGAGAGAGCATATTCAGCCTTTTTCGTCCCATGGAAACTCATTATATATTCTTTTCAACTTTGAAAAAGGATCGCTCTCAGCTGCAGTTTGATGTCATCATTGAAAGATAGATGCGAAGTGCGATGTGTACATTTGTAAAGGACCGTGTGAAATATAGCTCATTCAAAAGCAGCAACATTTTTAGCTCTGTGCAAGTTTTTTGGGTTTCGCTTTGTGCTAATTCCCTTTCCTTACACTGAGCCTGGGGCTGGACAATAACTTTTTTAAGAGTTCTGAAAATTGGACTAATTCTGAAGGTAAGCAGTCTTCGAAATCACTCATGAACCTACATGTGGAAGAAAATCAGAAGCCCCGAGCCTAGTGCTCTTTATGGGCGATCCCGGAAGACCCCCTTAGCCATCTGGCCACCAAAAGGACGTAACAGATGAGGACCCCCCCCCCAAAAGCGGTCGCTTCTGAAGCGGCCACCTGGGCATCCAGGACATACAGTCGAAGATGCCTCCCACTAAGTTGCCCTCATAAGGAGGTGGTGGAATTTCCTACTACGACCCGCTACCACTTTGGCGCCATCCCGGCAAAGCACACGGGTCTCCATGGTTAGGAACGCCGCAGACCGGGGGATCATCAAAGACCTACCTAGGGTGCAACCCCCACTAGAAGGTTTCCTCAGAGCTAGCGTCCAATGCGTTCTTCGCGGCCCTTTTTGCTAATCCGTACTGGCGCTCCTGGCCCTAAACCGGCACCGCTCGATGGCGTTGTTAGTAAATTGAGGGGGACGAAACGGTTGCTTCGGATTTACCCGACCCCTTCTTCGAAATCACTTGAATGTTCTTCCATTAACTTGGCTGTTGCCCATCGGGTGGCGAAAGTGCTGAGCTCAGTTAGGTTTGTAAGAAAGCCAAATTTCTCATGGATGTATTTATATGCACCTAACCAATGTTGTAGGGCTTAAGAAAGTTTGTCAATGATTACCAGAAATACCTCAATCTTGAATTTTTTTTCTCCAGGAGAATACTGTTTTGTTGATGTCACTTTATCAAACTGATGCTTTCTTTTTTGTTTGATAGTATTGAAGATTGTTTACACTGTTTTTACCACGGACTTGTCCTTTCCTTTGTCTTCATAGGAATAAAATTAAGAATGCTATTTTTTAACAAACTCAATGAGAGAATTCCTTTCTAAAATTGTTTCCCAAATTTCAAGTAAAATAGCGACTTCCAGTTGTTCAATTTCCTTTAGGAATCCTTCTTCTTCAAGTCGGCAGTCACGTGGCTGATTTTCATTCGTTGCTAATTCTTCCAGTGCTGCGATATTCTTATGGTATGAGCTATTAAAAGACCTTACAGCATAATGTCAGGCTGACCATCTTGTGTCAGACAAGGCTTTGTTAGCATGTATCAATTTCATATGTTTTTGAAGTACCTGTCAACGATGAATAGATGCAACAAGTCGGGTATAAAGATTTTGCAGAAGACAAAAAATTTGACCGCAGTAGGACAACCTGCTGCTCTTTTCCCCAACCAAATTAATGGAATGAGCTGTGCACGGCACACAATGAGCTACAATGCACTTCTCGCGAAGAATAGCCTGGTTTCCGTTATACTTCCTACTCATTTTCAGCATTGCAGTATGACTGTCCAAGGCATTTTCAGGGATTCGTACAAACATAATGGCCTGCATCTTTATTATACACTATAATTCATAAAAAGTTTGGGGGCCCTTAAATTATTGGGGGCTTTAACCCGTTCAGTACCCCCCCTTTTAATCCGCCATAGGGGGGTCCACGCATCTGTGACGATGTGGTACGAGGAGGGGGGTGTTTAAGAAATGTGACGTCACATCAAAAACGTGAAACTTTAAATAAAAGTTCAACTTAAATATTTGATTGTTTACCATTTATTTAATTACGTTTTCAATGACTTCACGAGTGTTACGGTATTACAGTGCAGACTTACCCTAAATACATATTTAAATGACAAAAAATAATTTGCAACATGCTAATTTTTATTGAGAAAATACGGCTTGGGGGAGGGGTGTCAAAGCTTTGTGACGTCATATCGTAAAAAAAAGGGGTGGGGTCTATGTTTTTGTGACAAAGTATGACGCTGGGGGAGGGTGTGGTAAAAATCGGCATCTTCACGTGACGGCATTTATGGATGGCCCCTTCCGTCGTGAAGGGGTGACACCATGAGCTACCGCCCCGGGTGACACCAACCCTAGTGACGCATCAGGAGCAATGTTCCCTCTAAGTCTAAGGTTCGTTGGTCCGTGTGCAAAGTAAAAAGAAGACTCGTTAGCAAAGTTGCACAGCATAATTTTTTGTCGGCAATAATTTACAAAATTTAATGCTCGGTATTTCTAAACTACTGCGCGGCGTCGGTTAGATATCTTCGCGGCAACACAGCTTAAAGCGAACATTGCAAAGGAGTCAGATTGATGAAAGTATTGATCGAGGGACCTCGATACACAACTATAGACAACTGAACATCAAAGTGAACACATACCCCATCGGACAGCCATATATCCCCCTGCTGTCCGTTGGCTGCGCTGTCCCTCGCCGGCCCCTGATGTCCGTTGGCCGTGACGTCACGTGGTGGTGCGCCATCGACAGACCGTGCGACTAACTGCATCCATGCTATGATCACTACCTGACGCAGCCATCTGCCTGGTGACGTCATTGTATCATGTTGGCGCGTGTCGTCATAAATGAGCACGTCGTTGACTGGCACGCGCTGTCTGCTGGGAAGGGAAGAAAGAAATGAGAGCAGAAACAGCTCAGCTGTATAACGTTACATCGTCTGCACCGCGCTGAACCCGCGCCTCGAGGCGGGCAAAGGAACGTAGCAAATGCCAGGATTTTAACGTTCGTTTCGCAGCACATGCCGGTTACCTTTTAAAAAGGGGGAGAACATTGAAATGTGGGGAATTGTGTTATTAGGGGAGTTTAAGATCGGCTTGGAATTTTTAACGAGAATTTTTCCCCACCAAGTTTTTAAAAAATATGGATCGGGTTAATGTGTTGAAAGGAAGTAAGAGTTAGGGAAAAAGACGTTTTCTGTTTGTTTTGGAATGAGTTGAGTCATTCAATACAAGTGGTCAGAGTGAGCCATGTCAACTCACAGTCAGTCTATAATCAACGGTAGTTGCAAGATATTTTTGGAACACCACAACCACCCCAGCACTTTCCTATAGAGCACTAAACTTCATCAAGGAAACAAACATATTTTCTAACATAGCAAAAGAGAAGTGGGGGGGGGGAGAGAGGCATACGCATTTTTAATTTAAATATAAAATAAATTGAATGAAGAGTTAGAGAGTTCTATGTTCATATTGGCTCAAGGTGCTGTATATATAGATTTAAAGACCATCCCGGACGTCTTAATGTCTATCTAGGCGCCTGGTTATAGGGACTTTAAAAAATCAACAACAGTGCAGTATAATAGATACTAAGGGTTTTAGGACGCCTACGGCGCCCACTTTTTTCAAAAGCCCAAGTAACTTATCCTTATTTGATAAATACGAAATATTAAACTTCCTGAAATGTACACAAAGTATTTTATAATTACGAATCCTGAAATCCTCTTTTTAAATCCTTTATATTAACTCTTGGTGTCTGCTTGCTTGCTTGAGGCGGGCGGTGCCGAACAAACCTTGGATTGTTTTTAAACCCACTTCCTCGTAAGCTAGCGAGATGAAATTTTGCAGGCAGTTTTGTGCCGATGATAAAAATGATGTATCAAAATTTCAGATTGATCGCATGTACCGTAGTAAAATTATTGAATTTTTAGATTATTTTATGTATCTCTATGTATCATGTTAATTTTTGAGATACAGTGTCGCGGTGCGTATTATATTGAACAACCTTTCCTGTCGCGCAATAAGGTGCGTATTTTATTGACAATACTTTTTATAAACATATTCCTGATCGATGCGCATTATATTAAACATGTTTTACGAAACATAACTACAATTTTGTATTTTGGATTGTCTTGCGCTGCGTATTATAATGAACATTCTTTTAGTTATGTCTCGTACATAAAGGATTTATAGTCAAAAACTTGGTTTTTTTACGTTTTTTTTATTACATCATTCCCTTTTCCAAAATTAAAATATAAGCTGAAACAATGACGTCATATAATATTTTACGTCGAGAAACACCACACGCTTTTTTAACTGATATGGACTGTTGTACTATGTCCCTCAGCGTTACGGAGACAGTGAGTGACTTGGGCTTTTATATTGTTTATTATTAGAATAACGCACATGTTTTGATGACGTAATAAACCAAATAATGCACACGTCATGATGACGTCAGTATAATATGGATAACGCACATGTTGTGATGACGTATTTATCCGAATTGTAATAATGCTTCAATTATGATGGCATCTTTTTAAGAAAAAACACCCCTAATTCAGCTGTAAAATTTTTTTAAAAAGTTTATAGCCTTAAAAATAGATTTGGTTGAACTGAGCACGTGGCACATTTCTGCAGGCGAGCACGTGGCACATTTCTCCCGCCTCGCACGTGGTGTGACGCCGCCTCACGGAGAATGTTGTTTCTAACACCCACTCGCCCGGTGGCCGTCCCTTGCCAACAGTGGCTGTTGATGTGAACCTTGACCCCTGAGGGTGAGTAATAGGTCATTCGGGGTTTAGTCTGCGACCCCAAGGTCACGCCGGCTAAGACAGGTGAAATTAGGTCGTGTTTATTAGTGGACTGGTGGTGGAAGCGAGTCTGAGAGATTGATAAAAGTGGAAGTAGTTAAGTGATGAAACTGCCCCCCCCCCTCTCTCCCTCGTGCATTGCAGAGGACAATATTTAAATAGCAGCAAGCGAAGTTTATCAGAAAATCGTTATACATGAAAAAGTTTGGGGTGAAAGGAATTATGATTTGGCCATAATTAGAAGATTTGCAGATCATTAAAAAAAAGTTGCTATCTCGAGGAATCGAACCCGCCTTCATCATATTATCACTCCAAACGACCATCGTCTAACCCCACGAGACCGTTTGACCAATGAGAACAGCGCAGCCCCATACCCCCAGCAACCCAGAGTTTTGTGGGCGGAAGGAAGCAGACGTTTCAATGATGAATGTAAAGAGTCTAGTTGTGCTGGCCGTAAATTTGGAACTCGCCTAGCGCTCGGTGTGATGATAGCAACTACACCCGCTGATAGTGTCGGTCCAACCCCCTGGGCGACATCTTGGTTTCCTCTAAGCAATGAGGAATGGCATTTTGACAAGCTGCATATTTGTCTTTCTTGTAACAATTTGTGTGAGGGGAAAAGAAGGGGAGGGTAGGGGATTTTGGGCCAATCTTGGACTACGTGAACCCCTGGTGTATCACTGCTCACCCCCCTCTCCCCCCGATCTCTCACTCCAGATGACTGGTGGTATGAACTACGGAAGCCATCATTGAGAACACAGGAAGTGACGTCTGGTCTACCTACAAGAGATCCCAAGGGGGGTGGCGTGAATAAACATGTCGGGGAGTCTATAGAACTGCCGGAAACCCATGGACCTGCAGGGAGAATGAGAACTCAGATACCCGGGGCAGAAATCATGATGTACTCTGACTTACCTACAGTAAACCAGGTGTGTCGTGACACAATGGTGAGTAGTGACACAGCGGTGAGTCGTAACACAATGGTGAGTCTTGACACAATGGTGAGTAGTGACACAGTGTTGAATAGTGACACAATGGTGGGTCTGAAATGTTCACGTTCTGTGTCGTGAGCTTTCTTAAATAATAAAACAACAAATGTTTGTGTGTGTGTGTCTGTGCCAGTTTACGAAACAGCCCAACATCATATTTGATTTAATGTGCACATATTGTCTTTCTAAGATTATTTTCCTGCTTTCCTGCTCCCATAAAATTTAAAATGTTTCTTAAAAACAAAATGCTCTATATAGCAGCCAGCTATGTCATCGTTCAACGTAGAATATTATGTGTACAAAACAGGTTAACGACGACTCCTAATTACTACCGACGACGCAAGGGTCACACATTACTCTCTGTGACATTATCCCGTTGTTCAAAGTTCAGAGGATGTGAGTTATAGACCTACTGCAAAGATTAGGGAACATTTACATGTCCATGTAATGCACTGGTACCTCGAGATACGAATGTTTCAAGTTACGAAAAATCCAAGATACGCAAGGCCAGTCGAAGAATATTTTGTTCCAAGATACGAAAAACGAGTATCACAAATTGGAAGATTTTATGGAAAAGAAACACGTGACTGAGAAGGTTCTAACACTGGGCATCACGTGACTGAGAAGGTTCTAACAGGTCGTGTTGTTGCGCAGTTCAATGACATGTGCCTGACTCGTGTCAGAAAAATTGTAAATAAAGGCAAAAACAAGCATCCTTGGATCAATATTTTGCTAAGAGACCATTAGTAGGCCAAGGTGGTGGTGGAAGTGAGACGAAGCAAATTAAAGGTGAAACAGAAAATTAGAAAGCGCAAAATAAAAATTAAAATAAACAAACAGAAAATGTTAAAAGCTAAAAACAATAACAAATACGTTTAAGTGTTATGTTACGTATGTTTTGAGTTTGTCTAAATGGAAGTGTTTATTTAACATTAATTCATGTCAAGTTTTGGCATAACGTTTTTTTCCCTTCATAAAGTTAAGTGTTTGGTACGTAATGCCGTAATGTTTACTGCCATCCTCCCCCACCAACCCTTCTCCGACACTTCGCCTCCCTCGAAAGGTCAGGGTTCACATTTTATTTGTGTACACATTATTTTCATGAGTTTTACTCTGTTTTCATTGTTTTATTATTTTTTAATTATATTTATGTGTACTTTTAAGGATTGAAGAATCCTACTTTGTTTTTCTCAGGTTTTCTGTGATATCTGCAATTGTTAGTGTTGTTTCTGTGTGGCTTGGAACGGATTAGACATTTTACATGCAAAACTTAGTTCGACAGGCGAAAAATCCAAGATACGAAAGCCAACTCGGAACGGATTAATTTCCTGTCTCGGGTAACCACTGTGTTATTTGTAAATTTGGAGCTGGTACATTTCAATGCCATAATGATGTCTATCATTCCTGATTGGACCAGCCAGTCTCCAGTATCTCTGAAATTGTTCATAGGTCCTACGTCGATTGATCTCTTATGTAGGACGAATGTGTGAGAGGTTGGCAGATTATGACAATGATGAATTTAAAAATGGGGAAAACGACGGCGGAGGGGTGTGGAAGGGGCGGCCCCTCGATGGCCCCTCCTACATCACTATTCACCAAAACATGTGAATTACTCCCCTTACCCTACTACACCACCAGAAAACAAATAAATGAAAGAAAGCAAACACCGGTATACAAGAGGGACTGAAGCGGTTGAGTGGGGATCAACGCCCCTGTTTAGACCAGGATGACGCCCCTGATTAGACCAGGATGACGCCCTAACTACAAATCCAGCACCATACAAAAAAAAACGTTTAAAATAAAATGACGAAAATAACAGCAACATTCTCAACAGACAGGTGAAGAGATGGACTGATGGAGGGAGAACAGATGTTGGAGCCACACGCCGGTGGGCTGGGCTCTTACCCCCCCCCCACTGTGAGCCCACAAGCTGGCCAGCTGGGCTGAGATCCCCACCCACTCCACAGGCAGCTATCGAGGCCAGTTAGTGGATCTCATCGATGGTACGTGACTACGACTACGCGAGATCAGATAACGCGCAGTTTCAGTTGTCTTGAAACATCGGCTTTAATTAAATGTGAAACTTATTAAAACAACGACTTCTTTGTTGGAATATATATTATATATATATATATATATCAAACGACTACCTAATTAAACAAAATAATAGTAATAATAATATTGATTTTCTTGAAATGCTGCAATTAAAGAAAAGGGGTGTGGGGGGGGGGAGACAATGCATCGGTGGTTGTTTACAGTATCATCAAAGCATTCTAAGAGAAAGTTTGGTACAAAGTCCTTATACAAATAGAATGCCAACCTGCTAGAAATGGGACGAGTATCATCAAAGCATTCTAAGAGAAAGTTTGGTACAAAGTCCTTATACAAATAGAATGCCAACCTGCTAGAAATGGGACGAGTATCATTTGTTAAATGTGTCTCTCCCAAACTCTTTTTGATTATTTTCTAAATAGGCACTGAATCCCTGCAATAAATTATTATAATTTTTTTTTACAATCTTAATTTCTGCTAAAAACAATTGGTTTTAAGCGTGGTGTAACGACCATAATTTATCTTTGTTGAAAACATCACTTCTAAAAAACGAAACAGCTAAAATAATTCCTTTTCCCGTCTGAAATAAAAGTTAAACATCAAGAGAAGAATTAAATACATACCGCCTCACACTTCTGTACCTGACTATACCTTATAAATAAGTAGAGTACAATCTCTACAATACATCAACAATCTGGCACGCGCGAGCCTCACGTGCGTAGCCAATCAGAGCGAGTCAAGACCCGGTTACCGCATGTTTGGAGGCGACTGGCGATGTATTGGTAGAGAGCAGTATTATGAATATTTACGTCCTAGAAACTTCAGCCAGTAAACTGGAGTTTTTCACAAATTCGGTATATCTTCTTCTTCTTTTTTTAAAATTTATTTGGCAGATAAGCAAGGAGCTCGCGCAGCGGAACTAAAAATAGAGAAACTTTTTACAGGTTGTACTCGTACTTTGCGGGGTTAAATTCTGTTGCGAACTGACCCGGATCTAGTTCTAGTCTTGTCTGACAGTAAAATGAAACATTATTTATTATTTTTAATTCATCTAATGTTCAACTTGTTTCGCGAGACAGAGAAATTTTAAAATAAAATTTACAATACCCAGTTTTATATCATACTATTAATTCCGCACTGACTTTTTTTTAAAAGTCTCACGGTGGTTTATTATTTATTATTGGCCAACACTTATTAAATTTTTAAAGGGATTGATTTTTAAAAACTAATTATTAGAAATAAGATTTTATTATTTTATCATTTGACTTTTTTATGTTGTAAAGGTTGAGAAAATATTTCAGCTGTAGTCAGTTGGTAGATAATCTTGCTCTCACGTGCAATGTGTTTTACAGTAGGTGGCAGGGGCGGATTAAGACTGCACGGGGCCCCTGGCTGCAATTCAAACTGGGGTCCTATCCAGCCAGTGTCCCTTTAAATAAAATGATTGCTAGCAGCTAATATAAGACTGTAACTTGTAACTAAATAGTTCATCGGTTCCTTGCTCATGCTTTGTCTGTACTACGTGATCGGCCTTCCCAGCCAAAACGATTATTCATGTAACAACTGAACACGAAGAAATAACTGTTTGTGGTATCCTAAAATTAAGTGTTAGAAGACATTCATGCAAACATTTGTCTACCTTTATTATAAAATATACTAAGTTTGTGGGGCCCCTGTCTTTAGCCCGTTCAGCCCCCCCCCCAATTTTAATCCGCCATAGGTAGGTGGCATGCCAGTGGTTCATTAAGATGTTTAGGGACAGCAGAGATGTTAACTACTTGATCTTGGTACCAGCACATATTTTTGTTACAAACCTTATCACTTTTCCCTACTACAGGTCTGTTATCCAGGTGTGAATATTAGAGCTGTCTCAAAAATGCCGGTCACTTTATATTAAAGTAAATAATTAGATTGGTATTTGAAATAAAATGTCTGGTGGTATTGCTTGAATGTTTTCACTGGACAAATAATGATAATACCGGACAGACCGGTACTTAACCAGACATTTGGCATTATTTAGTGAATAATAATTTAATAATGCATATCACTGATCACTCTTTGACCTTTTTGTATTTACCCATCTTGTAGTCTAATCACTGCAGTGCTACTATTATATTTATATGTATTTTGAAAACTAACTTGAGGGAACAATGACACACAAAAGAAAATCAATCAATCAATCAAAAGACAACTTTTAAATCATATTTAAATCATTTTTTATTCAATGCCAAGCAACTAATTAAAAGAGATGTAACTTCATTTTGTTTCAATAAAAACTTTCAAGATGTTGGGCCTGGGACTGTAAATATAATCATATATGGTGTCTTGAAAATATCCTTGTTGCAATTGAATCTTTGAATCCTTAAGTTCAAAGGTTCCACATAATTTTATAAATAATCCTTTTTTCCCAAGTGGTTTTGGACAAATTTTTGTAGAGACTGATGGGAGTTCATTTGAAAGTTTAGTAAACAAAATAAATAAGTTTTAAAAAAAACAAGCGATGAACGTATCAGAAAATGAGAGTTTCTCTAAAAACTAAACTCTGCAGTAATCCAGTTTGGCACCTGGTAACAAAAGTATTTATAACAACTCAAGTGAGGTTAGAAACACAGATTCTGAATTTCTTCACATTTGTTCATTTTTCATATAATTTTTTTTTGTCTTAAGTCCTATCATGATAAAAATTACTTATCTACTAACAGCAGCCATGATTGAGGTGACAAATTTGTTTCATAAATTATCATGCTGAGACCGGAACAATCTGTTCTCTCTTCCTCACTCTCTATTTACAATTTCAAAAATTCATTTCATTACTAAGTCAATCTCTTTGTAAAAATAAATAAATATATAAATAAATGTATATATGAATATACATTGATGAGAAGCACATATGTATAAAAAGTTTTCTTGGCTTATAAACTGGCTAGCTCAGAATGTCGCTGCTATCTATCCACAATTCACTGTCCATTCTTTTCAGGCATAGTTCACTGTCAATGGCTATTTACTGCAATTTATTTTACATTCTTGTATAGTTTAAAATTCATTTTTAATTACGACATATTCACATATAGTCACAAGTCAGAATATGTGATGAATAATTTGTGTCTTGAGTAAGCAGTGTGTGTGTGTGTGTGAGGATGTGTTGCAGGCCCTAGCCAAAGTGAGTGTGTCAGGTATAGAGGATTCATCAACCATGTAATTAGATTATGTCTCAAATGCACCCACCACAAAGAACTATGAAACATCTTAGAATTAATATCATATGAAACATCTCTAGGCAGGAGATGTAAAAAACACAGAATTCTCATTATTTCCACCTTGTAATTTAAAAGATTTCAATTTCATGATTTTTAGAATTATTATTCTAATCCAGGAAAATTTAAGTCCTCTGATAAGCGCTTTGTATATACAATTGTTAACATGTGTTTTTGTATACTTTGGTTGATATGTTGAGTTTGTGTATACATTTGTTTTTCTGTATGACAGTACATGTATATGAAAAAAAACAATGAGCCTGGCTGCTTACATGAACATTCTATTACATAAGAGCAAAGCAAACCAATAATACTTGACATGTTTACTAATGGCCCAGCACTTAGGTGTCTAGTGCCCCAGCACTTGGGTGTCTAATGGTGCCCCAGCACTTGGGAGTCTAGTGCCCCTAGACAAGAGTTGCTATGAGATGATCATCACCTCTGCCTTGCAGCACTGCTATTATAAGAATGCCTATCTCCATTTCTAGACATTTTCTATCTTTCATTGGGTATTGGTCCTATTTGCTGCCAAAAACAATTCAGAAGAACATGGCAACAACAGGGGGACCTTGGGATACTAGGATAGGGTCTATGGACCCCCCCCCCTCTTTACAGCATACAGATTATTCATTCACTATCTAAAAAACAAATGTGTTTCACAATTCAGATGAGGATATTTACACACTTGTATTTTTGTAAGGAAATAATGTAAAGTATTTTTATGTCTTGAGAGCGTATCAGTAAAGCAATCAGATGGATACAGGTTAGAGGGGAAATAAATACAACAGATCACAGACCAGAGTAGTTCAAGAACTGGGCCACAAAACCCTGGAGTTCACGATCAAAAAAGTCGGCCTTGTTCCTGAAAAATAAACACAATTTTACAAATTATTCTTGTTGTTTTCTTAGTGTCCTGCACATCAGTGTAATGAATGTGATGGCAGTATTACTATTTGAAACTGCCATGATCACATTAATATCTAGCATCAACATGTTCTTTGGAACTGATCAACTCAAGTTTTGACATTGAGAGAATGGTTACATTAGCATCTCAACCACTGACTAGCCTGCAGGTGCAGGTAGCTATAAGCCTGATTGCAGTCTCACCCATATAGGTGTGTAAAATTAACATCTTAATGTTTTACCCAATGAAACTAAATATTATGAATAAGTTTACCATAATGTTTTGGTCCATGAAACTAAAGATTATGACTAAGTGTACCTTAATGTTTTGGTCCATGAAACTAAAGATTATGACTAAGTTTACCTTAATGTTTTGGTCCATGAAACTAAAGATTATGACTAAGTTTACCTTAATGTTTTGGCTCTAGAGGATATTTCCTTGATGACAGTCAAACTCTTGTCAACTTCTTTGATCTCAGCCTCTAGTTGTGTCTTGGTCAGGTCAGCCTGGTGACACAGCCGTGCAAATGTGGAGGTCAGTTCTCTGGAATGACACAAGCCACGTAGCAAACAAATATATTCTTGTTTAATCTATATCAATGAATATCAATATATTTATGTGTCGTCGTTATTTGAATATTTTCTATAAATCTAAAGCAGATATTTTTAATAGTTTAATGTCATTCCAGTTGTTTAAGTCAATTCAACTAACCATCAGATTGAACTACACTTACTGTGGGACCTGATGGCTACAATTGGAGCTACACTTACTGTTGGACCTGATGGCTACAATTGGAGCTACACTTACTGTTGGACCTGATGGCTACAATTGGAGCTACACTTACTGTGGGACCTGATGGCTACAATTGGAGCTACACTTACTGTGGGACCTGATGGCTACAATTGGAGCTACACTTACTGTTGACCTAATGGCTACAATTGGAGCTGCACTTACTGTGTGACATGATGGCTACAATTGGAGCTACACTTACTGTGGGACCTGATGGCTACAATTGGAGCTACACTTACTGTTGGACCTGATGGCTACAATTGGAGCTACACTTACTGTTGACCTAATGGCTACAATTGGAGCTACACTTACTTTGGGACCTGATGGCTACAATTGGAGCTACACTTACTGTTGGACCTGATGGCTACAATTGGAGCTACACTTACTGTTGGACCTGATGGCTACAATTGGAGCTAGTCAAGTCTATAATGAGGCGTAGTTTGCTGCTGGCGTAGTCAACATACTGCTGTTTGAATGCCCTCTCCCTGGCCTTAGAGGTCCATGTCAAGCGTTCGTACAGGTAAACACCTCCGTAGAGAGCCCCTGTCACAACAATGACTCTCCAACCGGCTGTTTTTGCCAGCTGGTCAAAAGATGACAAGAAAAATATAACGTCAAGATCTAACACATCGTTAAATCAACCAACATGATCATCATTAGAAACACACATATACTTAAAAACTACTGGTATTGGAGCATAAAACTTTAGATTACTTCAGAAAAAGAAAAAAAAGAATATTTCAAATACAAATAAGATGTTATTTTATGTTTTCTTGTAATAACAAATATAGAACTGATTCAAAAGTTTGGGTTGTGCATGTCAACTGACTGCCACATTTATTATTTTTTCTTCATTTTCATTAATTAAAAAAACAATTCCATTTAGCAAAGCCAAGTTTGTATACGCAGATTTAATGTAGAAGTTAGAACAGGAAGATTAACTTACCAGACCCACGACCACAGCTGCCCCTAATGTGGACCTGGAGGTAAGGGAAGCGAAAGTGGCCAGAACAGAGACCAGAAGATCATTGTCTCCAGTCAGTCGTATGGGGACATTACCATCTCCACTGACCGTACCACGTAACAGATTAGGTGACAATGGGTTCAATTCCTGAAATCAGATCAAATTTGAGGAAATTAAAGGCCAGCATCTAGAACCTGGTCATCAGTGAAAATAAATGATAAATATAACACACACACATTTATCTTAGTACTAAATCCCCTGAAACCACATACACACAGAGAAGTTATCAAACAGAGAGACTAGAAACCACATACACAGAGAAGTTATCAAATAGAGAGACTAGCAACCAACCTTGATGCCCAGAAACCTCTGCATCAGTGCAGTAGGACTAAGTGAAAACCTAAATTCAATGTCTTCCTTGAATCCCGCACACAGATTGCGACAGTCGAGGCGGTAGGCTATTTCAAAATCCCTCTTGGGCATGAGATTCACCAGCTGCTGCCTTGATTCTGATGGTAAAATGTCTGAGAGACGATCTACCAGGTGCCAGGAAAAGAGAGTTTTAATTAAGGCTTATCTGAACATTACAATAAATGTTAACAGCTATGTTTTATTTCTTAATTTTTATTTGATATTTGTAATATAATAGAGTTGTGAATGAATGAATTTGTCCAAATAGTTTGATTATAATTGGCCTTTAAAGATAGAGTTTATTTAATACTCTTATTTGATAGAACTCTTATTAGTTATTGAATCTTTGAATAGCTTTAAACACCAAGGAGAGGATTATATAAAGATATATAAAAAGCACATCAAATCAGTGCAAATAAAAGATAAAAAATTAATAAAATGTAAATGGAAGTGTGACATTTAAATTTAAAACAAGAAATGAAGTCTATATTTTATCCTCATCCTACCGGTCGGTCGCTTTCATAATTAATGTGAGATAAATATTTTCAAACTATTCTGATTACACTTGTGTCACATTTATTACAGAAGATTGGACGTTGTACAAGTGATCTCAAGTCAGACCTGTCATATTGTTCTGTGTGGCATCTACTGCCTGCATGACCAGTGAGGAGCACCGTGCCTGGAGATTTCTGCCTAGCGTTTGTTCTATGTGACTATGAAGTTCCTAAAATGAAGGGCAGATGATAAATGAGGGGGAAAAAGCCAGAAGTCAAAGTCATGCCTTCAGGTCAGTATTAAAAGTGGACGTTCACTCGCTGGTGGTAGCATGGCAAATATAAAATGATGACTAGTGCATATTTAGATGTTAAAAAAAAGTAATTGAAAAGCTCCCCTAAAGTAACAATCAAGCAAAATCATAATGTAGCTGACAATAATTAAAAATACAAATAAAACATGCTTAGAGAGTACTCCCTACTACTAGAGAACAGGGATGTATGTTAGGACGTCTGTATAGTGTACCAAAAACTACAAATTCCCTAACTCTTAGCTATCTAAAAATTTCCTAAGTATATCAGTATCAGGTTTTTAACAGTGTATTTAAAAAAATCATTATTATTTTACGTTTAAATCTTAACACGGATCAATATTTATAAAATAAACTTTGTAAGATCAACTATGTACAAATTTAACTGCCCGTTATAACAATTATTTATTTATCTCTAAAAAAATTGATAAACTTGAGAAGAAAAAAAAACATTCCAAAAGTGTTGATTTAATTTATGATAATTAATGGAGTGAACCCAGACACTGAATTATTTTAATTCTCTAAAAATGATATTTTCTTTAAGCTGGCAAAACTGTGTTAGATCACTAACCGCAGTAAGAATATTTACAAAATTAACAGCCATTAAAAGATCCTTTAAAAAAATTCAGATTTGTTTGTGAGTGTGTGTCTCAGTTACAGTATTGACTTTTTATTTAGACTACTTTAAAATAAAATTAATGAACCACTGAAGAATAAATAAAATAAAAAAATGTTTAGAGAAAATGAAATCTATAAATAACTGCCAGCACTTGGATATGTGATACAACACACAAGCCTCTATCTAGGTATGGTGCCTACATTACAGCAAATAGGATACAGGGCATAACACCAAACCAGTATTGGGCAGCGACATAGAAAACACAAGTCTAGCAAATTTAAACTCAGTCAGGAGTCAGCACCTGCAAAATGAGTCTGCATGTTATCAACAGAGCGCAAGATTGGGCCAGTGCATCGGCCAACCAAATTTAAGCAGAGTCGTTCCTCTGCAAACCTGTGGAGCTCCTGGGAAATCATTCAAAATCTTTAAGACATTGGCACAGGTGCACAATATGCACTAATATCATGTTCAACACTACACATAAACCAGCTTAAAACTTCAGAGAAATGAAATTAATTACCCTTGTTTGATATATTCTACTTAGTAATTAAACCAGCTTGAAACTTCAGACCAATGAAATTAATTCCCCTTGTTTGATATATTCTACTTAGTAATTAAACCAGCTTAAAACTTCAGACCAATGAAATTAATTCCCCTTGTTTGATATATTCTACTTAGTAATTAAACCAGCTTAAAACTTCAGACCAATGAAATTAATTCCCCTTGTTTGATATATTCTACTTAGTAATTAAACCAGCTTAAAACTTCAGACCAATGAAATTAATTCCCCTTGTTTGATATATTCTACTTAGTAATAAGTAATTAAACCAGCTTAAAACTTCAGACCAATGAAATTAATTCCCCTTGTTTGATATATTCTACTTAGTAATTAAACCAGCTTAAAACTTCAGACCAATGAAATTAATTCCCCTTGTTTGATATATTCTACTTAGTAATTAAACCAGCTTGAAACTTCAGACCAATGAAATTAATTCCCCTTGTTTGATATATTCTACTTAGTAATTAAACCAGCTTAAAACTTCAGACCAATGAAATTAATTCCCCTTGTTTGATATATTCTACTTAGTAATTAAACCAGCTTAAAACTTCAGACCAATGAAATTAATTCCCCTTGTTTGATATATTCTACTTAGTAATTAAACCAGCTTAAAACTTCAGACCAATGAAATTAATTCCCCTTGTTTGATATATTCTACTTAGTAATAATTAAACCAGCTTAAAACTTCAGACCAATGAAATTAATTCCCCTTGTTTGATATATTCTACTTAGTAATTAAACCAGCTTAAAACTTCAGACCAATGAAATTAATTCCCCTTGTTTGATATATTCTACTTAGTAATTAAACCAGCTTAAAACTTCAGACCAATGAAATTAATTCCCCTTGTTTGATATATTCTACTTAGTAATTAAACCAGCTTAAAACTTCAGACCAATGAAATTAATTCCCCTTGTTTGATATATTCTACTTAGTAATTAAACCAGCTTAAAACTTCAGACCAATGAAATTAATTCCCCTTGTTTGATATATTCTACTTAGTAATTAAACCAGCTTAAAACTTCAGACCAATGAAATTAATTCCCCTTGTTTGATATATTCTACTTAGTAATTAAACCAGCTTAAAACTTCAGACCAATGAAATTAATTCCCCTTGTTTGATATATTCTACTTAGTAATTAAACCAGCTTAAAACTTCAGACCAATGAAATTAATTCCCCTTGTTTGATATATTCTACTTAGTAATTAAACCAGCTTAAAACTTCAGACCAATGAAATTAATTCCCCTTGTTTGATATATTCTACTTAGTAATTAAACCAGCTTAAAACTTCAGACCAATGAAATTAATTCCCCTTGTTTGATATATTCTACTTAGTAATTAAACCAGCTTAAAACTTCAGACCAATGAAATTAATTCCCCTTGTTTGATATATTCTACTTAGTAATTAAACCAGCTTAAAACTTCAGACCAATGAAATTAATTCCCCTTGTTTGATATATTCTACTTAGTAATTAAACCAGCTTAAAACTTCAGACCAATGAAATTAATTCCCCTTGTTTGATATATTCTACTTAGTAATTAAACCAGCTTAAAACTTCAGACCAATGAAATTAATTCCCCTTGTTTGATATATTCTACTTAGTAATTAAACCAGCTTAAAACTTCAGACCAATGAAATTAATTCCCCTTGTTTGATATATTCTACTTAGTAATTAAACCAGCTTAAAACTTCAGACCAATGAAATTAATTCCCCTTGTTTGATATATTCTACTTAGTAATTAAACCAGCTTAAAACTTCAGACCAATGAAATTAATTCCCCTTGTTTGATATATTCTACTTAGTAATTAAACCAGCTTAAAACTTCAGACCAATGAAATTAATTCCCCTTGTTTGATATATTCTACTTAGTAATTAAACCAGCTTAAAACTTCAGACCAATGAAATTAACTCCCCTTGTTTGATATATTCTTCTTAGTAAGAATTATCTCCAACATTCAATTCACATAATAAGTCTCTCATGTCTTAAATTTCTTTGACATGATGTTCATGTGTCCAGCTCTATTCAAGGTTACTAACCTTTTTGTAAACATTGAGGTGGACAGGGTCAGGATGGAATGGTCTCTCAAACTCTTCTATAAGTAAAGACAAGCGTCTGATTTCATCATTCAAAGCTGCCGACACCTGCAGAACCCAGGAAACAAATTTAACAAACTTGCACTTGGTAATAATTACACAAACAGTGGCTGTGTTGTGTAAATTCAATTTATGACAAGGTTCTCAACTCTGCATCATCACAACGATAAAAACAAAAGATATTCCTTTGAAAAAATTATAATTACACCTCAAAAAAATCTTATTTCTTATCTTATCTGTTTACAGACACTCCTTCTATACAGAAGATTACTGTGTCCTACGCTTATCTATGGTTTGTGATTAGTCCTGCATTTTTATTAGAGATTTAAATGTTGATAAAGTGTTTTGATATTTCAAAACAGACATTAATATCCTTTGGTCTAGTTTCTCACAAGATTACCACTTTTTATTTACATGTAGTAGTGTGCAAACATAATTAGCAGTTGCATGGCAGGATTTGGCAGTTATGGGGCCGAGTGGTTTAAAAATGTATTTTAGTTGTTTTTTTTAAATTCTCTGTCAGCTAAAGAATGGCTTCTGAGAAGATTCTTTTACAGGCGTAACAGATCACGACAGCCAATGGCCATATGAATACAGGCTTCTGTAACAGATCACGACAGCCAATGGCCATATGAATACAGGCTTCTGTAACAGATCACGACAGCCAATGGCCATATGAATACAGGCTTCTGTAACAGATCATGACAGCCAAAGGCCATATGAATAATCAGACATGAAAATTTTAGATTTTTATTCTGTAAATTTTGGTATTGATGATTACAGACAAAACGAATGAACAGCTAATTACCTTTCTTTCAACATCCTCCACCATATTTCTAATCTTTTGTTTGATATCATTAGTGAGGACATTGAGTTGTTTATCTAGTTGGCTGAGACGTTCAGATGTTTCTTTACGTAACTGGAGCTGCTCATCTCTAGATTTTGGCAAAGTCAAGTAACAGGAAGTTATCTCATTTATTTCAACAATTATAAGTCATTTATGAAGCTTGCATTATCATTAACATGCAAATAATGACGATCTGAAATAACCTTTAGACAATGGCGTTTATTTTTCAGAATCTCAAGTTGTGTAGAATGTAATCTCCATTATGTAAAGTAGCATAAGTTTGAGCAACTGTCCGTTACCTCAAGGATTATCTAGTTTGACTGCCTTCAATATCATTTTACACAGAAATTATATATAACTCAACAGCAAGAATTTAAAGAGCAAAATATGTTACTAAGCCATTACTGAAACCTACTGTAAGGACAGGCTTTTAGTGTAAGCTTCCTCCATGACAGCACGTATCTCAGAATTGATGAGGTGTGCCCTCTTAGTGTGCTGCTCAAACTTGGTTCTTACTGCAGACTGAGATATGCATAACTGAAACAGAACAAGTGGGGTTATGTTTTACAGCTGGAAAAATGTTCTATCACAAAGTGGGTAAGAATCTTTTAAATGGAAAGAAAAATTCAAATCCTTTAAGTGAAATAAAAATTATATTAAAAAAGAAAGTCTATAATGAAATAATTGCCAGTGTGTTTTGTTTTGTAACATTTTTGAAAGACCGGATTCGATAAAAGAGAAGAAAACAACACCACAATAACTAAAATAGTTTTTAATAAATTTTTTCCCCTCAATTATCACATTTCACATGAGGTCCAATGATTTAGTTACCCTGAGACATCCACATTTCCCATGAGGCCCAAGGATTTAGTTACCCTGAGACATCCACATTTCCCATGAGGCCCAAGGATTTAGTTACCCTGAGACATCCACATTTCACATGAGGCCCAATGATTTAGGTACCCAGAGACATCCACATTTCCCATGAGGCCCAATGATTTGGTTACCCTGAGACATCCACATTTCACATGAGGCCCAAGGATTTAGTTACCCTGAGACATCCACATTTCACATGAGGCCCAAGGATTTAGCTACCCTGAGACATCCACATTTCCCATGAGGCCCAAGGATTTAGTTACCCTGAGACATCCACATTTCCCATGAGGCCCAAGGATTTAGTTACCCTGAGACATCCACATTTCCCAGGAGGCCCAAGGATTTAGTTACCCAGAGACATCCACATTTCCCAGGAGGCCCAAGGATTTAGTTACCCTGAGACATCCACATTTCACATGAGGCCCAAGGATTTAGTTACCCTGAGACATCCACATTTCCCATGAGGCCCAAGGAGTTAGTTACCCTGAGACATCCACATTTTTTTCCAAAGACATATCAAACCTCAAATTCTTTCTCAAAGTTGGCAAATTCAAAGAGCCTTGCTTGAAACCCAGGCAAAAGAACACGCTCTGCAGATGAAAACAAAATTAGATTGTTTGTGCACTGATCCAGGCCAAAAGTAGCTGAGCATATATATTGTGTGGAAAACAAAGTAGTTGAGCATTGTGTGGTAGAAAATATATAATTTAATGTAGCGGTAAGCAACCGGAATGACCTCCCCACATCATGGGCTGGTTCACAAATCACCAAATATGTGGAAATGTGTGTACTAGGCTAAGCTAAAGTTGCCAGGCCAAACTTCTCTCATTTAACCAAACATTCACAAAGAATATGTTTTGAACAACAAGTCAAGTACCAGGAGTTGCTATCCCTTTATCACAGTTGAGCCTCGACGCCAGGGCTTCACGCGCCGAGACAAAGAAAAGCCTGTCTTTTGCCGACTTCTTATCTGTTACATTCAATTCCTCAGACAAAAATTCTGTGTTTCTGTCAATGTGCTGCTGTTTCACCTGGTAGGAAAGATTCATTAATATTAAAACATTTAAACTAATGCTTTTAATGAGACTTGATGGTAGGAAAGATGCATTAATAATAAAACATTTAAACTAATGTCTTTAATGAGACTTGATGTTAGGAAATATGATAATATGTATCAATAATAATACAGTCGAAACCGTTTAAGTCGACGGCGTTGGGGTATGAAAAATGGCGTCGACATAACCGATGATCGAGTTAAAACGAAAACCAATATGGCGGCAAAATATTAACATGTGCTTGAAATTTCTTTATGTACATGATTAATTAGTTAGCGTTAATTAGTGATGGGATGATTTATCGGAATCGTATCGGAACCCTAATATTTCTTCACTCTTTCTTAAGTCTAAGGTTGTAATGACCGTTCGTTTTTAAGGACTGTTTAAAATTTAAATATAACCATGGTTCCCACTCAGGAAAACGGGAAAAAGTCGGGAATTCTTTAAAATAAATTATCGGTCTTGAAAGTCGGGAAAAGTTATGACTAATCGGGAATTTATATATATATATATATAAATATATATATATATACACATGTATATATATTTATGCCGAAGTAAAGGACTTTGATTACGTCTATGTCATGTTTCGATTCCATTTATTTAATGAAAAATAAGTTACCAGTTTATAATTGTCTGCGCATGCGCTAAAAGGTCAAAGTTTACGCTTCGCCGTGTCACAGACGCATCAGCGAATTTAAAATACAAATAAACAAATCAATATGGTTATTTTAAGTTTAATGCTTTTGATGTATATATATTTATGCCGAAGTAAAGGACTTTGATTACGTCTCTGTCATGTTTCGATTCCATTTATTTAATGAAAAATAAGTTACCAGTTTATAATTGTCTGCGCATGCGCTAAAAGGTTAAAGTTTACGCTTCGCCGTGTCACAGGCGCATCAGCGAATTTAAAATACAAATAAACAAATCAATATGGTTATTTTAAGTTTAATGCTTTTGATGTATATATATTTATGCCGAAGTAAAGGACTTTGATTACGTCTCTGTCATGTTTCGATTCCATTTATTTAATGAAAAATAAGTTACCAGTTTATAATTGTCTGCGCATGCGCTAAAAGGTCAAAGTTTACGCTTCGCCGTGTCGCAGTCGCGTTTGCCATCGTATCAGCGAATTTAAAATACAAATAAACAAATCAATATGGTTATTTTAAGTTTAATGCTTTTGACGTGCAGGATATCTGTTAATTAACTATCAGAACGTTCTCGAATTTTCTCAGTCAATCAAACTTGTAATATAAATAAAACTATTGTGGCCTTGACCGTTGATCACAGCACGCTGTGGGCTGTGTGTACTGTGTTAATCAGTTTCATCGTCACGCGCGTGTTAGTGTCACAGTCACGTTACTGGTAACAAAGCAACAACAACAAACTTTTAAAAGAATAATAATTTATTAATTTTTTTATTTAATTATATAAAAACCACCGTCGATTCTCGATACAAACCTTTATTTTCAACCGACGAAAATCGAGTTAAGTTGCAAATTTGGCCATCTTTTGTGCTCGAGATACTAGGTTTCGGCGACTTAGAAAAATCGAAATAGCCGATGAAAAAATGCTAAGACAAAGAGAGAATTTGGCGGTTCCAATAAAAAACGTCGACATAATAGGGTGGTCGATATAACCGAGCTCGAGATAAGTGGGTTCCACTGTAATAATAAATTGATAATTTATATAGCGCTGTATCCCAGCAAGGAACCGGGCTCACAGCGCTTTACATGGAGACATATAATAATTAAATAGCCATTCATATCATAATAACAACATAAAGGACAGTATGTTACACATAAGCTATGTTAATCATTAAAAAAAATGTTGTTTCATTAATTTGGAAATACAATTTGAAAAGATGCATCTTAAGTGCAGTCTTGAAGGACTTGTTAGTCTTTAATGAGACTTGATGGTAGGAAATATTTATTAATAATAAAACATTTAAACTAATGCCTTTAATGAGACTTGATGGAATTTTGGTTCAGCAACAAGCCACTTTATCAACAAAAAAAATATTATTTTTCTTTACTCTTCTTTTTCTAAATAAAATTTCAAGATGTCATAGAGATGGAAAACTTTTTAAAAAAAAATAAATTGTTTTAAGTGTTTCTAATGCATGATTTAAAAATTAAACAAACTAAAAGTTGACATTAATCAGTTAAAGTTCTATAAACTTTATTGATGTAGCTAACAATGACTGCATAAAAGTAATGAAATTCAAATGTTATCTAAGTCTTCTAAAACAAAGGAGTGACTCGTTCCAGTGATACAGCTGTTCTTGTGGAAAATGCAAACGCCATAAATAAAATAAGAGCCTACAATTGTTTATATGATGGCCAACTTGGCTCCCACCAATGTTACAGTACCTACCTGGTCAATGTCCTCTTCCATCTCTGAAACATCCCATCGGTTTTGTAAGATGAAGATGTTGGGCTGAGATAATCGAGAGCTAACTTTGTGAAAAAAGTTTTTTTCCTGAAATAAGTTAAAGAATGATAGAATTCACTGTATTAACTCAATATTCATAAAACATTTTACATACACCAGAAAATCTCATCATTAGAAAATCAACAAATCATGGATGTACAATTGTATAAATGATGTGTTTTTTTTCATGAATGCTCCTCATGCTTTTCACAGTAGAACAAATACACAATAAATGCTAATGATTTTAAAAATTAACATCCAACATTTTAATCAGTTGCTTTAATATTAGTTTAAGGTGTGTCAACAATAGTTTTTGGAATGACAAAGAAATTCATGTTGGAAAGCAGTAAAAGATTAGTCTGTACTGCAGTAAACATTTCTTGTAATTCTACAATATTATTATCACATTTTTGTTTTCAATGCTAAAAATGAATTTTGTAGCTTACAGGTTACAAATAACAACTGTGACATAATGAAATGAGAGAAAACTGATAATTCCTGGGTATTAGAGCCATGAGTGATCTCAGAAATTTCTGTTGGACAATAAGGTATGGGATAGCACACAAATTTGTTTTGCCATTACAGAAATTGCAATTCACATCACAGAAATAATTTATTTTATTTTGTACGAATTACTTTGTCTTACTTGGTATTGATCAATTTGTATCAATAATTACAAATTAGTTTGCCTCAATAGCTCATTTTTAAAAAGGTTTCTACCGTTTGCATAAGTGTTGATTCTGCATTCGCAACCAACACAAAGACATCTGCATCGAGGCAAAATTTGTCAATCCAGGTGTCTAAATCTGGGGTCACATCAATGCCAGGGCTGTCTACTAGGACAACATCCTCTCTTAGAAGTCTGCATTTGTCTTTGGGCCAAAGGATGCGAATGAGAGAATTCTGTGACAGCTTGACACTGCTCAAAGCACTTGCAAGTTGTTTTATATCCTATTAGAGGACAAGTAAAGGGAATACAGTTACTTTTCAAATCAAATCTTAACAATTTTAATTTAACATTGGGCACTTGAAGAAGCTATTACCTTAAATCCTAGTTATTGCAATAAATACTAATTAAAATTAATACATTCAAATTTACATCATCAGATGCCTAAATGGTACATAAAATTGTTCTAACTTTGATACTCTTTGGCTGGTCAGACTCCTCAGTTAGTAAGCAGCCTTCTTTACTGTCAGATCCTTCTACTTGTATGAAGCAGTGTGTAGTGTGTCCGATTCCACTAGGTAAAATTTTGTCTCTCAACATGGCATTAATCACAGTACTTTTTCCATTTGATGTTCTGAAATGCAACATTGAAATAGGTGTGAAAAACTTTGTTCAGCCACAACGAACATGTTGGCTTACAACCCACACTTTAGAACTAATTATGTGGTCATCCCATCCTCATGGGGCTTATGAACAAACTGATTTAGTATCTAAGCTCCATACAATAAAAAGTTAAACAACCGATGTAAGTAATCAATAAATACAGTTGAGCAAACCTTCCAAAAAAGACAACTTTCATATGATCCCTGGCAAGCACCTCTGTAATGCCATCAATTTTTTCTCTGAATCCTTTAACTACTGTGATGTTTTCTTCTGATACAAGTGCTACAAGATCAGTTGAGCTTGAAACATCTGGGAGTGGATTGGAAAACAAAACATCCAGTCATTCTAAATTGTTTAAACTCAGACATTTTGTATGCAGGTAATATTTCTAAAAATTCATTATTTATATAAATAAATTGCTAATGTTCTTATATATTACGGCATTTTAAAAAAGTAATGATAAGCAGATTTCTTATCTTAAAGTAACCGAAATACAAGTATTTTAGAAGATAATAAGTTAATACCTCGTACAAACTTATCGGCTTCACAAACATACTGTCCAATGTTGCGAAAGATATCATTGATCTTTTTCTTAGCATTGACAAAGAGTTGAAGGGCAGACTCTTGGCCATGACCATTTCCCAGATTTCTATGGCTAGTGGCCACATCTGATTCCTCTTCATCCATCCTAATATGCGCTACCCCCGACATATCAACACCACATTGGGGTAAACAGTTTTAGAGACAGCAAGTTAATGTTTTTTTCCTTTATTGTAAATCTACCAGATGAGTTAACCTGAAAATATATTTTTACATAATATTGATTATAATGTGTGAAAAAATTTACTGAAAGTGCTAAAACAAATCTAATGGAATGAGAAAAAAATCATGTAATATATATTGATGTTTGGACAAGATGTAATTTACCGGTTGTAGAGTACAGAAGAGGCTAATTTTAAGCAGAATTGCTTAGTCATTTATCTGCTCCCTAGCCTTGATAAAGATTTTATATATTTGGCTTACAAGGTAAATAAATATTTACAAAGTGGCAAGTCCCTCCTGAACCCACCCCTCATTCTTACCCGAAATGACAAAAAAAATGTTCAAGATTAAAGGGGGATTTCTCTGTGCTAGCCGCAACCTTTACAACCTTGGTTGCACATTGTTGCCCAGCCCAATTCATAGATGAAACAGGGAGGCATCTTTCAGATTGCGTAGCTGAACACCTGAGATTAATTAGACAAGATAAAGAATGTCCTGTCTCCAGAAACTTCAATAGACACACCATAAGGGTGTGAATAACCTGTCAATCACAGCTATTCTCTCCTGCAAATATTGGCTGAGTCAATCTTTCTTACTTTTATGTTTATCTTTTTATTTGCTGAGGAAGGCTTTTGTGTTTTTTTCAGGTCCCTTCATAATAGTCATACCTCATTCAATAACTTTATATCTGCCTATCATAAACTAAATTATGTATAGCAGGGCCAAGGCATTCATTCATTACCGATCTTGATTCTTAGCCTTAAAATTGGTAGCTGTATTTTTTTTAAATAGAAAAGTAGAGATTTTTTGAAAAATAAAATACTGAAAGACTGGTTTGGACCCCAACTAATTTAATAAGCCAAATGAAACTGACACAGACAAACTCTCAATTTAAAGTAAAGTTAGTAAAGACTAAAGTAAAGTAAAGCAACCAACTTTTACTCAAGTTCAAGCAGTTCAGTTTGAGTTTAGCATTAACACGTGACTATTCGTGTTAAAAATTAGAGTTAATTAGGTTAGTTAGTGATCATACCAACACCTGCGTAATTTCACTATAGACAGCTGCAATGTATTAAGCTTAATAAACTCAATATCTTACATATTTATTATTTTTATTGTTAATATTTGTGTTATACTGCTGTCTATCAGTGACTTTCAGACGGAAATGGGGGTCACAAAACAGTCATAAATATATGGAAGGTTACCGTGCGATAAAAAGAAGAGATACTAAATAAACGAAATATCCAGCAAATTCTCCTTATTCCCGTGTGACATTCGGGCGTGGAATGGGTGGCATGAACAAATCAGGAAAACTAATACACAAAAGCAGGCTCAAGGTGGGTACGATGCGTCATCTTCGCATAGTCACCATATTTGTTTTTCTCAAAACTCCTCCCATAATTTTCCAGAGGATGACAGTTGCCTATTGTCAGTGCCGGATTTAGACCTGATAAGGCCCCAAGCCTAAGCTATTTGAGATATGGGGCCCTTTATAAATCCAGATTTTCTATTCTAATGCTAAATATGATAATCGCTCACTGAGACAATTTTTGGGAGGCCCCTAAGAAATGGGGGGGGGGCCTCAAGCTATATCTTTTGTAGCAATATACATAAATACGTGACTGCCTATTTTAACCCATTGGATGAACTTAAAATGTCTAGCGCCAGGCCCTGTCTGTAACATATTTTCGTATCTTATCTACTACAGATGCCCCTTCTATGCATAATATTATTGCGTCTTACGCTTATCCATGGTTTTCCATGTCTAGTCTTCCATTTTATTATGTTTAAGATACATTTATCTATACTTTATCTAATGAAAGTATCACAGTTGTACTTGTCTGAGACTAAAATTAACTAAATACAACTAAATTAACTAATCGTGTTACTAATCGTTTAGCTAAATACTAAATACTAACATCTACAAAGTCCTTCAAGACTGCACTTAAGACGCATCTTTTCAAAATTTATTTTCAAAATTAAAGAAACAACATTTCTTTTTAATGATTAACGTAGCTTATATGTAGCGTACTGTCATTTATGTGGTTTTTATAAGAAGAATATTTATTTAATTATTAAATGTATGTTGCGTGTTACTTTCTCCATGTAAAGCGATGTGACTGTGAGCCCGGCTCCTTGTTGGAATACAGCGCTATAAAAATTATCAATTTATTATTATTATTATTAAATAAAAATACTCAGATTTGAAAAAATAATAACTAGAATTAAAAAAAAACTCCCCTCAATTTTTTGCATTATTTTCAAATACATGTAAACAATAAAAACTCTTGAGTGAGAGACTGTAAAGTTACTGTATAAATAATAAATAGTTATATCTAAGATGTCAAAAATGACGGAAGTTTTCAGCTGAAATCTATTTATTTTATTTAAAAATGCCATTTTTTAGGGCGCCTACGGCGCCGACCTTTTTCAAAAGCCCAACTAACTTGTCCTTGTTTGATAAATACGAAATATTAAACTTTCTGAAATGTACACAAAATATTTTATAATAGGGGTTGTAGGGTTGTTTTTTTATTTTATAATTAACCATCATCAAATCATCTTTTTACATTGATCCCTTTTCCAAAATTAAAATATGAGCTAAAACAATGACGTCATATAATATTTTTGTACAGTGCATCTTTAATTTGCACACCTTTTGATGCATTGGTGCAGTAATTTGGTGCGCTGCATTCTAAAATTAGTAGCGTCACGGACAGACACCACAGACGTGACATTACAAATTATATTGTTTACTAGCGTATCACCCGTCAAAAATGACGGAAGTTTTCAGCTAAAATCTATTTATTTTATTTTAAAATGCAAATTTTTTAGGGCGCCTACGGCGCCGACCCTTTCAAAAGCCAAACTACTAACTTGTCCTTGTTTGATAAATACGAAATATTAAACTTTCTGAAATATGCACAAAATATTTTATAATTGCAAATTATATTGTTTAATACTTTTGTCTTTTGTAATAACGGAAATACATGTTTTTTCAATTAATAATAAAAAAAAATGCTTAAGAAATTAAATGTAATCCTTATACTACTGAAAACCATGGGAACCTACAATATTTGAGAAGGTTATTTTCATCTCTCTGTTCACTGTTTGAGAATTATTTCAATTTTGAAGTCCTCGAATACATAATAATTATTTCGAATAGTACGAAATTGTTGCCCTCTTTTAGAACTCTTCGGTAAATGTGCGAATTCAAATTCGCAAACATTCATGGCATGTGAAATTCCAAAATATTGTTTGAGGTCGTCAAAATTTTTTTTAAAATCAAAATTATTTTATTGTGAAAGTGTTAATTATGAATGAAGACGAAATCAACGTAAGTAAAATTGACAAGCATTCATTAGGCTACTTCTACTATTACTATATCTATGAGTATGACTAGTATAGTAGTATAGTATAGTATAGAATATCTTATCACTTATCACAATCACTTTATTTCTTATCTTATCTTATCTGTTTACAGACGCTCCTTCTATACTAGTCTATACAGAAGATTATTGCGTCCTACGCTTTATCTATGGTTTGTGTTTAGTCCTTCATTTTTATTAGAGATTTAAATGTTGATAAAGTGTTGGTTTTCCTGGATTCTTCAGGCAACCCAATCCACGCCCGAATTCCGGACGGGAAGAAGGAAAACTTGTATGTGTTTTTTCTTGCATACGGAATAAGAAAGGTGTTTTTATCCTTATGTCATGTCTATCTGAGGGTTGTATTAAGTTATCTTTGTGTTGTATTTCTAAATTAGAATTAATTGCTTTATGTATGATTACTACTTTGCTCTTGGTTCTTCTATCATCTAGTGTTTCAAGGTTTAATGATTTAACTAATGGTGTTAGTGTTATTCTTGTCAGTTTTGAATATTGTCATATTCTCCAGTAATGAATCTGGCAGCTCTTTTTTGAATTTGTTCTAGTTTATCAATGTTTTCTTTGGTGGATGGGTCCCATACAGAAGATGCATATTCTAGTACAGGTCTCACCAAAGTAAGGTAGCATTTTAGTTTTATATCTCAATTACATTTGTTAAAGTTTCTTTTTATAAAGCCAAAGGTTTTGTTTGATTTTTTAATAACTTCAGTAACATGTCGTAACACTAGCAACATCCTGTCGAGTTGTCTGCTGCTATGACTAGTCGTAAAAAATTTGCTATGTGCAAAGTTACGACTAATGCTTTATTTTAATTATGCTAATACTAATACTTTAACTTTAATACTAATAGTTCTCATAATCAAATTTCATGATTACTAGGTAAGCTGAATTAATTTTTAAGGTTAAAAAAAAACGTGATTGGTGTCCATTTAATGACAAACAGTTCTACTTTTAAAAATTGAAATCTGACATGAGCTTCGCTAGATGAAGTGGTAGTAGGATGAGTTTGATGTTAAAAGCGATAGTGGGATCAAAACCCGCTCCCATCCAGTTTTTAAAAATTTAATTTAAAAATAAAATATAATAAAAAATCACAATGAGTGGGCTGGTAATTGTAATTAGTAATTTTTGTTCTTCTTATTCTGTAAAGTGGATACGTTGATTAAATATATTTAAATAAATTGAGATTTTAGAATTAATACACACATCAATAAGCCCAGATCTATTAATATTGTATTATATTTGTGTATAAAATGTAAAGAAGAGTTTGTTAAGATATTATACTTACCGTATGTACTCGTTTGCAGGCTGACCTTTTTTAGACAAAATCTGGGGGTGGGAGTTGGGAGGTCAGCTTACGAGCGGGTCATTGACGTATTTCTGCATGGATATTGAATATCAGGGTTATTATTGTAGATCATCAAGGTCCTTTTCTACATTCTACAAGAATCGACTGCTCTACCAGAAGCTATAATATATTATTAAACATCTGCACTTAGCTTATTTAATCATTTTATTTAATTTTTTGAAAGTTTTAATAAATTGTTTTACAAATTTTGTTTTCAACAAAGAATTTTAATGTACGCGCTTTCATCACTGTTTACCAAGGAATTAAAAAAAAACTGTAACTCTTGCCTAAAAAAGACCACATAGACAAAGATAGGCAGTACAAAGTAAACAATCATAATGACCGATTTAGTTTTTAAAAAAATGATTACCATTTTGTTTAAGCTGTCCTATTATTTTTGGGGGGTCAGCTTGCGAGCGGGTTATACAGTTTTAATAGTTTTCTCTTCCGAAAGTGGGGGGTCGGCTTATGAACGAACGGGTTATAGAACGAGTATATACAGTAGTTTTTTCGAAGTGTCTACTGCTAGCACTGTAGCATTAGCCAGGAAACTTCTGCTACAACTAGTCGTAACGCTAGCAACACCCTAATAGTTGCAGTGGAACCTCTCATAACAAGCATAATTCGTTCCAGAATCTTACGCGTTAAGCTAAACACTCGTTAAACGAAACAATTTTCCCCATATAAAGCAATGTAAAATACGATAATGCGTTCCATGCTGAAAAAAATACTCATTTGGGCTATGATGACAATTCATTAAATTCAATTAATTTCAAATAACTTTTTATTATTAATTATTAATATTATAAATATAATGTATAATAATAATAATAATAACAACTTAGACCTAGCCTAGATCTAGGTAGGGGCTTAAGGCTAATATTTAATATTCATATTAATTATTAGTGTAATCATGGAGTTTGGGCAGTTTTGCGTTTAGATTTTATTATTTAAAATTCAGCTGCCAGACTAGTTCTTAACATGTCTTAAGGCAAAAAACATGACCATGTTACTCTGCTACTTTACTCACATCATTGGCTACCTATACAAGCTCGAATTGATTACAAACTGGCTGTTCTCTGTCACAACTTCTTTTCTGACTCTTCTTCTTCCTATCTTACTGAACTTCTGTTGGTCTACTCACCCACTCGTCAGCTACGCTCTTCTGCAGACACACGCATTCTCTCTGCTCCTAAGACACGCACTAAAACATTTGGCGAAAGGTCTTTCTCTTTTTGTGCAGCCAAAGAATGGGATTCTCTACCATTACATATCCGTAGTATTCCAACTACCAAGTCCTTCAAGACTGCACTTAAGGCACATCTTTTCAAAATTTATTTTCTAAATTAATGAAACATTTCTTTTAATGGTTAACTTAGCTTATGTGTAACGTTCTGTCATTTATGTGGTTGTTATGATATGAATGTTTATTTAATACTTTTAAAAAATATATGTATGTTACTATCTTCATGTAAAGCACTGTGAGCCCAGTTCCTTACTGGGATACAGTGCTATATAAATTATCAATTTATTATTATTATTTATATTTTAATTTTTATTATTTAAATTATTATTTAGGGCTTAGGATTAGGAGGCTATTAATTAGTATTACTTTTTAATTTTGTACTTATCTTTTACTGCCTGTTGTTACATTATTATATTTTGAAATTCTTCCTGTTGAAAAGTGGTGTTTGAAATCATTTAAGAACTAGGGTGATATATCATATAGTATGGGAGTGCGATAAAGCTTTTAAATAAAATACAAAGTACACAAACAAATTGTGCAATGAAAACAATAAATTTGAGCTTTATTTTTAAACTAACACTAGGGTACAATCTGCCTCCCCTCCCTCCCCACACACACTTGACCTGCTTTCATTTCTGTTTCATGTATATACATGTATTATGATTTTTTTTAAAAATCAGTACACAGGGTACAGGGCCTTTTGAATTATTTCCAACTTAAGTTTTAACAGATAAAGATGAGTGTAAGTAGCAGCTTTTTGTTGTGAGTGTAAGTAGCAGCTTTTTGTTGTGAGTGTAAGTAGCAGCTTTTTGTTGTGAGTGTAAGTAGCAGCTTTTTGTTGTGAGTGTAAGTAGCAGCTTTTTGTTGTGAGTGTAAGTAGCAGCTTTTTGTTGTGAGTGTAAGTAGCAGCTTTTTGTTGTGAGTGTAAGTAGCAGCTTTTTGTTGTGAGTGTAAGTAGCAGCTTTTTGTTGTGAGTGTAAGTAGCAGCTTTTTGTTGTGAGTGTAAGTAGCAGCTTTTTGTTGTGAGTGTAAGTAGCAGCTTTTTGTTGTGAGTGTAAGTAGCAGCTTTTTGTTGTGAGAGTAAGTAGCAGCTTTTTGTTGTGAGTGTAAGTAGCAGCTTTTTGTTGTGAGTGTAAGTAGCAGCTTTTTGTTGTGAGTGTAATTAGCAGCTTTTTCCATTGAACTATTCTTAAATCATCTTCCAATGTTTTTTCTTTGTTTCAGAGGTGCAAAGCTGCCTTGTATTACAATGTCAAGAAAATATCCAAAGAAGTTGAGGAAGAAATGGATGTGACTTTAAGTCCCCAGGTTCTTGCATCTGTATCGGAGAGCTTGCAACGGCAGATAGAATGTTATGCCGTGGATCTTGAAAACTTTGCAAAGTAAGATACATAGCTACATCTCATTTATTTGTGTGTGCAAGCATTGGTAATTAATTACTCTCTTAAAACTATGGGGAGTTTTTAGGATTAATTACGGATAAAATTTAATTTCAAAATTAATTAAAAATGAAATAAGTAATTTTTGTCCCCCCTAGACATGCCAAAAGAACTAATGTCAATGTTGATGATGTTAAACTACTTGTGCGAAGAAATGACACTTTGGTAAGTTTTTTCTAAGTGTTTCATGAGTTGTGAAACATTGATAAAATGTTATTATAGAATTTAATCTGCATTATTTTATTGAAAGGAATATCACTTAAGGTGTATCCCAAGTTTAAAGTATTGTGTTACATAAGATTATCTGTAGAGAGACAGCTGAAATGAATTGGGAAGAAAGAAACTCAAATTTATACAAGCTGATTGTCTGAGTCTTGTGTTTCTAAATAATCAGACAGGACCGCATTGTATTAGTCTTGTATTTCTAAATAATCAGACAGGACGGCATTGTATGAGTCTTGTATTTCTAAATAATGAGACAGGACGGCATTGTATGAGTCTTGTATTTCTAAATAATCAGACAGGACGGCATTGTACGAGTCTTGTATTTCTAAATAATCAGACAGGACAGCATTGTATGAGTCTTGTATTTCTAAATAATGAGACAGGACGGCATTGTACGAGTCTTGTATTTCTAAATAATCAGACAGGACGGCATCAATGGTATGATTTATTATGGAGGTGAACATGTATGGACTTCTGCTAGTTTTGATTTGTTTGATAGCATCACATGCAATGCCTTAGCCACAAAAAGTTTATCTCCTTCACCTACAAACTCAGTGCCTATGATTTCTGTTCAACTTTGTCATTTTTGTCCTATTCACCAGTATCAGCACATCAGTGAGATGGCTGACAACTTAACGGCTACTACTAGCAAGAAAGGGAGCAAAAAGTCAACAAAGAAACAAAGCACGGTACACGAGGATGACAGTAACTGATGACGGTGTGCTCCATAATTTAACAATACACAAGCTTGGTCCAGTTTTAGTGAAGAGCGTCTTTTGGGAACGGTAGAAATGTTTCAAAAGCTGAACCAACAGTTGTCGCATTGAAAAATCCTGTTATTTTATTTCAGATCTTTTCAAATTAAGATGCTAATCAAAGTTTAATTTGTTTTATTTGTTCTAACCAATTTTTCAGTGTATTGTTACCTCCCTTATTTCCATTTTAAGATAATTTATAACAAATTAATTTTTTTGTCTGGAGATAAATACTTACACTATGTATAAAATAAATATGCTGACCATTCTAGCACTAAAAAACGATCAAAGGATATAACTCTGTTAGAATCACTTTTAATCTTTTGATTATCCACCTGACTCCATATCAGCATCACTCCAGTTGTGCTCAGATCTTTGGTGTGCATCACCATTTTCTCAGTGATCGTGCCAGACAAATCAGTTACGCGCTTGAACTTAAGATTTAAAGTTTTCAAACAACAAAAAGTTGTTAATTAATTTTTTATTTGAGAATTGAAAAAGAAAAGTTTGTTTAACCATACATCAAGATGTTTTGTTGATAAGTTGTTGTGAACCTTCAAAGATATCCATTGTTTCAGCAGACTATTACATTCATTGTTTTAGCAGACTATCACATCCATTGTTTGAGCAGACTATCACATCCATTGTTTCAGCAGACTATCACATCCATTGTTTGAGCAGACTGTCACATCCATTGTTTCAGCAGACTATTACATCCATTGTTTTAGCAGACTATCACATCCATTGTTTGAGCAGACTATCACATCCATTGTTTGAGCAGACTGTCACATCCATTGTTTGAGCAGACTGTCACATCCATTGTTTCAGCAGACTATTACATACATTGTTTGAGCAGACTGTCACATCCATTGTTTCAGCAGACTATTACATCCATTGTTTCAGCAGACTGTCACATCCATTGTTTCAGCAGACTATCACATCCATTGTTTGAGCAGACTATTACATCCATTGTTTGAGCAGACTGTCACATCCATTGTTTCAGCAGACTATTACATCCATTGTTTCAGCAGACTGTCACATCCATTGTTTCAGCAGACTATCACATACATTGTTTCAGCAGACTATTACATTCATTGTTTGAGCAGACTATCACATCCATTGTTTGAGCAGACAATCACATCCATTGTTTCAGCAGACTGTCACATCCATTGTTTCAGCAGACTGTCACATCCATTGTTTCAGCAGACTATCACATCCATTGTTTCAGCAGACTATCACATACATTGTTTCAGCAGACCGTCACATCCATTGTTTCAGCAGACTGTCACATCCATTGTTTGAGCAGACTGTCACATCCATTGTTTCAGCAGACTATCACATCCATTGTTTCAGCAGACTGTCACATCCATTGTTTCAGCAGACTATCACATCCATTGTTTCAGCAGACTGTCACATCCATTGTTTCAGCAGACTATCACATTCATTGTTTCAGCAGACTATTACATCCATTGTTTCAGCAGACTATCACATCCATTGTTTCAGCAGACTATCACAAAGTGTATTGATGTTATATGTGGTTGGAATTATTTATTTCTGAGAGCCGGTGCTGTATGTGATTGCTCTATCAGTAACAATAAAAAAGCCCATCAAACAAAGCTTTGAATCTTGAGAATGTGAAAGTTTTCCACAGCATTCAGGTTTGCGTTTGTTGTTTTGGTGAAGCTGAATACTTGATGGCCAACCTACATGTGGAAGAAAATCAGCAGCCCCGAGCCTAATGCTCTCAATGGGTCTTCCCAGAAGACCATCTCAGCTATCGGGCTCCCTCCCCCAAAGGGACGTAACAGCTGAGCACCCCCCCCCCTTCGAGCGGTCGCTTCTGAAGCGGCCGCCTGGGCATCCAAGACACAAAGTCGAAAATGCCTCCCACTAAAGTGACCTCACAAGGAGGGGTGGAATTTCCCTACTTTGACTCGCTACCACTTTGGCACCACCCAGGCAAAGCATGCGAGTCTCCATGGTTAGGACCGCCGCTAAGCGGGGGATCATCAATGACCTACCTAGGGTGTAACCCACACTGGAAGCCATCAAATGTTTGTATTTTGTGTAAAGCTACTAAATAATACTTCACACACTGACTAGAGAATGCAGGTTTCACTTTGCATTTATCATATTTATTACAGAAGCTCCTTCTATACAGAAGATCATTGTAATTTATTTCTAGTCTTGGCTATTATTACGACTTTGCTCTTTGTTTTTCTATCCACTTATGAAATAACAACATAACAATGGACGATCTTTGCATTCATCATCTTGAATTATATTTATAGGTAAACATCAGACATAGAACATCAAAATGTCAATAAATTACTATTAAATATTTTGTTCACTGGGAATATATTTTGGCTATAAACTATAAGAGCAACAAAGTATAAATGATTAGAAAAATGAATGCGAGCCAAGAACTGTATCCAGGCATTTTGTGTTTGAACTAACGTTTGTTTGATAATATGACATTTGTTCATTTGTACATTAAAAAAAAATATTAATCAGATAAGGTATCAATAAAAATTTAAAATACAAAAAAAAACAGTATAAAAGTACACCATCAATTTAATTTGTTTGATTCGTATTATCTTAACCTAACATGTAGTTAAATTATTGCTTTAGAAATGGGAACAAATAGTCTTTAAAATATAATTTTTATTAAAAAATTCCATTTGCACAATATTTATCTTTTTCTTATACAAATATCCAGAAGCCAAATGAATGCAAAACTCTTATAGACCAGCAATTAAAAAGTAAATTTACAACATAATTTCAAGTTACGTAGAGGGATTACAAAAATCTTTGTAAGCATTTTTAAAAGATTGCATCAATAGATCACAGGCAAATTTCTCAGTAATTAAAATAAAAACATAACTGACCGGGATAGGATTAAATGGTTGCACAAATGATTACTCTGAAGAGAGAACTTCATAATCAGACAGAACGGGCCCCATGTTATGATTTTTTTTTACAGCATCTGTCATACTTATTTCTTTGTCCCTAGTGTTTTTGATTTGATTAAAATTTTTAAAAACTTAAAAGGGTTGTTTACAAACGAATGTACAACTACATGCAGAACAACAAATGTACAACTACATGCAGTACAACAATTGTACAACTACATGCAGTACAACAAATGTACAACCACATGCAGGATTCTGCCTTGTCTCAGCTCTGATACTGGGTTACCATATAAATAATTCAACATAATGGGCTCTCCATATAACGTATAATATACTCGTTCTACAGCTGACCTGTTTTAGACAAAATCTAGGGGAAAAGGTTGGGGGGGTCGGCTTACGAGCGGGTCATAGGTGATTTCTGCATGTAAATTGTCATTGAATATCAGTGTTGTTATTGTAGATCATCAAGGTCCTATTCTACAAGATTCGACTGCTCTACCAGAAGCTATAAAAATATTACGAAACATCTGCATTTACCTTATTTAATAATTTTGTTTATTTTTGTGAATGTTTTAATAAATTCTTTTACAAATTTTGTTTTCAACAACGAAGTTTAATGTACGCGCTTTCGCCACTGTTTACGAAAGAAAAAAAAATACCTGTAACTCTTGCTTAATAAAGAGGACAAAGATAGGTAGAACAAAGTGAACAATTATAATTACCGATTTAGCTTGTAGTTTTTAAAAAAATGTGTACCATTTGTTTATGCTGTCCTATTATTTTTGGGGGATCGGCTTACAAGCGGGTTACACACTTTTAATACTTTTCTCTTCCACAAGAGGGGGGGTCTGCTTATGAAGGAACGGACTAGGGCTATAGAATGAATATATACGGTAATTATTTATATAATGGAAACACAATTTTATTATTGGGCTTTTTGCTTGGAATACATGGAATGGGCACAAACTGTAAACTAGGTTTTAGTATAAAAAGCATAAATTATATCTCAAATACTGAGTTATTCAACACATCTTTTTTTACATTTTTGTAATTTTTTTTGGGATGACTACATTTTATGTTGTGAAATATAAAACATCCATTAAACAATCTTTTTTAAAATTATATTTGTCAATGTTTTTGCTTGTCATTTGTTCTTATGAGATCTGGTGCAGTAGGTAACAACATGATATATTTATACATCTATAAATAGGCCTCAGTATTTAACACATGATATATTTATACATCTATAAATAGGCCTCAGATAATACAGTTAATTAAAATACTAAATGAAAGACACTAATGAACATATACATTTAAAAAATTCCTCATCTGGGACTGTTTTGAGCTTATTTCTGCCGATGTTCAAATACTGTGTACATTACTCCGTTCAAACCAGCAGCAGATATGAACCTGACTTTCATGGTAGCCCAGGTGTGAGAGAGCGCCACTTCTTGGGCCAATAAATTAACCAAGGAAATTTTAGTTAGATTTCCAGTTGCCAAGATGTACCAGGAATAAACGGTTCATAACATTGGGATTGAGGTGTATTCAAGAAATGTTGTAATCATTGACGTGTGACTTAACTTGACCTGTGTGATTTAGTGGCTGGCTTGATGGTCACGGTGTGCTGGTCAGAATCTCAATCCAATGTAAATAAATCCCTCATCTCGCTCATGGTCGTTTTCAGAGCTTCTACAAACTCCGCCGAATTTGTTTTACCGCTTGATCGACGAGAGGTCACGTGGAAAAAAATGCGCTGATCGCCTGGAACCATGTAAGACACGCCGTACCCATCGGCGGCTACGGGACCGAAACCTCCACCTGGACAGAGCTGATGGCTGTACTTCTCGTCATTGCAGTCAGGTGACCATGAGATCTGGTACATGAGAACAGGGGAGAGAAGGGAAATAAGTCAAATGGCATTAGGATGGCATGATGACAGCATTACGATGACATGACAGCATGAGGATGGCATTAGGAGCAGTCACCAAAACAAGACTGATGAATGAATATAAAAGTGAGTACCTGCTGATGGATGAATATAAAAGTGAGTACCTGCTGATGGATGAATATTAAAGTGAGTACCTGCTGATGGATGAATGTAAAAGTGAGTACCTGCTGATGGGTGAATGTAAAAGTGAGTACCTGCTGTTGGGGCTGCTGACTGGTAGACAAGACCCAAGGTATAGACAAGACTTTCTTGAGGAACTCACTCTCCTGGTGGAGGAGGATATTATTAGTCAATCTTACAGTATGAGCAACACAAGACAATCTCTTAAGATTGATAAAAAAATGTGATAGCATTAATCATAATTTAGCTGACCTTTGAACTGGCTGCCCAACATAAACAGCTTATTTTGAGCAGCTTATTAAGACAAGCAAGAGGAAGCCAGCCAGTCAAACGTTTTTTACATTCACTTTTAGCTTGTGACACTTTCAAGCCATGTGGCACATTGATAGTGGAAATTATTTATGGTTGTAGTTTCTAACATCCATATTTGCTGTAACTAAGTGGAGAACGTTGCTGATTCTTATTTTTAAAGATTCACAAATGTAAACACAGACATGACTGAGTAGTCAAAGGGAAATTTAGTTGCCCACTTTTTGAAATACACAAATGTGGCTTGTTGACCCACCATCCCAAGGCCTCTGACCCACATACCAAGGCCTCTGACCCGCATACCAAGGCCTCTGACCCACCATCCCAAGGTTGACCTACCATCCCAAGGCCTCGGCTGACAACATAGAGGGCAAAGAGGTGCCTGTCGATGCCCTTGTTATTCATGGCGTCCTTGTACATGACGGCATGTCTGTCGCAGGCTGCCACAAGAAGGCGTCTCTTGTCCTGCTTCGACACGCTGCCGTCTAGAAATGACACAACAAAGCTGTTGGCTTCATTGGTGAGGGAGCGAACCGTCTCTGTGCGGCCATTTTTGTATAGTCGTGTCATGGCCGCCTGATGGAGGAAATGTGAGATTTACTGTAAAATTAATCTGTGCCATTCGATAACAAGCTATGACTTCATTAGAAAATAGTTTAGATAAACATTTAATTGAATGTACCAAAAATGATTCCCATTATGTAAGCTGCCCCTATGTCTGCCTACCTCGTACGTGAGCACGGCAAATCCAGTCAGGCGCCTGTAAGTGGCATTCAGGGCCATCTGGATGAAAGCGTCTGGGCTGACTCTGCACTTTTTCATGGCACCTTTCCCAAACCTGTCATGGTCGCAGATCACCAGGTCGAGGTCTTGTATGTTCTGCAATGATTCACATTTATTTCTCTTAGTGGATTTAATATGGATGAATAAATGGCAGTTTTATATCTGTAGGTAAACTTGAGCCTGATATCAGAAACCAAATATTGGTCACTGTTAGACTTGAGAATCATTTTCAGTATCCAGATGGTCAACATCGTAAAGTAACTGACCTTGCTGGCCAGACCACAAGCGTTGGAGATGACAGCTTCTAACTTTGTATCAACTTCCCACTGCAACAGGATTGGTCTGCCCTTGAGTCTAGTGGGAATACCCACTGGCTGAACATCAACGCAATGGCCCTCGGGGGTATATAGACCTCCTAGGACTCTGAAACGTTTGACAGAAATCTTATGTTTGGAGCAACCATGTCTGGTTGGACATTCAACTAAAGAATATCCTTAAATTAGCCAGTCTGGTTTGAAATTGAAATGAATTAAATCACTTAAGTTAGCCTCTAGGCAAACAACTATTCAAAGCAACCATTGTACATAAAGAAATGTTAATGAGGGATATCTTTATCAATAAGAGTACCATAGTTGACGTTCAACTGCTTCTCAAGATTACTATGTTTCATTGATTATTATATATTTTGTTAACATGCCATCGCCCCTTGAGGACGGACAGATGCCATATGGTATACATATTTGGTTATGGTTAATAAAAATAATAAAACACAAAGCAAGTGAAAGAATAATGACTGCATCTGTATTTAAATCGAATAAATTTTAGGAAAATTCCAGTTATGAGTTAAATCTTGAAAACTGATGTAGGGAGAATATACAGAACATAACAGATGGGGGCGTTCCTGTTGAGTTGGATTTGTAAAGGATGTCGCTACTGTTGAGTAGGATTTGTTTAAATATTTTTCTCAGTTTGTGTCTGTTGAAATACTACCACATTATTTGCAGCAACCGTCAAATGTCCATTCTACCTTAGTACTTTTATCAATCAGGTACTCACTCATAGGTCAGATTAAATTCCAGTACATGTCCAACAGCAGGGGCATCAGCGTACGAGTGCTCACAATTCAGACCAACATGGCCGTCTTTCATGGCAATCAGCTGAAAGAGATTTTGTGACATGAGTGGCCCCCCTTGATGTGTTATATCTGGAAGCACCACCTGTTAGGGACGCCTATATGTGACGTTAGCACCACCTGTTAGGGACGCCTATATGTGACGTTAGCACCACCTGTTAGGGACGCCTATATGTGACGTTAGCACCACCTGTTAGGGACGCCTATATGTGACGTTAGCACCACCTGTTAGGGACGCCTATATGTGACGTTAGCACCACCTGTTAGGGACGCCTATATGTGACGTTAGCACCACCTGTTAGGGACGCCTATATGTGACGTTAGCACCACCTGTTAGGGACGCCTATATGTGACGTTAGCACCACCTGTTAGGGACGCCTATATGTGACGTTAGCACCACCTGTTAGGGACGCCTATATGTGATGTTAGCACCACCTGTTAGGGACGCCTATATGTGACGTTAGCACCACCTGTTAGGGACGCCTATATGTGACGTTAGCACCACCTGTTAGGGACGCCTATATGTGACGTTAGCACCACCTGTTAGGGACGCCTATATGTGACGTTAGCACCACCTGTTAGGGACGCCTATATGTGACGTTAGCACCACCTGTTAGGGACGCCTATATGTGACGTTAGCACCACCTGTTAGGGACGCCTATATGTGACGTTAGCACCACCTGTTAGGGACGCCTATATGTGATGTTAGCACCACCTGTTAGGGACGCCTATATGTGACGTTAGCACCACCTGTTAGGGACGCCTATATGTGACGTTAGCACCACCTGTTAGGGACGCCTATATGTGATGTTAGCACCACCTGTTAGGGACGCCTATATGTGACGTTAGCACCACCTGTTAGGGACGCCTATATGTGACGTTAGCACCACCTGTTAGGGACGCCTATATGTGACGTTAGCACCACCTGTTAGGGACGCCTATATGTGACGTTAGCACCACCTGTTAGGGACGCCTATATGTGACGTTAGCACCACCTGTTAGGGACGCCTATATGTGACGTTAGCACCACCTGTTAGGGACGCCTATATGTGACGTTAGCACCACCTGTTAGGGACGCCTATATGTGACGTTAGCACCACCTGTTAGGGACGCCTATATGTGACGTTAGCACCACCTGTTAGGGACGCCTATATGTGACGTTAGCACCACCTGTTAGGGACGCCTATATGTGATGTTAGCACCACCTGTTAGGGACGCCTATATGTGACGTTAGCACCACCTGTTAGGGACGCCTATATGTGACGTTAGCACCACCTGTTAGGGACGCCTATATGTGACGTTAGCACCACCTGTTAGGGACGCCTATATGTGACGTTAGCACCACCTGTTAGGGACGCCTATATGTGACGTTAGCACCACCTGTTAGGGACGCCTATATGTGACGTTAGCACCACCTGTTAGGGACGCCTATATGTGACGTTAGCACCACCTGTTAGGGACGCCTATATGTGATGTTAGCACCACCTGTTAGGGACGCCTATATGTGACGTTAGCACCACCTGTTAGGGACGCCTATATGTGACGTTAGCACCACCTGTTAGGGACGCCTATATGTGATGTTAGCACCACCTGTTAGGGACGCCTATATGTGACGTTAGCACCACCTGTTAGGGACGCCTATATGTGACGTTAGCACCACCTGTTAGGGACGCCTATATGTGACGTTAGCACCACCTGTTAGGGACGCCTATATGTGACGTTAGCACCACCTGTTAGGGACGCCTATATGTGACGTTAGCACCACCTGTTAGGGACGCCTATATGTGACGTTAGCACCACCTGTTAGGGACGCCTATATGTGACGTTAGCACCACCTGTTAGGGACGCCTATATGTGACGTTAGCACAGTGAGCAGAATGCTACAGAGATGCCCCCCTCCCCTCATATAATAATTAAGCCAACTTCACTTCCATTTATATTATATAAAACCAGCCACGTAGTAAATACATACCTTCAGACAGTACACACCTGAGGACATGAGAGAAATGACTATATTTCTGAGAGAAAAAAGCCCCACCTCAAAAAGAAATGACTATATTTCTGAGAGAAAATGTCCCACCTCAAAAGATTTGTCAAACCAGAAAAGTCCCACATCTCCGTGCAGCAGGTGGGCAGCCCTCGATGACAGATCTGGAAACTGGCCAGTGTCCAACACAAGCTGTGGAGGATAGATTAGAAAACAACCATTAAATTGTGTCACCAACAAACTGAGATGACAGATCTGGAAACTGGCCAGTGTCCAACACAAGCTGTGGAGGGTAGATTAGAAAACAACCATTAAATTGTGTCACCAACAATCATGATACTTCAAAATAGGAAAACAACTGCACACAAAATATCTAGAGCTTTCCTGGAAGTTCCATTGAACAGTGACGCTGCCTCTAGGTCTGCCTAAAGCTCAGTACAACAATTGTTACTTAAATAGTATCAAACTTCTAGTTTGCACTGCTACACCATTGAGAAGAGTGAGACTGAAAGACTTACATACATAATAGCAGACTCCACCACGCTCAGACTTTCCTTGTTGACGCCCTGTGAGAAGTGGTGAGACCTCATTCTGGCCCACGTTGTCCTGTCTATCGATGTCAACACCGGGATCAGTCGTTCTGCCTCAGAGATGTCAGCTGGTGAAGCAGGCAAAACAAAAATTGGAAAGATTTCAAATAATATTCATATCAAATGGAACATACTGCATTAGCAATTGAACTGTTCTAATTCTTTTCTGTTATTTTGTTGTTTTGTTTCCCCTAGCGAAGCAGCACAGGCAAAACACATTAACTTGTAAAAGTTGTTTTGTTTCCCCTAGCAACACACATTAACTTATAAAAGTTGCCTGTACTGACACAGGTTATGGTCAATGTTCCCTTAAATCTGCCCGGCCCGCTCAGATATCTGAGCCCTACTGGGCAGCAGTTTAGAATTACCAAGCGGAAAATTATGGTTAGGATGGTAAAATATCTGTGATTGTGAGGTGTAAGACTTTGCAAAAAAATGTGATGCTGTGCAACTTTGCACACAAAAATGTGATGCTGTGCAACTTTGCGCACAGACCAAGGAACCTTAAAGGCAACATTAACCACAGCTTGAGATGGCGTAGAAGATGTTAAATGTGTCAGGGGTTAAACTCACAATATTTGGCATCGGCATCAGCCTCAATCCACTCCAGTTGTATCTCAAGGTCACAGGGGCTGACCAACCTGCCGTAATAATCTGTTATGTCCAGTTTATACAGTAATCCACGTCTGTTCACCACGATGTGCTAAAATCAAGTTTTTTGATATATTAATTTCATAGGGTTTGAAATCAAGAAGGTGGGAGCTATTTATTTAGAACTTATCTAAATATAGACACTTATAACCTAATTTAAACATAGATATTTATTCACTAATTCGTAATTCTTGTAAAAATTCAAACTTTTCCATGGACCATGGGACTGAACCCTAAATGTGCATGACAGCCTCTCATAGGATTCTCTCCCCTAAGTTTAAGATGTGTGTCTGAACTGGGTAACTTAATGGCTAAAAATAGACAGGCTAAAAATAGACATTTCTTCATTCTAATTTTCTTTTCATCCTTGAGTTCCATCTGCCAGAATGCATGTTGCTACAACCATCCCATTAAAACACAAAGTTCTTCAGGGAAAAGTCAATTTTGTGACATTTTATTGACGGTGCAAGGAATTTACAAATCCAACTAAATAAAAACTAAATTTGCAAACAAACAGCGGAACAGACCTGAGATTTGCTTGCTGGGTAATGGACCAAACTGTCGATTTCTTCCCCTGGAACCCTGCGACAAAAATAACAGTTGAACATTCAGAGTGTGATATATTAATAGACAGTGCTATTTATAGACAGTGCTATTTATAGACAGTGCTATTTATAGACAGTGCTATTTATAGACAGTGCTATTTATAGACAGTGCTATTTATAGACAGTGCTATTTATAGACAGTGCTATTTATAGACAGTGCTATTTATAGACAGTGCTATTTATAGACTGTGCTATATTATAGACAGTGCTAGCCATGTATTATAGACAGTGCTAGCCAATGTATTATAGACAGTGCTAGCCAATGTATTATAGACAGTGCTAGCCAATGTATTATAGACAGTGCTAGCCAATGTATTATAGACAGTGCTAGCCAATGTATTATAGACAGTGCTAGCCAATGTATTATAGACAGTGCTAGCCAATGTATTATAGACAGTGCTAGCCAATGTATTATAGACAGTGCTAGCCAATGTATTATAGACAGTGCTAGCCAATGTATTATAGACAGTGCTAGCCAATGTATTATAGACAGTGCTAGCCAATGTATTATAGACAGTGCTAGCCAATGTATTATAGACAGTGCTAGCCAATGTATTATAGACAGTGCTAGCCAATGTATTATAGACAGTGCTAGCCAATGTATTATAGACAGTGCTAGCCAATGTATTATAGACAGTGCTAGCCAATGTATTATAGACAGTGCTAGCCAATGTATTATAGACAGTGCTAGCCAATGTATTATAGACAGTGCTAGCCAATGTATTATAGACAGTGCTAGCCAATGTATTATAGACAGTGCTAGCCAATGTATTATAGACAGTGCTAGCCAATGTATTATAGACAGTGCTAGCCAATGTATTATAGACAGTGCTAGCCAATGTATTATAGACAGTGCTAGCCAATGTATTATAGACAGTGCTAGCCAATGTATTATAGACAGTGCTAGCCAATGTATTATAGACAGTGCTAGCCAATGTATTATAGACAGTGCTAGCCAATGTATTATAGACAGTGCTAGCCAATGTATTATAGACAGTGCTAGCCAATGTATTATAGACAGTGCTAGCCAATGTATTATAGACAGTGCTAGCCAATGTATTATAGACAGTGCTAGCCAATGTATTATAGACAGTGCTAGCCAATGTATTATAGACAGTGCTAGCCAATGTATTATAGACAGTGCTAGCCAATGTATTATAGACAGTGCTAGCCAATGTATTATAGACAGTGCTAGCCAATGTATTATAGACAGTGCTAGCCAATGTATTATAGACAGTGCTAGCCAATGTATTATAGACAGTGCTAGCCAATGTATTATAGACAGTGCTAGCCAATGTATTATAGACAGTGCTAGCCAATGTATTATAGACAGTGCTAGCCAATGTATTATAGACAGTGCTAGCCAATGTATTATAGACAGTGCTAGCCAATGTATTATAGACAGTGCTAGCCAATGTATTATAGACAGTGCTAGCCAATGTATTATAGACAGTGCTAGCCAATGTATTATAGACAGTGCTAGCCAATGTATTATAGACAGTGCTAGCCAATGTATTATAGACAGTGCTAGCCAATGTATTATAGACAGTGCTAGCCAATGTATTATAGACAGTGCTAGCCAATGTATTATAGACAGTGCTAGCCAATGTATTATAGACAGTGCTAGCCAATGTATTATAGACAGTGCTAGCCAATGTATTGTAGACAGTGCTAGCCAATGTATTGTAGACAGTGCTAGCCAATGTATTGAAGACAGTGCTAGCCAATGTATTGTAGACAGTGCTAGCCAATGTATTGTAGACAGTGCTAGCCAATGTATTATAGACAGTGCTAGCCAATGTATTATAGACAGTGCTAGCCAATGTATTATAGACAGTGCTAGCCAATGTATTATAGACAGTGCTAGCCAATGTATTATAGACAGTGCTAGCCAATGTATTATAGACAGTGCTAGCCAATGTATTATAGACAGTGCTAGCCAATGTATTATAGACAGTGCTAGCCAATGTATTATAGACAGTGCTAGCCAATGTATTATAGACAGTGCTAGCCAATGTATTATAGACAGTGCTAGCCAATGTATTATAGACAGTGCTAGCCAATGTATTATAGACAGTGCTAGCCAATGTATTATAGACTGTGCTAGCCAATGTATTATAGACAGTGCTAGCCAATGTATTATAGACAGTGCTAGCCAATGTATTATAGACAGTGCTAGCCAATGTATTATAGACAGTGCTAGCCAATGTATTATAGACAGTGCTAGCCAATGTATTATAGACAGTGCTAGCCAATGTATTATAGACAGTGCTAGCCAATGTATTATAGACAGTGCTGGCCAATGTATTATAGACATAGCTAGCCAATGTATTACAGACAGTGCTAGCCAATGTATTACAGACTGTGCTGGCCAATGTATTACAGACAGTGCTGGCTAATGTATTATAGACAGTGCTAGCCAATGTATTATAGACAGTGCTAGCCAATGTATTATAGACAGTGCTAGCCAATGTATTATAGACAGTGCTAGCCAATGTATTATAGACAGATAGCCAATGTATTATAGACAGTGCTAGCCAATGTATTATAGACAGTGCTAGCCAATGTATTATAGACTGTGCTAGCCAATGTATTATAGACAGTGCTAGCCAATGTATTATAGACAGTGCTAGCCAATGTATTATAGACAGTGCTAGCCAAAGTATTATAGACAGTGCTAGCCAATGTATTATAGACAGTGCTAGCCAATGTATTATAGACAGTGCTAGCCAATGTATTATAGACAGTGCTAGCCAATGTATTATAGACAGTGCTAGCCAATGTATTATAGACAGTGCTAGCCAATGTATTATAGACAGTGCTAGCCAATGTATTATAGACAGTGCTAGCCAATGTATTATAGACAGTGCTAGCCAATGTATTATAGACAGTGCTAGCCAATGTATTATAGACAGTGCTAGCCAATGTATTATAGACAGTGCTAGCCAATGTATTATAGACAGTGCTAGCCAATGTATTATAGACAGTGCTAGCCAATGTATTATAGACAGTGCTAGCCAATGTATTATAGACAGTGCTAGCCAATGTATTATAGACAGTGCTAGCCAATGTATTATAGACAGTGCTAGCCAATGTATTATAGACAGTGCTAGCCAATGTATTATAGACAGTGCTAGCCAATGTATTATAGACGGTGCTAGCCAATGTATTATAGACAGTGCTAGCCAATGTATTATAGACAGTGCTAGCCAATGTATTATAGACAGTGCTAGCCAATGTATTATAGACAGTGCTAGCCAATGTACTATAGACAGTGCTAGCCAATGTATTATAGACAGTGCTAGCCAATGTATTATAGACGGTGCTAGCCAATGTATTATAGACAGTGCTAGCCAATGTATTATAGACAGTGCTAGCCAATGTATTATAGACAGTGCTAGCCAATGTATTATAGACAGTGCTAGCCAATGTATTATAGACAGTGCTAGCCAATGTATTATAGACAGTGCTAGCCAATGTACTATAGACAGTGCTAGCCAATGTATTATAGACAGTGCTAGCCAATGTATTATAGACAGTGCTAGCCAATGTATTATAGACAGTGCTAGCCAATGTATTATAGACAGATAGCCAATGTATTATAGACAGTGCTAGCCAATGTATTATAGACAGATAGCCAATGTATTATAGACAGTGCTAGCCAATGTATTATAGACAGTGCTAGCCAATGTATTATAGACAGTGCTAGCCAATGTATTATAGACAGATAGCCAATGTATTATAGACAGTGCTAGCCAATGTATTATAGACAGATAGCCAATGTATTATAGACAGTGCTAGCCAATGTATTATAGACAGATAGCCAATGTATTATAGACAGTGCTAGCCAATGTATTATAGACAGATAGCCAATGTATTATAGACAGTGCTAGCCAATGTATTATAGACAGATAGCCAATGTATTATAGACAGTGCTAGCCAATGTATTACAGACTGTGCTGCCAATGTATTATAGACAGTGCTAGCCAATGTATTATAGACAGTGCTAGCCAATGTATTATAGACAGTGCTAGCCAATGTATTATAGACAGTGCTAGCCAATGTATTATAGACAGTGCTAGCCAATGTATTATAGACAGTGCTAGCCAATGTATTATAGACAGTGCTAGCCAATGTATTATAGACAGTGCTAGCCAATGTATTATAGACAGTGCTAGCCAATGTATTATAGACAGTGCTAGCCAATGTATTATAGACAGTGCTAGCCAATGTATTATAGACAGTGCTAGCCAATGTATTATAGACAGTGCTAGCCAATGTATTATAGACAGATAGCCAATGTATTATAGACAGTGCTAGCCAATGTATTATAGACAGTGCTAGCCAATGTATTATAGACAGTGCTAGCCAATGTATTATAGACAGATAGCCAATGTATTATAGACAGTGCTAGCCAATGTATTATAGACAGTGCTAGCCAATGTATTATAGACAGTGCTAGCCAATGTATTATAGACAGTGCTAGCCAATGTATTATAGACAGATAGCCAATGTATTATAGACAGTGCTAGCCAATGTATTATAGACAGATAGCCAATGTATTATAGACAGTGCTAGCCAATGTATTATAGACAGATAGCCAATGTATTATAGACAGTGCTAGCCAATGTATTATAGACAGATAGCCAATGTATTATAGACAGTGCTAGCCAATGTATTACAGACTGTGCTGGCCAATGTATTATAGACAGTGCTAGCCAATGTATTATAGACAGTGCTAGCCAATGTATTATAGACAGTGCTAGCCAATGTATTATAGACAGTGCTAGCCAATGTATTATAGACAGTGCTAGCCAATGTATTATAGACAGTGCTAGCCAATGTATTATAGACAGTGCTAGCCAATGTATTATAGACAGTGCTAGCCAATGTATTATAGACAGTGCTAGCCAATGTATTATAGACAGTGCTAGCCAATGTATTATAGACAGTGCTAGCCAATGTATTATAGACAGATAGCCAATGTATTATAGACAGTGCTAGCCAATGTATTATAGACAGTGCTAGCCAATGTATTATAGACAGATAGCCAATGTATTATAGACGGTGCTAGCCAATGTATTATAGACAGTGCTAGCCAATGTATTATAGACAGTGCTAGCCAATGTATTATAGACAGTGCTAGCCAATGTATTATAGACAGTGCTAGCCAATGTATTATAGACAGTGCTAGCCAATGTATTATAGACAGTGCTAGCCAATGTATTATAGACAGTGCTAGCCAATGTATTATAGACAGTGCTAGCCAATGTATTATAGACAGTGCTAGCCAATGTATTATAGACAGTGCTAGCCAATGTATTATAGACAGTGCTAGCCAATGTATTATAGACAGTGCTAGCCAATGTATTATAGACAGTGCTAGCCAATGTATTATAGACAGTGCTAGCCAATGTATTATAGACAGTGCTAGCCAATGTATTATAGACCTAGATTTGTTGAATATATCAATTTACAGAAATTTTTTGGAAGGAAAAGAATAATAAATATGATGAGAATTCATTTGATTTCTAGATTGCGATCTAAACTAAATGTCATAGTTGTCATTGCCAGGTCTTTCAACAACATTCTGGTTTTGACAAAACATCACTGGGTAGTTATAACATAAACATTCTTTTTTTTTACAAAGCACCACTGGGTAGTTATAACATAAACAACATTCTGTTTTTGACAAAACAACACTGGGTAGTTATAACATGACTAACCCTGTAGGCACAAAATACTTTAATTTTTTAGAGTATTTCTTATAGTTTAATGTAACTTTAAAGTTTCCCAAGACAGAGATGGTTGACTGACCTCGTCGTTGAGAATATTCTCCTGTACTGCTCCATGCAAACTGGGACAGTCTCCCGTATAACCAAGGGCTCAAGTTCCTCTGTTACAATGGCCTCCCTTACTTTGAGTATCTGGTACAAGACCCCTGCTGCTCTGATGACACAGACCAATAAATAAAGTCACATGACAGGAAGTCAATGGATCTCAATAAACTTCAACTTTAAATAAAAAAAGTGATCTTTACTGCTGCCTTCATGGCACTCTCAAGGTGCATAACTCTTGCAGCATTTCTGTTCAACAGCCAAGCTGTCAACAAATTCAGAATTTTCTAACTTTGCATCCAACCCACATTTAAATTCAACAATTTGATAATCAAAAACAAAAATTTGATTTTGTCAGTGTATAATCTTTAGGACTCAAGTAAGACATAACTCACCTGGCACATTGTTCAGTAGGACTCAAGTAAGACATAACTTACCTGGCACATTGTCGGGATGTTGGCGTCCAGTAACTCTGGTCCATGATGTAATAGTTACTATTAATAGCCAACGGACTTCGTCCCATCAGATAAACATAGTTTTCCCTATTTTAAGAAAATGATACACAAGGTTATTCCCGCAACCCTCTCTTGGGTCAAAGTAATCTAGTCATTATTCAGATTAATCTAGTAATTATGCAAATTATACCAGTAATTATGCAAATTATACCAGTAATTATGCAAATTATACCAGTCCCAATTAGAACTGAACCTCCATCCCACCCCAAACTTTTTACCTGCCCCTGAAAGATTTATCCCATCATATTTAAGATTTATCCCATCATATTTAGATTTAAATAGAGACCGTTCTCTTTTTTCTAAAAAAGATTAAAATTATGGACGTATACATAAGAAATTTGTGAATATTTTTAAAAATCTATTTTTTAAAGTTATTTTGGGTTTCAATTGTGCACTATCAAAATAGATAATTACACAACACTTATACTAATACTATGTGCAACGGCAGCCCAGCCAGTGGTGCAATCACTTTTCTATCTCTAAGATTTCCTACTATTGGCAGCCTAACTTTTCATTAGTTCTGCAATAATAATTTGGTCTAGCGTGTCATTTTAGAAATAAATGTACAAAGTACAAACTGTCTAAATTCATAAAGAGGAATGTTCAACAGCATCAAACGCAGGCCAACAGATGCTCGCTACTATAGAAGATGGTATTTTAAATGTCATTGGTCAGTTGGCGTTTGAAACTCACCACCAGTCAGTGACGTAGTTGTCTGCCCACCATGAACGTAGTATCAAAGCTCTCTGAAGTTTTGGCCCAATGGTTTTCTGAGGGGAACAAATGAAATCTCAATAAAAATCATGAAAGCAATCTTTTTATTGAGCCCTACAGATCTCCTTGTCCACAGATATCCTTGTCCACAGATCTCCTTGTCCACAGATCTCCTTGTCCACTTGATGACATGATAATCTAAATAATTGTTCTTGTGTCTCAACCAAACTTTTTGGGTTTTTTATTGGTAACGTGGATATTGACCACATCACTACAGGCAGGAAACTGAACTTCACAAAACTTGCCACATCAATCTAGACAAGTTATAATTAAACTGGCCACATCAACCTAGACAAGTTATAATTAAACTGGCCACATCAATCTAGACAAGTTATAATTAAACTGGCCACATCAATCTAGACAAGTTATAATTAAACTGGCCACATCAATCTAGACAAGTTATAATTAAACTGGCCACATCAATCTAGACAAGTTATAATTAAAATTAGTGAAATCTTGTGCAGTATTAAATCCGAATATATTTTAATTTGTCCTGGAAGTGGGGGATGGGCAATCTCATTTTCACATGTTTGACCAACTGTCATCCAAGGTGGCACCCACCAGGAAGAGGCGGGGGTGTGCGTGTTGTTGATGTTTTGTTTTATTAGACTTTAACTTGGGGATTCAGCTTCAGTTAACAAACTTGATTACAATGCATTTATTCTGGAAATAACAGGTCCTATATTAATATATATAACATTCAACATAAGACTTAGTGACATGTGATTGTTACAACATGTGACTGAAAACATGTGACTGTGACAACATGTGACTGACAACATGTGACTGGGACAACATGTGACTGTGACAACATTCTGCCTACCAGAAATTCTCTGGACTCACGTCTCAGCTCCTCTATTTGGTCGGGTTCGTCCGTGTACAGAGGTTCAAGGGAGGCCACCAGTTTTTCTATCGTCTCATTCAATGGCGGGACAGGCAGCCGTGGCAGGACAGCTTGGTGGCTGTAAAGGGACGGTCTCCACCCACGGACAGACTTCACAAGGATTGCCCACAGCGTAGTGGACACTGTCCTCTTGGCTGAAGCTTCATCTATAAATAAAAATATTTACATAGATTTATATTTATATTTATAGACAAGTATTATAGATGCTTTGATTGCACTGACAATAACGAAGCATGCTACTAAATATTTATATTTATAGACAAGTATTATATACTAGCTGACCCGCGGCGTGGCATACGCCGCTAATGATTTAGTGACGGGTGAAGACTTCCTGAAAGACACAGTTGTCAAAATGGGGTGGGTTTGGGCAAACGACTGTGAGTGAATGAAAAGAAGGAACTCTGGAGAGACCCGCGGCGTATCACCCGTAAAAAATGACGGAAGTGTTCGGCTGAAATCTATTTATTTTGAAAAAATGCACTTTTGTAGGGCGCCTACGGCGCCCACCTTTTTCAAAAACCCAACTAACTTGACCTTGTTTGATCAATACAAAATATTAAACTTTCTGAAATGTACACAAAGTATTTTATTACTTTTTACATTGTTCCCTTTTTACAAAATTAAAATATCAGCGAAAACAATGACGTCATATAATTCTTTTTTTACAACGCATATTTAATTTGCACACTATTTAATTTGCACACCTTTTGATGCATTGGTGCAGTAATTTGGTGCGCTGCTTTCTAAAATTAGTATCTGTTGAATATACTTGCAGCTTGGTGTCTCGCAGGGTCCGACCACGAAGAGAATTATATATATAGATACTTTGATTGCACTGACAAAAACAAAGCACGCTACTATATTTATATTTATAGACAAGTATTATATATACTTTGATTGCACTGACAATAACGAAGCATGCTACTATATATTTATATTTATAGACAAGTATTATATATACTTTGATTAAACTGACAATAACGAAGCATGCTACTATATATTTATATACAAGTATTATATATACGTTGATTGCACTGACAATAACGAAGCATGCTACTATTCAAGTCAAACAAATTTCTTTGCATTATTTCCTCAGAAGCTCCTATTCTATACTATTATCAAAAAGTTTAATCATGGCACAAATCATTTTATCATTTTCTATAGCATATCAATACATGTACATGTATATATAATTTGCTATGTAAGTTCATTAGTTTGTAAGGCTATGTAATCAGGCAATAAAAGATTTTAGAAAGCGCACCGCTAAAAAAAGCCTTGAAAAAAAATTGCTAAATTGGTCCGACAAACGGTTACCCCGAGTTAACTCGTCTAAATAAATAAAAGACTACCGTAGCGCGGTGGCCTCGAGTAAGCTCGTCAAAACTGAATAACATCGCTCTAGTGCATTTAACCACATCTATTATGTAACTGCAATCTTTTGGCAATATTGATGGGCAGGGGGCGCAGTATACCAAGAGGGCTGAAAGAACCCCAGAAACCCAAAACCAAACTTTTTTGTTTATATTTTTCCCATTTTCTGATTCATTGCAAATATAGTACACCGTACATTTATTTGTTGTGATGTACCTCATCAATGTTTGTGTATTTTGTTCTATCTACAATCGAATAACATACAATAAGACATTTTCTTTTCCTAATTTGTTTGGCAAAAAGTTACCAATCATGAATAATTTAGTTCTCAATGTATAAGTTATCTTATTCCATAAAAAATGGTACACTATCATTTTGTGATTTTACTATTTATTTAGCCATGGCGATATCCAGATGATTTAAAACTTGAAAATACTCAAGAAATAGATGAAGAACATTAAATAAAAATTTTAAAAACTTTTTAATTAATAAATTAAAGTGACAGAAATGGATTGCAATTCCAAAAAATAAAAGAACGGTAAAGGGGTTAAGTTTTCTCTCTTTGTCTCTACATTTTCTGATTATTTACTATTCTGCTTACAGGCAAAAGAGACCAGTGCTTTTTTTGTGACGGTACGCACCGGTACGGCGTACCGGCACCTTTTTCAATGTGGGAAAAAATTATTACTTTTCTTGTATTTTAACGTTTATTATTATTGGTTAATTATAAAATAAAATTGTTTTAGTATCTTTGCAGTTGTCATTTAGCTTGCATCGAGGTTCGAACTGGTAGTTAAAAGTTAGGCAATCCATCACTGAGTACCGACACCTATTTTTTTTACAAAAAAAGCACTGAATGAGACAATAACAAAAACTATACTAAAATCATGGTTCATTTTACCCTGTGGATTGAAATATATTTATCTTGAAAACGTCCGCCATTTTTGACGGGTAATACACTAAATTAAGTCATAAAGATGAGATAATTGATCAAACTGGGGGATGGCCTGCATTGAATTCATACTACATGGTTCCAAGCAATTTTAGTTGTTTCTGTGAGAGTCAACTAGATTTTAGCAGGGGGTATTGATATTTTAGCAGGGGGTATTGATATTTTAGCAGGGGGTATTGATATTTTAGCAGGGGGTATTGATACAGGCTTAAATATAATCAGAATAATTTAGTTGTTTCTGTGAGAGTCAACTAGATTTTAGCAGGGGGTATTGATACAGGCTTAAATATAATCAGAATAATTTAGACTAATTTATGTTTGAATTAGAATCAGTGTTGTTAATTATTACTGCACCTCGGTCCATGGGGTGTTAAAAAAATACTTTGATTGGTGTGAGTGGGGGAAGGGTGGTGGTGGCCAGAGTTGTGCAATAATCATTGATACTTAATGAAATAAAATTTGTAAAAGTTTAAAATTTGCAGGCTCACCTGTATGAGTGTAATGATATTTATATTTTATTGATATAATCATATATATATTTTATTGATATAATCATATTTATATTTTATTGATATAAGCATATTTATATTTTATTGATATAATCATATTTATTTTTAATTGATATAATCATATTTATATTTTATTGATATAAGCATATTTCTATTTTATTGATATAAGGATATTTCTATTTTATTGATATAATCATATTTAAAGTGTCCCATTTCCATTCACTACCATTATAGTCCAAACAATTTATTGTTATAATCATATTTAGAATGTCTTATTTTCATACCCTGCCATCATAGTCCTTCCATTAGATAAAAATAAAAATACATACACATCCATGCCCTGTACGCCAGAAGCCCTCGTAGGGCCAGACGTCTCACAAGTGTCAAGGTCAGGAATAGGGCCAGTCCACTTATAACACATACAATGGGGGCTCTCAGGGGCTCTAGAAAACATGTGAAAGAAATGGGGGGATAAATAAACATTAATATTGCATGACCAGATGATGTCATAGTCAAAGATGGCAACCAGGAATCACTGAGACATTTTATTGCCTCTTGATTTCTATGATTTTTTTATAATAAACACTTTCAGGCATTTAATTAATAAAAGTACAGTAAGAATTTAGATAATTATATAATTCAGGTTTGTGAATGTAACATTTCATTAGTTTGTAATTAGTAATATTAATACTATTAGTGTAGTAAAAGTAAGTAAACTATTTAGTAATAAAAAATAAAATAAAACCAAACATGGATGAAATACGGAAAAACAATTTCAAGTAGTCAAGTCTAGCCCAAGAAAGTTTTTCTAAGAGTTGTAACAAATGACATGACTGTTAAAGTGGTCAAGTCTAGCCACTAAAGTTTTTCTAAAGTTGTAACAAATGATAGACTGACCATTAACAAAGAGAAGGGCAGATTCCAGGGTCTGGAGTTTAAGTTTGATTGGCTCTAGCACTGTCACATGACTGAATCTGGTTGCAGTGATTCCCCCTACCACCAAGCTAAGATTACAGACAGACCCCGGCCAGATAAACCTGTTGTGACGATTCCTGAAACACAAAAGATTTTTTAATAAAAATTAATTAAACAGCTCCTTGAAATTATGTCATAACAATTACAAAAAATATTTTAAAATTTACACGCTGTATTGGACAGATGAGTTGACTGGTCAAAATTTGACAACTTACTGTATTATTTTAAAAGCCCTTTTACATCCCCATGCTCTGTGTTGTAACACATGCCTCGGGGAGAACTTAGTGACCTCGTCTTCTGCCATTTGTGAACAAAGTTTGAACTAGAGAGCCATTTTATTGGTGGACTGTGGAGGACAAGAAACACAAAATAGGAATTTCAACTGAAGCATGACCTTGACCTTACTCAAAGTACACAGTTCATTATCTTCAGGGGATTGAACTGAAATAAATCTAATTGAGTTGCTACTTTGAAAGACTACCGTACATACTCGTTCTACAGCCCGTTCATTCTTAAGCCGACACTTTTGGAAGAGAAAAGTATTAAAAGTGTATAACCCGCTTGCAAGCCGACCAAAAAAAATAAAATAATAGGACAGCTTAAACAAAATTGTAAAATGTACACATTTTTAAAAAACGACAAGCTAAATCGGTCACTATGATTGTTTACTTTGTACTGCCTATCTTTGTCTTTGTGCTCTTTGTTAGGCAAGGTTACCGGTATTTAAAAAACAATTCTGTGGTAAACAGTGGCGAAAGCACGTACATTAAAATTCATTTCTGGAGAATATTCAAAACTGACAAGAATAACACTTTTAGTTAAATCATTAAACCTTAAAACACAAGAGGATAGAAGAACCAAGAGTAAAGTAGTAATAATACATAAGGCAGTTCATTCTAATTTAGAAATACAACACAAAGATAACTAAATACATGTACAACCTTCAGATAGACATATAAGAATAAAAACACTCGTTATTCTTGTCCAGAATTCCGGCATGGACTGGGTTGCCTGAAGAAACCAGGAAAACCAACACTTTGTCAAAATTTAAAACTCTAATAAGAATGCAGACTAGACACAAACCATGAATAGGAGTAGGATGCAATAATCTTTTGTATAGAAGGAGCGTCTGTAACTGATAAGATAAGATAAGATAATATCAATTAATAAGGTCTGGAAAAACTAGAAAAATAAGATACTACAAGCAAATATCATCTCAACAAGAAACCTTTTTTCAGTGAAGACTAAATAGAAAATAAAATTGAAAATAGTCTCTTTTTGTTCTGTTGCAGTTAATTCTTTTTTTAAATAATCTTTGTTCAGTCATGCTTTATTCAGCCACACAACCATCACAAGGAAATGCAGGTAGAAAGCAAATCTTGAAAAGGACTCTGTGAGTAAAAAAGGATGGGAACCATTGTTCATTTGTTTTGGCATTTTTCAAGCTTTTTCTTGTGGGTTTTTATAAATTTTTACTTAACAAGGACAAAATCCAGGGCAAGGAATAAGTGATTCATAATAATAATATAATTCAATTCTTAATTTATTTCACATTATCATCAGTAATTCACATCTTCTTCTGTAGATCAGCCTATTACTATACTAATATATCACAGAGGCGTCACTAGGGTTGGTGTCACCCCAGCCGGTAGCTCATGGTGTCACCCCTTCAAGACTTAACTTTAACCCATAGAACTCCTCCAAATCTTCCAGTGCCAAATAATGGGAACATATAGAATTTTATATTTTGGTGTCACCCCACCTGATGGTGTCACCCGGGGCGGCCCACCCCCACCGCACTCCCCGAGTGACGCCACTGATATACCATAAACTAAATTAGAATATTTGATGAAAGTAATTTTAATAATTCAAATTTTTTTTATTCAGCTTATAGACTTATAGATTATAAGAGGCCCACACTTATACTATTACTATACTTACAGATAAATCAAATATTTATAAATGAATTTTATTTTGAGTTGCAGTTGAGGCATTTGGCAGTCAGTAAGTAAGTTGAGTAATTCACTTGTCACTTATTTTATTCTTGAATTTAATTTAAACTTTTAAGTCTTTAGCTTAAATTTAAAGGGAAAAGTATTATATGAAAGGCAAGAAGTTTTCATATAATTATTAGATTTAGTGCTTCTTTTAAAATGTGAGCCAAAAACAAAACTCTTGCTTTAGACTTTAGCTTTAATCCACGTTACTCTTTAACTCTAATTTACTGACAGTGGACAGAGTTCAAAGGTTAGTTGATGACTGATGACATGTCATGACAACACTTTTTGACCTAGCTCTTCACCTTTATTAAAACATCTAATTACCGGTGCACCGGTGCAGAGATGATTTATTCAAAACAATACACATTTGTAGCATTATAAACGCAAAACACCCACAACCATATATGTTTGGATCATATTTTTTGCATTCGAAAAAGGTCACTAACGGATTGAATTATTTGAAACATACACATAATTGTTTAATAAGATACCTTACCGGTGTACATTTTTTGACAAGTTAAAAATAAAAATCACATGACCCGACTCTTCGCTTGAATTGAGATTAGCTTTCGTTGTTCCGAAACACACATTTGTAATTTATAATCGGCCAGGAGAGAATATTTTATACTATCCCTTATCTCGGAATTCATGTTTTGTTTGACAAGCGATATTATGGATGTAATCATTGGATGATTATAATATCATTAGACTTGCACTATCTCTTCTTTGACAATATATGGAAATCAACATAGCGGCACTTTAAAGATGGAATTGTTTTGGTTCTTTTCATGACGTCACTCGATGGTGATAAGTTAAATAAATACACATTGATATTTTGTCCCTGTTCATTGAAAACTGATGGTTAGACGTTGATGATTAAAGCAACATAAAACACAAAATTATACTTTCAAATGATCACTAAACTTATTCACTATAATTCTGTTGTAGATGGACGAGATGGTAGTCAGAAGAGGGGGGGATAAATTATAAACGCGCAGAAGCAAGTCAATAACGTTTAGCACAACTTATATAAACAATCATATAATTATAGAAAATAAAAACATAGTCATAGTGTACACTCGGTTTCCTAAAGGTAATTGTATTTACAGTAACACACAGAAGTGTAAAATTTTTAACAGTCCCCCCCCCCACCAACTCAAGCCAATGATATCTGGTAAGATAGTGTTAGTATCGCCCTGGAGGGCCAAGATTTTCGTCGCTCCTTCATAGAAAAATAAAAATCTTTTGGCAACCAATTACTCAAATCCATTAATTACTTACACTTACAACTAATATTACTTAGCGATAAAGAGAAGGGGGGGAGGTGTATGAACTAGTAGCACCAACACTACCAGTAACTCACACAGAAAGAAAGAAGAGTAGAAAGTATGAGAGAAAGTAAGTGAGAGAAAGTATGAGAGAAAGGAGGATAAACTAATTACATTTAATTAATCTCATACACGAAGGAAGCCAATCAGAAAGAAATCATACGTTCACAAAGTGAAAGAAAGTAAGTGAAAGAGAGAGAGAGTAAGTTAGAGGGAGAAAGTTAGAGAAAGTAAGTAAGAGAAAGTGGTCACTTTGAATCCTTTCATCAAGTCAGACTGAAAGAGAAAGGGAATGAGAGGGAAAAAAAAGAGGGTGAGAGTGAAAAGGGGGGAGAGCGTGATAAAGAGAGAGGGTGAAAGAAATAGGGTGAAAGAGAGGGGGGAGAGGGAGAGACTGATCGCAATGAATAGACCCAGTACAGTAATCTATCCAGTCCTTGAATAATTGTATCGCTGCTGGAGTTAAGCTATGAGATATTCGGTTTCAGCTTCAGTTTACCATTTAATGTCATTCAAGTTCTTGTTCTTATAATATGTGGAGTGAAAAACGAAACGTAAAGCCATGATAATAAAGTATTGACTTATGGTAGTGGCATATTGACACCTAATCAATTACAGACACCGGATTTGTGGTGGTTTTTGTTTTCTCATTCTGAAGACTTAGTTTGGATGAATGGCATTTAAATAAATGTCAGCGCGTTATCATGTCGGGGTGGGGTGGAAACGGTGTGAGAATCCCTGGTACAGTTGATAACAGAAAGGGCAAGCGTCCTTCTGTAACGTGTTACACCTGTTCAACTGGGCCTGGTTCTTAAAGGAGGGCGGGGGGGGGGCACCCTCAGATGAAACCACCGTCATAGGGAACAAATGTGATGGGTTGGGGGGGGTGTCCACGAATTTGTGACAAACTTTTTGACGACCGAGTAAAGTAGCGTGACGTCATTGGTGGGTGGCCGCCATTGACCCAGTTCGATAACTTAATCATGACGTCACACTTTGACCGAGGATGCTGACCGGATTGATTCAGATAGTATGAGATAAAGAAATCAATATTTATCGATCTCGCTTCAATACGGCGCGCACACACACACTCAAAAATTGACAAATTAGATACATCAATAAAAGCCTCAGATAGCCTAATGACAGAAGCCTCAGATAGCCTAGTGACAGAAGCCTCAGATAGCCTAGTGACAGAAGCCTCAGATAGCCTAGTGACAGAAGCCTCAGATAGCCTAGTGACAGAAGCCTCAGATAGCCTAGTGACAGAAGCCTCAGATAGCCTAGTGACAGAAGCCTCAGATAGCCTAGTGACAGAAGCCTCAGATAGCCTAGTGACAGAAGCCTCAGATAGCCTAGTGACAGAAGCCTCAGATAGCCTAGTGACAGAAGCCTCAGATAGCCTAGTGACAGAAGCCTCAGATAGCCTAGTGACAGAAGCCTCAGATAGCCTAGTGACAGAAGCCTCAGATAGCCTAGTGACAGAAGCCTCAGATAGCCTAGTGACAGAAGCCTCAGATAGCCTAGTGACAGAAGCCTCAGATAGCCTAGTGACAGAAGCCTCAGATAGCCTAGTGACAGAAGCCTCAGATAGCCTAGTGACAGAAGCCTCAGATAGCCTAGTGACAGAAGCCTCAGATAGCCTAGTGACAGAAGCCTCAGATAGCCTAGTGACAGAAGCCTCAGATAGCCTAGTGACAGAAGCCTCAGATAGCCTAGTGACAGAGGCTTTAGTAAATCGGTTGGATCAATTGGCATGATGCTCACTACCTTATAAGATGGCAGTTATGTCTGAGTTTTTAATCCATACGTGGATTAGTTCAATATGTTGATTCGTTCCCAGAAAGGCATGTTTCAATAGGTTGAATGATGTTTTTTCCCTTTCAAGTTAAAATGTTGACTCGTGTATATGTCCCCTGATTACTCTATGGTCTGAAGATGTACTAGGAAATGGGAGACAACGCAGCTGCCAGGACAGCACGCGTTAATTTGTCCCAGCCTTGCAGACCATCAAACCACCTACCCAAACAACAGTCACGCCTACTCAGGATTCGAACTGCTGACATTCAACATAACCACTGAAAGGCTAGCTGTCATTAAAGTAAAGACAACGGGTGTGTGTATGGGTAGCACATTGCGAGTTTGTAGGAGTTACTTCCCTTTAACTCTATAGCACACCGTGCATCCATACAATTAAACATTGTGAGTTTGTAGAAGTTACTTCCCTTTAACCCTACAACACACCATGCATCCATATAATTAAACACATTGTGAGTTTTTAGAAGCTATATCCCTTAAACCATACATCCATACAATTAACCAAGAGGATATAAAGCCACAAAACAATAAAATAATAACATCCCACATAATATTATGGACATGATGACTTTAATGTTCACATTTTATAGCAGTTCAATCATTGCAACAAAACAGTAGCCACGTGATCAAGGTTCTCAAACCAACAAGATTACTGTACACATAAATCATCAATGACACATCACATCAACTTACAGGCTACATCATACAAATTATAGAAGTGTTTGAAGCATGAAATGGGTGACAGGGTTAGAAACTGGCCGTAAAGGGTGATTATAAGAAAGTTGACCACATTTGATTGAATCTCAGACCAGATGGTCACATCAATGTGAAGTTTTGATGTTACCATTTGACCAATCAGCAGCGTGTATAATTACCTGCCCCTAACACAGCCCCAGCAATCCCTGAGACAGACTATCCAATGAGCAATAGATGGACACGGTCTATTCTGTATTTCTTTTTTAAATTTATTTGCCTGGAGATGTTGAAACAGCTGGTGGAGGGGGTGGGGGGATTATTTACAAATATAATGAACAAATATAATGAACAAATATAATGAACAAATATAATGAACAAATATAATGAACAAATATAATGAACAAATATAATGAACAAATATAATGAACAAATATAATGAACAAATATAATGAACAAATATTTTTAAAAAATTATGTCTATTGTTGGGAGAAAAAAAAAGGAAGATGATTATAGTTGTAGGACTGTACATCAAAAACAATGATAAATAATTTCTGTCCTAGACATCGTTGCATATTTTTGGTTTGTTTAAACTCTCCGATTCGGAAGGTTCCTTGAGGTCCAAGCTGACGGCTGGTCTCCATAAAGGTGAAGGTCGCAGCGACTTACGGAGTCTCTAAAAAACATTTTTAAAAATTATATATTCAAACAAAATACAATGTAATTTTGAAACTAAAATGTCCACACACACAAAAAACGACTTGACACAACATAGACTTGACATGTCTGTGTTGCTAATATAGTTGATGTATCTCTGCTACACATAGACTTGACATGTCCATGTTACTTGATGTATTTCTTCTACACACAGACTAGACCAACATATTCAAATCATAGACTTGACATGTTTATTCTTCACTTAGACTTAACTGATCTACTCTACATAGTTCCTTACAATAAATGAACTCTAAAAGTTAAACATTTCTATAAACATTTTAGAACACACATCAAGGCTCAGTTCTTTTTTCCTTTAAGCAGTACCTGTTTGAAGCTCCCCTTTAACTTGAGTAAAGTCCAAACCATTTTAACAGGAATCGGCACTATGGGGAGGACTGCGATGACCATTCCTATCCCGTCAGCCCAAGGGGGATAACCCTTATACATTGATCCAATAGTTTTGAAATTAACCAGACCAGACGTCCACAGCACCTGACAACAGTAATGGGATGAACAAGTTCAAAACTTCAAATAGGTCAAGGTCGCTAATGTTTGATGAGAAACTGAACAAAATTATAAGTATTTTGAAAGAGATACAGTTAGAAAAAATCTTTTGTCCTTTACTGCTGTACATCGTCTTTGCTGCTGTCACAATGTTTGAAACAGGAGAGAATTATTGATTTTTAATCTTTTTATAGTACACCTGCCATAGCACAATAGGCCCAGACGTGATAATTTAAGCAAAGTTTGTGTACATTATATGGTGACGTATGATTTTAAATATATTTGAAGGCTGTGCCATTCTGGATAACTTCCTACACTATTTTATTTGCATACATAGCTAGCAGATAGGTGGCCAACACAGTCTGACCCCCCCCCCACCAGTGTAGCCCCACTCAGCCTGACCTGTCTTATTAGCATATCATTTCTCAATGGAATCTCAGATCATCCAATGTGTTACATACAGAGGCTAAAATGTGCAGCACCTTACCAAGACAAATATTGGAGTGAAGTATCTCCAGGCATATTTCCAAATGGCTACGGGCCTGAACCCTATCATGGCATTGATGTCATCATACAAGCGGTCAGTGCCTGTTAGAGGAGTTGGATTAGACTAATGTTATGGCATTTATTTTGTAGGGGACAGTTCTGATATTTTACATTGTAAACCTAATCATTTGTAGTAGACATCAAGAACAAATGTCATTTCACAACTATACAGTAATTAGATTAGCATTTCCAGATTCAATAAGTTATATAAAATTTTCTTATGCCCAAATGTCTTTTGTTAATTATCATTTAACTGATTTCTCTAAATGGATTTAAACAAATATATTGAATGCCAACTTTTAAACAATCTGTCTAATTCATCACGTATGGACTGACTAATCAATCACATATGGACTGACTAATCCATCACGTATGGACTGACTAATCTGTCACGTATGGACTGATTAATCCGTCTCGTATGGACTGACTAATCCGTCAGGTATGGACTGACAAATCCGTCACGTATGATCTGACTAATCCATCACGTATGGACTGACTAATCCGTCACGTATGGACTGATTAATCCGTCTCGTATGGACTGACTAATCCGTAACATATGAACTGACTAATCCGTCACGTATGAACTGACTAATCCATCACGTATGGACAGACTAATCCGTTACAAAATGGACTGACTTACCATAGATCCAGGCCAGCACCATGATCTCTACAAAGACAATCAGCATGACAGAGACACTCGCGATGTACCAGTCCATCAGATTCAGCATGTAGAAACATGCCTGGGGTGGGACAGCATTCAGTTCAACAACACATCAAAGGTCAAAGGTCAGATTCAAACTAAGCTGTAGCTTTATAAACATCCTTAAGCCAATGAATTTTTAAAAATTAAAAAAAAATTCTGTACTTTTGCCAGGAAGAGCTGAATGCGATACCTGAGAAGTTAACGGGATGCCGAGCAGGAAGCTGATCAGGCACACACCGAATGTCAACAACGCCCTTCTCGTCATCAGAACCGATGGGAAACAATCCAAGAGGGCGGTTGTGATGCCCTGAACATGCATAAACTGGAATAGACAGACAAGGAGGGCATCTGTCAATCATATATCATACCAAAGAATACTGAAAATATATTACCTCCTGCTCTACTAGGAAGTAATTTCACAATATACCGGTAGTTTAAAGCCGGTAAAAGATACGCTAGTGATAAGCTAGTGATAAGCTAGTGATAAGCTAGTGATAAGCTAGTGATAAGCTAGTGATAAGCTAGTGATAAGCTAGTGATAAGTTAGTGATAAGCTAGTGATAAGTTAGTGATAAGTTAGTGATAAGCTAGTTATGGAAGATGATGTTATAAAAATTTGCTTATGAAATAATTGTCTAATGACCTGGCTGTCAAGTCCCACACAAAAAAGCATCAGGAAGAAGAGAACTGACCACAGCTGAGGGAGGGGGAGGGTGGAGAGGGCTGCAGGGTAGGCCATGAACACCAGGCCTGGGCCTAGACGTAACAATAGATGAGCAATCAGTCGGTAATGTTAAAACACAATCAATATTAAATATATGAGTCTGCCTTGTTATAATTTTAAATTCCATTAAATGACCAGTACAATTAAAAGTGACCAGTACAATAATTAAAAGTGACCAGTACAATTAAAAGTGATCAGTACAATTAAAAGTGACCAGTACAATTACAAGTGACCAGTACAATTAAAAGTAACCAGTACAATTAAAAGTGACCAGTACAATAATTAAAAGTGACCAGTCCAAATAAAAGTGACCAGTACAATTAAAAGTGGCCAGCACAGTTAAAAGTGACCAGTATAGTTAAAAGTGACCAGTATAGTTAAAAGTGACCAATGCAATGAATTAGAATCTATAACTGTGCCCACAGTTTACCTTCATCAACTACTGTGTCTATTGATTTGTTGGAAATGTGTGCCATGTAACCCAGGAAAGCAAAGATGACCAGTCCTGCATACACGCTGGTTACACAGTCCAGTAGAGGCAAGATAAGAGCATCCCTGGCAATATCAATTTTTGAAAAGCTTGAATATTGTTCAGTCATCAGGAAATTAATAATTTTATTACTACATTACTTTGTTAATATGGAAATAACATGTTATACTTTGTTAATATGGAAATAACATGTTATACTTTGTTAATATGGAAATAACAAGTTGCACTTTGTTCATTAAGACATTACATTACAACTAAAAACTCAAATTTTTCTTATGCTACCTTGAAGAACCCTGCTTGTAAACAACTATTGATGTAAGACTTGTTTACCTGTAGCAGTTGTTGACGTAAGACTTTGTTTACCTGTAGCAGTTGTTGACGTTAGACTTTGTTTACCTGTAGCAGTTGTTGACATAAGACTTTGTTTACCTGTAGCAGTTGTTGACGTTAGACTTTGTTTACCTGTAGCAGTTGTTGTTGAACTTGTTGTAACTGGCCAGTGTAGAGATTACACCAAATCCCATTCCGATGGAGAAGAAAACTTGTGAGGCAGCACTGCGCCAAACCTGGACACTCATAAATATAAAGAAGAAAATAAAACAACAGAATGGGGGGGGGCGAGGTTCGGTGGATTTAAATTAATGCAGTATGACTTGATAGATTGACACATTTATACATTGATATGGCTGCAAGTAATAATAATACTTTGAGAAATTTTACAGCTAGGTACCCCAGCAAACGCAAACACCAGGACTCATAACGCTTTACATAGAAATAGTAACGTTTTTATTTTATAAATGGAATCAGTCGAAAACATTCATATCCTAATTAAAAAAAAATATAATGACATGATGTTATACTTAGGCTATGTGTATCAGTTGGATAAATGTTCGATTGATAATTTGAAAAGTTAAGTTTGAAAAGATGTGTTTTTAGTGTAGCATTGGAGGCTCGACTTAATAGTAGTAGGAATAATAAGAATGTTTAATGGTAGCGAATTTTAGTGTTTGGGGGTATGAAAAAGAGAAATACCTTTGTACAGTCGGACCTCGCTAAGTCAATCTTCCCTAAGTCGAAAACCACCTTATATTGAATTAATTGTTGGTCACGGCCAAATTCCACAAGACTAATGTATTTTAAATCTTAACACGAAGATTTTTAGCTTCCAACCTCCTTTAGTCGAATTTTCCAAGGCGTTCTGGTTATTATTCTGTGGGCCACACATGTTCCGTAAAGCCACGTAAACGTCTATTGTGAGACCAAAAAATGACCTAGACAAGAAAAAGGAGTCCCTTTGCTGCATGCTGTCACTCTTTTAAAAATAAAAATCTTACTCCCCCCCCCATCCCACTGTGGAGGGAATAGTATGTTTGTGTGTGTGTGTGGGGGGGGGGCTTTCTCAGTGGTGTTGGTATGTCAAAGCCAAGTTGTCTTCCTTTCATGTGAAACATCAGACATCTTGATGGGATGGTTGCCCCCCCCCCTCTCAATATCAACATTGTCCTTAATTAATCAGCGCCTTTTAAGACATTTTCCCTAACTCGAAAACTCACTAGGTCAATTTTTATTTCAGGTCCCTTTGAGTTCAACTTAGATAGGTCAGACTGTATATATTATATGAAATAAATCAATTTAAAATAAATCCCAAATGACTTTCGTAGGCTGCATTTCATTTTACAGATCCTAGGGGGGTGTGTCCTCTATGCTCTTGGCATGGTGATCTGAATAGGGATATAGCTATTGTTACAGCCAGCATCAGCTAAGGATTGAGTGGTTCATTGACCCACCTCTATAGCTATTGTTACAGCCAGCATCAGCTAAGGATTGAGTGGTTCATTGACTCACCTCAAACTCTGCCAGTTTGCTCCAGGTCGGGACCATGTAGTAATACAACCCATCGCCAGACCCAGGAAGCAGACATCCCCTTATCAAAAGACATGTCAGGATGATGTAAGGTGCCGACGCTGCCACATACACAACCTACAAAACATTTATAAACAAATAAAACAAAGAGAATATTTCAGAGAATATGAATAATTAAACATTCAGGACGAGTCCCACAATGTCTTCAATAATTAAAAATAAAATGGCAATCACTTAAACTTCATAAAAAAGTTATGTGGGCGTCACGTTTGCTAGAGTGACCACAAAAAAGTTTTCTACTCCTATGAAATGTAATTTTTTTCTCACCCCCTTCACCATCAAACTCTCAGCTTCATGGCTCAATTAATCAAAGGTAATTAAAGGTAAGTTGGGCAAACCTCAGAAAGGCAACTAAAATACTCACTCCCTCCCCTGCATTTAAAAAAATTGGTCTGCGACTTGGAAAATTTATCATTAGTGCCAGGGGGCCTAGCTATTGAGGAGTTGGAGTGAAGCTATATACAACATGATGCACACACACCACAACCATTCACATCAAAGCCTACAGCACCCATGTCTTCAGCTGACTAATAATATCTTTTCTCTGAAATTCTATTCAAGAATCGTAAGATCAGGTCCACCTCTCAGAGTGTAGATCTCAACAGCCAAACTCACTGAGCACAACTCAGAGTGTAGATCTCAACAGCCAAACTCACTGACCACAACTCTACCAACAGCCAAACTCACTGACCACAACTCTACCGCATTATAATTATACTTTTTATTTTATACCGTTTTTATTTAATGTTATAAACAATAAAAGAAAACCATTCAAAGGTCAAAGTGCACCCACTGACCTTTCCCATGCTTTTAATTCCCTTGACAAGACAGAGGCTGACAATGATCCATGCGGCAAGTAAGCTCAACAGCAGGGGCCACCGGACAGACCCCATCTCCTCAATGCCAGGACTCAGACCAAGGACATCATTACTGTTGTTGTAGGAATAATTTATTTTCAAAAGAATCAGTTTTGTATTATGCTTTAATCCAACATAATACAAAATAATTCCCTGATGTTAAAAAAAAATTACCTAGTTGGAGCCTGACAGTAACATTGGCAGTAAAGGTCACCTATTTTCACCTCTTCATTTGGCAAATTTTGACATGAGAATGTTAGTCTACCCCAAAATTCTTGTTATCTTTTTATGTCTAAACATGCTGAAATATCTATTCACCATTTTCTGAATTAACATAATGGTAATACCAGTACAGAGTACACAAGAAATTAAGAAAGAATTCATAAGTAACATGTAATAATTGATATTATTCTTGGCATTTTTTGTCAATGCTACACCAAAGGAGCCGCCAAAAAGATACATGAATATTGATGACAGGCATAGGCGCTCCCCTCTGATGCCAATTTTAGAGTCATCCCAATGGTTATTAACTATTATTAATAAGTATTAATACATAATATAAATAAGTTAAGTGAATAACAGAATTTAAAAATTATACATATTTTATTATATATTGATATTGAGTTTTGATTTTTACAAATAAAAATAATATTATTGGTTCCCATATTAGGCTTTGGATATATATTTCCATGGCATATTTTATTATCTATAAGCATTGCATAAATAAATTTTAAGCAACTATAAGTATCGAGTTAATTTTTAAAATATGGCTTATTTAATTTCATGGAAGGAGCCATGTGAAAAGGAAAATTATCTTTGTAATAACAATTATTAGGGAGGTCTTCATTGTTTTAAAATCTTAAATTTAAAAATAGATTATTACAAATCCAATATTTTTTCCTTTTAAATTTCTGACCAAAGGTCCTGCAAAAATAAAATCTAATATTTTAAAATCAGACAATAGACTTAGGTTTAATCGACAAGGTTGTTGAACTAGTTTGAAAATGGACTTAATTAAGTAATAATTTTGGTTTACCTCCCCTTTACAGTAAAGTGATTTTATTTTACTTACAACCAAAAAGATTCTTCCGAAGACATGTAACTCTTGGTCAACCGGGTTACCTCGCTTGATGTTGTATTTTCAAACGTTGCCGTCATGTTGAGAAAGCTTTAAAAAAACAACGAAGGAAAAAAATAAATTATAATGACTGAAAAGTTGGCCATAGAAACTAAATTAAGCTATCCCTCATTTAAAAAAATCTTACACAGTTTCCAATAGAAATGTACTTATTTTATGTTTAATATCTACATTAAGGATTCAAGTATAGCACAAATGGAATCTGGTTACACACCAGAGCTGATGGAGGACTTTTCAACACTACACGCCTCCGAGCCAAAACAAAAAACGACAGATGTCCTAATTCGTGAGCTACTTTTTGCTGATGATACGGCACTAAAGCACACACAGAAACTGGTTTGCAACAACTCATGTCAAGCTTCTCCAATGCCTGCAAAGAATATGGTCTGCGAATCAGCTTTAAAAAGACAAACATCATGGTGCAAGACACACGTTCTCCTCCTACCATCAATATCGACAATGAAAACTTGGAGGTTGTGGACAGCTTCACCTACTTGGGGTCCAAGGTCTCCAATACACTGTCCATCGAGGACGAAATAAACAGTAGAATTGGCAAGGCAGGTACCACATTGGCTAAACTAAATAAACGGGTTTGGCAAAACATCAAGCTAACGAAGAAAACCAAACTGTGTGTCTATCAGCCTGCGTCATCAGTACACTGCTATACGGGAGCGAGACATGGACCACTTATACATCCCATGAGCACAAGCTTAATAGCTTCCACTTGAGGTGCCTGCGTCACATCCTTGGCATTAAAAGGTAGGACAAAGTGCCAAATAGTGAGGTCCTGATGCGTGCCAATACCCAAAGCATGTTCTCAATCCTTAGTGAAATACGCCTGAGATGGCTAGGACATGTTAAAAGAATGAACCCTGGCCGCATCCCCAAGGACCTCCTATATGGAGAACTGGCATCGTGAAAGAGGAAGACAGGTCGCCCACGTCTGGGATTTAAAGATGTCTGCCAAAGGGACATGAAAGCAGCCAGAATACGCACAAGCGACTGGGAGTGTAAGTCAGAAGAGCGATCTACGTGGCGCACAGTTGTCAAAGAAGGCATCATAGTAGCCGAGGAGCGAAGGATGGAGGAGGCTACAGACAGAAGAGCTAGGCGAAAGGCCAAGACATTGGGAAGCAAAGAATTCGTGTGCAAAAGCTTCGGTATTGACTGTCAATCAAGGATAGGACTGCTCAGCCACACGAAAAAACGCAACCCAACCCAACGGTGATGCACCATCGTCTCGCGAGACGGAAGGATGCAGATTATAATAAACTATTTTTCTAAACTATTACGGAAATTGAAATACTTAGCACGTTTTAATGACGCAATTTCTCTGTATATCAGTTTTTGGCATTCTGCTGACAAACGATATCAGAGTCAGAGCCGACGAGGTTGACTGGCTCCATTTGGTTTTGTCCCTCCTCTCCTTTAATTAAAAAATAATAATTCCACAGACCCACTGAAATATGTGAGAACCTTTAGGTGTTAGACTGTTAGACCCTCATAGGTGTGTAGAAACGGCACTTTCTATTAGCTGTTACTTTTGGTACAACAGGCTACCTGTCACTTTTGGCACAACAGGCTACCTGTCACTGTAGGTACAACAGGCTACCTGTCACTGTAGGTACAACAGGCTACCTGTCACTTTTGGCACAACAGGCTACCTGTCACTGTAGGTACAACAGGCTACCTGTCACTTTTGGTACAACAGGCTACATGTCACTTTTGGTACAACAGGCTACCTGTCACTTTTGGTACAACAGGCTACCTGTCACTTTTGGTACAACAGGCTACCTGTCACTTTTGGGCACTTTTGGCTACCTTTTTACCCTTGGTACAACAGATTACGTGCCAGTCTTGGTACAACAGATTACCTGTCATTGGTCGCAGTACCGCATGTCACGCCCGTCTGATTGCCATGGCACCTGGTCCAAGGGAGCTCAGCGCTGAATGACATGGCCAGGTAGTACAGTGTCCAGCCCATGATCACTGTGTAGTAGATGGACACCACGAAGGTCAAGGTCATCATACCACAGCCAATGCCTGGGGAAAACCAGTTGACATTTTGATCAGAGGCGTCACTAGGGTTGTTGTCACCCGGTTCGGTAGCTCATGGTGTCACCCCTCACGACTCACCCCATAGACCTCCTCCGAGTCTGTCTGTGCCAAACAACGGGAACATACAGAATTTTACATTTTGTTGTCACCCCTTGTGATGGTGTCACCCTGTGCGGTACGCAACACTCCCTAGTGACGCCTCTGATTTTGATTTCAGAGCAAAGAAGTTTTTAAAATAAATTTTTGGTAAACAGAAGAGAAATTCAGCCCAAAAAATATACTTATTAGATATTTAAAACAGGGTTTAATGAATCCGAAAAAGACCCGTTATTTTATCAAATACTTTTCAAAAGTGTACTGAGAAGAACGCTAAACGCCCTTTGGCCGAATCTTGATTTTACTGCATCTGTCTTTGTTCAGATTTACATCTAACTTGTTTCAATTATCTGAACGCAGTCCCCTCCTCCCCCCCCCCTCAATTCTCAACTAGGTTAGCATTAGCCCATGTTTAAACAAAATCAACTTAAGACATTGCCATAGATCGTGTTGTCGTTTGGTAAAACTGTGGTCAAGTTGTGACGTTGTGAAGTTATGCCCAGTGGTCATTGAACAAGAATAAACCTTTGAAGAGTGGACAGATGACCCAGACCTTGCCCGGCCCCAGGTTGGAGTACTGGCAGTAGAGCATCTCAAGGAACAGCAGCGGACATCCACACACCAGCATGGACACGAAGAATGGGATCAGGAAGGCTCCTGGGGAGAAAGTTGATAACATGGTGTATGGGAGACAGTTGATAAGATGGTGTAAGGGAGAGAGTTGATAACATGGTGTATGGGAGACAGTTGATAAGATGGTGTAAGGGAGACAGTTGATAAGATGGTGTAAGGGAGAGAGTTGATAACATGATGTATGGGAGACAGTTGATAACATGGTGTATGGGAGAGAGTTGATAACATGGTGTATGGGAGACAGTTGATAACATGGTGTATGGGAGACAGTTGATAACATGGTGTATGGGAGACAGTTGATAAGATGGTGTATGGGAGACAGTTGATAACATGGTGTATGGGAGACAGTTGATAACATGGTGTATGGGAGACAGTTGATAACATGGTGTATGGGAGACAGTTGATAAGATGGTGTAAGGGAGACAGTTGATAAGATGGTGTAAGGGAGAGAGTTGATAACATGATGTATGGGAGACAGTTGATAAGATGGTGTATGGGAGACAGTTGATAACATGGTGTATGGGAGACAGTTGATAACATGGTGTATGGGAGACAGTTGATAACATGGTGTATGGGAGACAGTTGATAAGATGGTGTAAGGGGACAGTTGATAAGATGGTGTAAGGGAGAGAGTTGATAACATGATGCATGGGAGACAGTTGATAACATGGTGTATGGGAGAGAGTTGATAACATGGTGTATGGGAGACAGTTGATAACATGGTGTATGGGAGACAGTTGATAAGATGGTGTAAGGGAGACAGTTGATAACATGGTGTATGGGAGACAGTTGATAACATGGTGTATGGGAGACAGTTGATAACATGGTGTATGGGAGACAGTTGATAACATGGTGTATGGGAGACAGTTGATAACATGGTGTATGGGAGACAGTTGTTAAGATGGTGTAAGGGAGAGAGTTGATAACATGGTGTATGGGAGACAGTTGATAACATGGTGTATGGGAGACAGTTGATAACATGGTGTATGGGAGACAGTTGATAACATGGTGTATGGGAGACAGTTGTTAAGATGGTGTAAGGGAGAGAGTTGATAACATGGTGTATGGGAGACAGTTGATAACATGGTGTATGGGAGACAGTTGATAACATGGTGTATGGGAGACAGTTGATAACATGGTGTATGGGAGACAGTTGAGAAGATGGTGTAAGGGAGACTGTTCAAAACGCGCTGTAAGGGAGTAAGGAAAGGATACACTTTACTGGTAGCACTACAACATACCTCCACCGTTCTGGTAGCACTACAACATACCTCCACCGTTCTCGTAGGACTACAACATACCTTCACCATTCTGGTAGCACTACAACATACCTCCACCGTTCTGGTAGCACTACAACATACCTCCACCGTTCTGGTAGCACTACAACATACCTCCACCGTTCTGGTAGCACTACAACATACCTCCACCGTTCTGATAGCACTACAACATACCTCCACCGTTCTGGTAGCACTACAACATACCTCCACCGTTCTGGTAGCACTACAACATACCTCCACCGTTCTGGTAGCACTACAACATACCTCCACCGTTCTGGTAGCACTACAACATACCTCCACCGTTCTGGTAGCACTACAACATACCTCCACCGTTCTGGTAGCACTACAACATACCTACACCGTTCTGGTAGCACTACAACATACCTCCACCGTTCTGGTAGCACTACAACATACCTCCACCGTTCTGGTAGCACTACAACATACCTCCACCGTTCTGGTAGCACTACAACATACCTACACCGTTCTGGTAGCACTACAACATACCTCCACCGTTCTGGTAGCACTACAACATACCTCCACCGTTCTGGTAGCACTACAACATACCTCCACCGTTCTGGTAGCACTACAACATACCTCCACCGTTCTGGTAGCACTACAACATACCTCCACCGTTCTGGTAGCACTACAACATACCTCTACCGTTCTGGTAGCACTACAACATACCTCCACCGTTCTGGTAGCACTACAACATACCTCCACCGTTCTGGTAGCACTACAACATGCCTCCACCGTTCTGGTAGCACTACAACATACCTCCACCGTTCTGGTAGCACTACAACATACTCCACCGTTCTGGTAGCACTACAACATACCTCCACCGTTCTGGTAGCACTACAACATACCTCCACCGTTCTGGTAGCACTACAACATACCTCCACCGTTCTGGTAGCACTACAACATACCTCCACCGTTCTGATAGCACTACAACATACCTCCACCGTTCTGGTAGCACTACAACATACCTCCACCGTTCTGGTAGCACTACAACATACCTCCACCGTTCTGGTAGCACTACAACATACCCCACCGTTCTGGTAGCACTACAACATACCTACACCGTTCTGGTAGCACTACAACATACCTCCACCGTTCTGGTAGCACTACAACATACCTCCACAGTTCTGGTAGCACTACAACATACCTCCACCGTTCTGGTAGCACTACAACATACCTCCACCGTTCTGGTAGCACTACAACATACCTCCACCGTTCTGATAGCACTACAACATACCTCCACCGTTCTGGTAGCACTACAACATACCTCCACCGTTCTCGTAGGACTACAACATACCTTCACCATTCTGGTAACACAACATACCTCCACCGTTCTGGTAGCACTACAACATACCTCCACCGTTGTGGTAGCACTACAACATACCTCCACCGTTCTCGTAGCACTACAACATACCTCCACCGTTCTGGTAGCACTACAACATACCTCCACCGTTCTGGTAGCACTACAACATGCCTCCACCGTTCTGGTAGCACTACAACATACCTCCACCATTCTGGTAGCACTACAACATACCTCCACCGTTCTGTTAGCACTACAACATACATCCACCGTTCTGGTAGCACTACAACATACCTCCACCGTTCTGGTAGCACACGTATGGAAACCTCCATATGTTCCCCAGTCCCACCATCGAGCCTAGTGCAGAGAAGAGAAACTCTAGCCATGAGCCCCAAGAGCCTCTGCCTTCTATCGTGTGAGGCATGGGTTCAGATCTGAAAAGTGGAGAGTTATACACAGGATTTGTTAGAAATATTCAGTCTCCGGTTTTCACAACTGTCAGTGTCAGGTATAAGAGCTAACATTGACAACTGTCAGGCATGAGACCCAACATTGACAACTGTCAGATATGAGACCCAACATTGACAATTGTAAGTTAGGTGACCTAACTTTGACAACTGTAAGTTAGGTGACCTAACTTTGACAACTGTAAGTTAGGTGACCTAACTTTGACAACTGTAAGTTAGGTGACCTAACTTTGACAACTGTAAGTTAGGTGACCTAACTTTGACAACTGTAAGTTAGGTGACCTAACTTTGACAACTGTAAGTTAGGTGACCTAACTTTGACAACTGTAAGTTAGGTGACCTAACTTTGACAACTGTAAGTTAGGTGACCTAACTTTGACAACTGTAAGTTAGGTGACCTAACTTTGACAACTGTAAGTTAGGTGACCTAACTTTGACAACTGTAAGTTAGGTGACCCAACTTTGACAACTGTCAATAAGATCAACTCACATAACACCCTTAATTAAAAGTATCGTGATGACGTCATTCCAATAAAGGTCTCTGTGTTCCTTGTTCTGGACTGCATGTTTACCAAGTCACTACTTTGTTACCATGACTACCGCCAATCAGGAGTCTAGAATTAAGGCTGCTCTGTGAAGACGCTTACATTTGAGAAACATTGTTTACTTTGGTTGTTACTCTCGAATGAACAAAACTTGGGGTATACCCCGTCTGACTAATTGATATAGCCTAAGCAGTCGATTTTTCCTGGAAACAAGGTAAATGGGAATCCCCAGAAATGGACACTATTATTGTAAGGAGAGACAATTCAGCATTCAGATACTCACCAAAAGTTACGCCCTGTGACACGTGTATTTTTACCACACTACATGTCTGCCACTGTATTCAAGCACCAGTCATATTCTATACTGTCATTGTCATCACATTGGAAACATGGTCTTTATTGAAGTAGAACCAACAAATGGGTACTGAATTGTCTCCCTTGGATTTGCAGACGAGATGTTACATTTGTCATCAGGAGCCAGGGAGCTGAGAGAGCCACGCCGACTGACGTCACTGGACATTAGACATGGTCAGTCCCGTGTTAGTGAGGTCAACAGGTCATTAGACATGGTCAGTCCCGTGTCATTGAGGTCAACAGCTGATAAGTGCCACTGTCTAGAACTTACGTTCCGCTTACTACACTTAGAACAATTTCACAGTAACTCTCAGGTCGATAACATACACGGCAAATCTTCTTCTACTTAGTCCTATATAAGAAACAATTTTATTGTATCAGGACTTCTACTTATTCCTTTATAAAGAACGTATATATCTATTGCATCAGCGTTAAGAATAAATACTGTAGAAACATTTAATAAGTGTGTAGTTGGTCTGCAACGGAGCACACCACTAGCACAGGGCAGAGAACAAGAGAACCGATTGGTCCATTGGAACCTGAACAACTAATTGTAAACTAGACAGAAACAAATTGTTCTCATCAATGTTCTATATCGTCAGCAAATTTTCAACTGTCATTAGTTTGCTGTTGAAATGTAACTGTTGTTAAAGTCACACAAATATACCACCCACATCTATGGCGGGACTGCACCTTACTGTGTGTGATGTATCCAGTCGTTGTGAGCGTTGTAGATACTTATTAATATCATGAATGTATACCATCCTAATGTGAGTTCTTTACCTTGACACTGCGTTTGAGATCAAGCGTTTACTTCACGTAACAAAGGTGGACGTTAACTTCTCTATTGACCGTTATCTAGGCAACGGTTAGTTCAGGACGTGGAACTGGGTCAACTCTTCTACCTCCTGTGGTGCTCTAATGGTCTTAACACGCAGGTCTGGGGTCAGTGAAATCTGTTCAATGGGCATTACAGCACCAATGGGCATTGCGTCATCAAGGGGCATTGCGTCACCAATGGGCATACATCATCATCAAAGGGCATTACGTGTAACTAAAGTGTACCGTAATGGCGTCAAGCTTTACTTTGGGGGGGGGTGGGGGGTGGGGGGGGGCGAAAGAAAATCTCATTCATAGCTAAACTAATTTTTAAAAAAATAATTAATTTTAAAAACATTGACGACCTCCGGGTCACTTGATTGGCGGACCAGCCCGGATCTATCCGGGATGTCACGACAGAGAAGTTCTGGCAGCAGAATGAAGCACAGGCGGAGCTAAGCTATTTTTCGTCCGGGAAAAACTATATAATAGGTCGTCCCACCCCCCTCACCCCGTTTCATTAATAATATATTTTACCCTTGTTCACATTTTATAATGGGACGTTGAAAGCCTCATTTTGGCGCCCCTGTACCTATGTGACGTTGAAAGCCTCATTTTGGCGCCCCTGTACCTATGTGACGTTGAAAGCCTAATTTTGGCGCCCCTGTACCTATGTGACGTTGAAAGCCTAATTTTGGCGCCCCTGTACCTATGTGACGTAGAAAGCCTCATTTTGGCGCCCCTGTACCTATGTGACGTTGAAAGCATCATTTTGGCGCCCCTGTACCTATGTGACGTAGAAAGCCTCATTTTGGCGCCCCTGTACCTATGTGACGTAGAAAGTCTCATTTTGGCGCCCCTGTACCTATGTGACGTAGAAAGCCTCATTTTGGTGCCCCTGTACCTATGTGACGTAGAAAGCCTCATTTTGGCGCCCCTGTACCTATGTGACGTAGAAAGCCTCATTTTGGCGCCCCTGTACCTATGTGACGTAGAAAGCCTCATTTTGGCGCCCTTGTACCTATGCGCCTGGGGACATAACCGCTCCAACCCCACTCCCCCCCACCCCCCATGGCTAAGTCACTGGAATGAAAGAGTTCTCGTTTTTTCTGACTGTGATCTCATTGGGCAGGAATCTTTTTACCACGTTTTTATTAACTCACTTTCGTTCCTGTTTGTTTGTCTGTCCACAATTTTTCAAATCTGCCAACGTAAAATTAAACCAATTCTGATGGTCCTAGAGATCTCAATATTTTACCACAGATATATCTTGGAGGACAATGCATTGTATCAAAATTTCAGATCGATCGAATGTACCGTTATTAAATTATTGAACTCTTTAGTTTATCTATATATAAGCATATGTATTATCCGTCTGCTCTTGTTTACATTACATTTACATGCCGAGTTCACACCAACCCCTACCACATCAACCATGTTTAACATCAAGGGGAGATCAGTCATTTCCAGTCTGTAAATGTTTGTCGGGCAATGCGTATTATATTTGAACATAATCAATAATTCAAAACTCACCATAGCATACACTTAGACTAAAAAGAATAAAATAAATAGAAGTAAAAAAACGATTTTTAAAAACCACATATTTATAAGCGGAATAAAAAGAAGAAAATATTTTTTTTCCCCCAGAATTGTGAAGGAAAAATCTTTTTCTGGATTGATAAAAATTTCAAACTTATATGCTCAAGTACTATGATGTAATATGACTAAAAACGTGGGCGGGCGCTTTTTAGGCGTTTGGCTAAAATGATTAGGGTTTACAAACGACGTGTAAGAAAATGAGTGAATTGAATTAGTTAATGTCGAAATTCGACGCAAAAACCATCGTGGCTATATTAATAGCACATATTATTGGGCCCAGCGGTGATGTGTTTTTTGTGTAGTTTTCTAACAAAAGCGACATCTGGTCGTATACCGCTTAATTTTCCAAACAAATCGATACCTTTTTTGAGTGATTTTAAATTTTTAAACAGTTTTGCGTTAGTTATAACATCCACTATGTAATCAAACAAATGTTATGGTGAGATGAAGATTGTTTATAGATGTTTATGTTTCAATATGGTCTACCAACGAGGTATAGCGCTCTTATGTTTCAATATGGTCTACCAACGAGGTATAGCGCTCTTATGTTTCAATATGGTCTACCAACGAGGTATAGCGCTCTTATGTTTCAAGATGGTCTACCAACGAGGTATAGCGCTCTTATGTTTCAATATGGTCTACCAACGAGGTATAGCGCTCTTATGTTTCAATATGGTCTACCAACGAGGTATAGCGCTCTTATGTTTCAAGATGGTCTACCAACGAGGTATAGCGCTCTTATGTTTCAAGATGGTCTACCAACGAGGTATAGCGCTCTTATGTTTCAATATGGTCTACCAACGAGGTATAGCGCTCTTATGTTTCAAGATGGTCTACCAACGAGGTATAGCGCTCTTATGTTTCAAGATGGTCTACCAACGAGGTATAGCGCTCTTATGTTTCAATATGGTCTACCAACGAGGTATAGCGCTCTTATGTTTCAAGATGGTCTACCAACGAGGTATAGCGCTCTTATGTTTCAATATGGTCTACCAACGAGGTATAGCGCTCTTATGTTTCAAGATGGTCTACCAACGAGGTATAGCGCTCTTATGTTTCAAGATGGTCTACCAACGAGGTATAGCGCTCTTATGTTTCAATATGGTCTACCAACGAGGTATAGCGCTCTTATGTTTCAAGATGGTCTACCAACGAGGTATAGCGCTCTTATGTTTCAATATGGTCTACCAACGAGGTATAGCGCTCTTATGTTTCAATATGGTCTACCAACGAGGTATAGCGCTCTTATGTTTCAATATGGTCTACCAACGAGGTATAGCGCTCTTATGTTTCAATATGGTCTACCAACGAGGTATAGCGCTCTTATGTTTCAAGATGGTCTACCAACGAGGTATAGCGCTCTTATGTTTCAAGATGGTCTACCAACGAGGTATAGCGCTCTTATGTTTCAATATGGTCTACCAACGAGGTATAGCGCTCTTATGTTTCAAGATGGTCTACCAACGAGGTATAGCGCTCTTATGTTTCAATATGGTCTACCAACGAGGTATAGCGCTCTTATGTTTCAATATGGTCTACCAACGAGGTATAGCGCTCTTATGTTTCAAGATGGTCTACCAACGAGGTATAGCGCTCTTATGTTTCAATATGGTCTACCAACGAGGTATAGCGCTCTTATGTTTCAAGATGGTCTACCAACGAGGTATAGCGCTCTTATGTTTCAATATGGTCTACCAACGAGGTATAGCGCTCTTATGTTTCAAGATGGTCTACCAACGAGGTATAGCGCTCTTATGTTTCAATATGGTCTACCAACGAGGTATAGCGCTCTTATGTTTCAAGATGGTCTACCAACGAGGTATAGCGCTCTTATGTTTCAAGATGGTCTACCAACGAGGTATAGCGCTCTTATGTTTCAAGATGGTCTACCAACGAGGTATAGCGCTCTTATGTTTCAATATGGTCTACCAACGAGGTATAGCGCTCTTATGTTTCAAGATGGTCTACCAACGAGGTATAGCGCTCTTATGTTTCAAGATGGTCTACCAACGAGGTATAGCGCTCTTATGTTTCAATATGGTCTACCAACGAGGTATAGCGCTCTTATGTTTCAAGATGGTCTACCAACGAGGTATAGCGCTCTTATGTTTCAAGATGGTCTACCAACGAGGTATAGCGCTCTTATGTTTCAATATGGTCTACCAACGAGGTATAGCGCTCTTATGTTTCAATATGGTCTACCAACGAGGTATAGCGCTCTTATGTTTCAAGATGGTCTACCAACGAGGTATAGCGCTCTTATGTTTCAATATGGTCTACCAACGAGGTATAGCGCTCTTATGTTTCAAGATGGTCTACCAACGAGGTATAGCGCTCTTATGTTTCAATATGGTCTACCAACGAGGTATAGCGCTCTTATGTTTCAAGATGGTCTACCAACGAGGTATAGCGCTCTTATGTTTCAATATGGTCTACCAACGAGGTATAGCGCTCTTATGTTTCAAGATGGTCTACCAACGAGGTATAGCGCTCTTATGTTTCAATATGGTCTACCAACGAGGTATAGCGCTCTTATGTTTCAATATGGTCTACCAACGAGGTATAGCGCTCTTATGTTTCAAGATGGTCTACCAACGAGGTATAGCGCTCTTATGTTTCAAGATGGTCTACCAACGAGGTATAGCGCTCTTATGTTTCAAGATGGTCTACCAACGAGGTATAGCGCTCTTATGTTTCAAGATGGTCTACCAACGAGGTATAGCGCTCTTATGTTTCAAGATGGTCTACCAACGAGGTATAGCGCTCTTATGTTTCAAGATGGTCTACCAACGAGGTATAGCGCTCTTATGTTTCAAGATGGTCTACCAACGAGGTATAGCGCTCTTATGTTTCAAGATGGTCTACCAACGAGGTATAGCGCTCTTATGTTTCAAGATGGTCTACCAACGAGGTATAGCGCTCTTATGTTTCAAGATGGTCTACCAACGAGGTATAGCGCTCTTATGTTTCAAGATGGTCTACCAACGAGGTATAGCGCTCTTATGTTTCAAGATGGTCTACCAACGAGGTATAGCGCTCTTATGTTTCAAGATGGTCTACCAACGAGGTATAGCGCTCTTATGTTTCAAGATGGTCTACCAACGAGGTATAGCGCTCTTATGTTTCAAGATGGTCTACCAACGAGGTATAGCGCTCTTATGTTTCAAGATGGTCTACCAACGAGGTATAGCGCTCTTATGTTTCAAGATGGTCTACCAACGAGGTATAGCGCTCTTATGTTTCAAGATGGTCTACCAACGAGGTATAGCGCTCTTATGTTTCAAGATGGTCTACCAACGAGGTATAGCGCTCTTATGTTTCAAGATGGTCTACCAACGAGGTATAGCGCTCTTATGTTTCAAGATGGTCTACCAACGAGGTATAGCGCTCTTATGTTTCAAGATGGTCTACCAACGAGGTATAGCGCTCTTATGTTTCAAGATGGTCTACCAACGAGGTATAGCGCTCTTATGTTTCAAGATGGTCTACCAACGAGGTATAGCGCTCTTATGTTTCAATATGGTCTACCAACGAGGTATAGCGCTCTTATGTTTCAAGATGGTCTACCAACGAGGTCTATGTTTCAGTCTACACGGGTCGCTCTTATGTTTCAAGATGGTCTACCAACGAGGTATAGCGCTCTTATGTTTCAAGATGGTCTACCAACGAGGTATAGCGCTCTTATGTTTCAAGATGGTCTACCAACGAGGTATAGCGCTCTTATGTTTCAAGATGGTCTACCAACGAGGTATAGCGCTCTTATGTTTCAATATGGTCTACCAACGAGGTATAGCGCTCTTATGTTTCAAGATGGTCTACCAACGAGGTATAGCGCTCTTATGTTTCAAGATGGTCTACCAACGAGGTATAGCGCTCTTATGTTTCAAGATGGTCTACCAACGAGGTATAGCGCTCTTATGTTTCAAGATGGTCTACCAACGAGGTATAGCGCTCTTATGTTTCAAGATGGTCTACCAACGAGGTATAGCGCTCTTATGTTTCAAGATGGTCTACCAACGAGGTATAGCGCTCTTATGTTTCAAGATGGTCTACCAACGAGGTATAGCGCTCTTATGTTTCAAGATGGTCTACCAACGAGGTATAGCGCTCTTATGTTTCAAGATGGTCTACCAACGAGGTATAGCGCTCTTATGTTTCAAGATGGTCTACCAACGAGGTATAGCGCTCTTATGTTTCAAGATGGTCTACCAACGAGGTATAGCGCTCTTATGTTTCAAGATGGTCTACCAACGAGGTATAGCGCTCTTATGTTTCAAGATGGTCTACCAACGAGGTATAGCGCTCTTATGTTTCAAGATGGTCTACCAACGAGGTATAGCGCTCTTATGTTTCAAGATGGTCTACCAACGAGGTATAGCGCTCTTATGTTTCAAGATGGTCTACCAACGAGGTATAGCGCTCTTATGTTTCAAGATGGTCTACCAACGAGGTATAGCGCTCTTATGTTTCAATATGGTCTACCAACGAGGTATAGCGCTCTTATGTTTCAAGATGGTCTACCAACGAGGTATAGCGCTCTTATGTTTCAAGATGGTCTACCAACGAGGTATAGCGCTCTTATGTTTCAAGATGGTCTACCAACGAGGTATAGCGCTCTTATGTTTCAAGATGGTCTACCAACGAGGTATAGCGCTCTTATGTTTCAAGATGGTCTACCAACGAGGTATAGCGCTCTTATGTTTCAAGATGGTCTACCAACGAGGTATAGCGCTCTTATGTTTCAAGATGGTCTACCAACGAGGTATAGCGCTCTTATGTTTCAAGATGGTCTACCAACGAGGTATAGCGCTCTTATGTTTCAAGATGGTCTACCAACGAGGTATAGCGCTCTTATGTTTCAAGATGGTCTACCAACGAGGTATAGCGCTCTTATGTTTCAAGATGGTCTACCAACGAGGTATAGCGCTCTTATGTTTCAAGATGGTCTACCAACGAGGTATAGCGCTCTTATGTTTCAAGATGGTCTACCAACGAGGTATAGCGCTCTTATGTTTCAAGATGGTCTACCAACGAGGTATAGCGCTCTTATGTTTCAAGATGGTCTACCAACGAGGTATAGCGCTCTTATGTTTCAAGATGGTCTACCAACGAGGTATAGCGCTCTTATGTTTCAAGATGGTCTACCAACGAGGTATAGCGCTCTTATGTTTCAAGATGGTCTACCAACGAGGTATAGCGCTCTTATGTTTCAAGATGGTCTACCAACGAGGTATAGCGCTCTTATGTTTCAAGATGGTCTACCAACGAGGTATAGCGCTCTTATGTTTCAAGATGGTCTACCAACGAGGTATAGCGCTCTTATGTTTCAAGATGGTCTACCAACGAGGTATAGCGCTCTTATGTTTCAAGATGGTCTACCAACGAGGTATAGCGCTCTTATGTTTCAAGATGGTCTACCAACGAGGTATAGCGCTCTTATGTTTCAAGATGGTCTACCAACGAGGTATAGCGCTCTTATGTTTCAATATGGTCTACCAACGAGGTATAGCGCTCTTATGTTTCAAGATGGTCTACCAACGAGGTATAGCGCTCTTATGTTTCAAGATGGTCTACCAACGAGGTATAGCGCTCTTATGTTTCAAGATGGTCTACCAACGAGGTATAGCGCTCTTATGTTTCAAGATGGTCTACCAACGAGGTATAGCGCTCTTATGTTTCAATATGGTCTACCAACGAGGTATAGCGCTCTTATGTTTCAAGATGGTCTACCAACGAGGTATAGCGCTCTTATGTTTCAAGATGGTCTACCAACGAGGTATAGCGCTCTTATGTTTCAAGATGGTCTACCAACGAGGTATAGCGCTCTTATGTTTCAAGATGGTCTACCAACGAGGTATAGCGCTCTTATGTTTCAAGATGGTCTACCAACGAGGTATAGCGCTCTTATGTTTCAAGATGGTCTACCAACGAGGTATAGCGCTCTTATGTTTCAAGATGGTCTACCAACGAGGTATAGCGCTCTTATGTTTCAAGATGGTCTACCAACGAGGTATAGCGCTCTTATGTTTCAAGATGGTCTACCAACGAGGTATAGCGCTCTTATGTTTCAAGATGGTCTACCAACGAGGTATAGCGCTCTTATGTTTCAATATGGTCTACCAACGAGGTATAGCGCTCTTATGTTTCAAGATGGTCTACCAACGAGGTATAGCGCTCTTATGTTTCAAGATGGTCTACCAACGAGGTATAGCGCTCTTATGTTTCAAGATGGTCTACCAACGAGGTATAGCGCTCTTATGTTTCAAGATGGTCTACCAACGAGGTATAGCGCTCTTATGTTTCAAGATGGTCTACCAACGAGGTATAACGCTCTTATGTTTCAAGATGGTCTACCAACGAGGTATAGCGCTCTTATGTTTCAAGATGGTCTACCAACGAGGTATAGCGCTCTTATGTTTCAATATGGTCTACCAACGAGGTATAGCGCTCTTATGTTTCAAGATGGTCTACCAACGAGGTATAGCGCTCTTATGTTTCAAGATGGTCTACCAACGAGGTATAGCGCTCTTATGTTTCAAGATGGTCTACCAACGAGGTATAGCGCTCTTATGTTTCAAGATGGTCTACCAACGAGGTATAGCGCTCTTATGTTTCAAGATGGTCTACCAACGAGGTATAGCGCTCTTATGTTTCAAGATGGTCTACCAACGAGGTATAGCGCTCTTATGTTTCAAGATGGTCTACCAACGAGGTATAGCGCTCTTATGTTTCAAGATGGTCTACCAACGAGGTATAGCGCTCTTATGTTTCAAGATGGTCTACCAACGAGGTATAGCGCTCTTATGTTTCAAGATGGTCTACCAACGAGGTATAGCGCTCTTATGTTTCAAGATGGTCTACCAACGAGGTATAGCGCTCTTATGTTTCAAGATGGTCTACCAACGAGGTATAGCGCTCTTATGTTTCAAGATGGTCTACCAACGAGGTATAGCGCTCTTATGTTTCAAGATGGTCTACCAACGAGGTATAGCGCTCTTATGTTTCAAGATGGTCTACCAACGAGGTATAGCGCTCTTATGTTTCAAGATGGTCTACCAACGAGGTATAGCGCTCTTATGTTTCAAGATGGTCTACCAACGAGGTATAGCGCTCTTATGTTTCAAGATGGTCTACCAACGAGGTATAGCGCTCTTATGTTTCAAGATGGTCTACCAACGAGGTATAGCGCTCTTATGTTTCAAGATGGTCTACCAACGAGGTATAGCGCTCTTATGTTTCAAGATGGTCTACCAACGAGGTATAGCGCTCTTATGTTTCAAGATGGTCTACCAACGAGGTATAGCGCTCTTATGTTTCAAGATGGTCTACCAACGAGGTATAGCGCTCTTATGTTTCAAGATGGTCTACCAACGAGGTATAGCGCTCTTATGTTTCAAGATGGTCTACCAACGAGGTATAGCGCTCTTATGTTTCAAGATGGTCTACCAACGAGGTATAGCGCTCTTATGTTTCAAGATGGTCTACCAACGAGGTATAGCGCTCTTATGTTTCAAGATGGTCTACCAACGAGGTATAGCGCTCTTATGTTTCAAGATGGTCTACCAACGAGGTATAGCGCTCTTATGTTTCAAGATGGTCTACCAACGAGGTATAGCGCTCTTATGTTTCAAGATGGTCTACCAACGAGGTATAGCGCTCTTATGTTTCAAGATGGTCTACCAACGAGGTATAGCGCTCTTATGTTTCAATATGGTCTACCAACGAGGTATAGCGCTCTTATGTTTCAAGATGGTCTACCAACGAGGTATAGCGCTCTTATGTTTCAAGATGGTCTACCAACGAGGTATAGCGCTCTTATGTTTCAATATGGTCTACCAACGAGGTATAGCGCTCTTATGTTTCAATATGGTCTACCAACGAGGTATAGCGCTCTTATGTTTCAAGATGGTCTACCAACGAGGTATAGCGCTCTTATGTTTCAAGATGGTCTACCAACGAGGTATAGCGCTCTTATGTTTCAATATGGTCTACCAACGAGGTATAGCGCTCTTATGTTTCAAGATGGTCTACCAACGAGGTATAGCGCTCTTATGTTTCAAGATGGTCTACCAACGAGGTATAGCGCTCTTATGTTTCAAGATGGTCTACCAACGAGGTATAGCGCTCTTATGTTTCAATATGGTCTACCAACGAGGTATAGCGCTCTTATGTTTCAATATGGTCTACCAACGAGGTATAGCGCTCTTATGTTTCAATATGGTCTACCAACGAGGTATAGCGCTCTTATGTTTCAATATGGTCTACCAACGAGGTATAGCGCTCTTATGTTTCAAGATGGTCTACCAACGAGGTATAGCGCTCTTATGTTTCAATATGGTCTACCAACGAGGTATAGCGCTCTTATGTTTCAATATGGTCTACCAACGAGGTATAGCGCTCTTATGTTTCAAGATGGTCTACCAACGAGGTATAGCGCTCTTATGTTTCAAGATGGTCTACCAACGAGGTATAGCGCTCTTATGTTTCAAGATGGTCTACCAACGAGGTATAGCGCTCTTATGTTTCAAGATGGTCTACCAACGAGGTATAGCGCTCTTATGTTTCAATATGGTCTACCAACGAGGTATAGCGCTCTTATGTTTCAAGATGGTCTACCAACGAGGTATAGCGCTCTTATGTTTCAAGATGGTCTACCAACGAGGTATAGCGCTCTTATGTTTCAATATGGTCTACCAACGAGGTATAGCGCTCTTATGTTTCAAGATGGTCTACCAACGAGGTATAGCGCTCTTATGTTTCAAGATGGTCTACCAACGAGGTATAGCGCTCTTATGTTTCAAGATGGTCTACCAACGAGGTATAGCGCTCTTATGTTTCAAGATGGTCTACCAACGAGGTATAGCGCTCTTATGTTTCAAGATGGTCTACCAACGAGGTATAGCGCTCTTATGTTTCAAGATGGTCTACCAACGAGGTATAGCGCTCTTATGTTTCAAGATGGTCTACCAACGAGGTATAGCGCTCTTATGTTTCAAGATGGTCTACCAACGAGGTATAGCGCTCTTATGTTTCAAGATGGTCTACCAACGAGGTATAGCGCTCTTATGTTTCAATATGGTCTACCAACGAGGTATAGCGCTCTTATGTTTCAAGATGGTCTACCAACGAGGTATAGCGCTCTTATGTTTCAAGATGGTCTACCAACGAGGTATAGCGCTCTTATGTTTCAATATGGTCTACCAACGAGGTATAGCGCTCTTATGTTTCAAGATGGTCTACCAACGAGGTATAGCGCTCTTATGTTTCAAGATGGTCTACCAACGAGGTATAGCGCTCTTATGTTTCAAGATGGTCTACCAACGAGGTATAGCGCTCTTATGTTTCAAGATGGTCTACCAACGAGGTATAGCGCTCTTATGTTTCAAGATGGTCTACCAACGAGGTATAGCGCTCTTATGTTTCAAGATGGTCTACCAACGAGGTATAGCGCTCTTATGTTTCAAGATGGTCTACCAACGAGGTATAGCGCTCTTATGTTTCAAGATGGTCTACCAACGAGGTATAGCGCTCTTATGTTTCAATATGGTCTACCAACGAGGTATAGCGCTCTTATGTTCAAGATGGTCTACCAACGAGGTATAGCGCTCTTATGTTTCAAGATGGTCTACCAACGAGGTATAGCGCTCTTATGTTTCAAGATGGTCTACCAACGAGGTATAGCGCTCTTATGTTTCAAGATGGTCTACCAACGAGGTATAGCGCTCTTATGTTTCAAGATGGTCTACCAACGAGGTATAGCGCTCTTATGTTTCAGATGGTCTACCAACGAGGTATAGCGCTCTTATGTTTCAAGATGGTCTACCAACGAGGTATAGCGCTCTTATGTTTCAAGATGGTCTACCAACGAGGTATAGCGCTCTTATGTTTCAAGATGGTCTACCAACGAGGTATAGCGCTCTTATGTTTCAAGATGGTCTACCAACGAGGTATAGCGCTCTTATGTTTCAATATGGTCTACCAACGAGGTATAGCGCTCTTATGTTTCAAGATGGTCTACCAACGAGGTATAGCGCTCTTATGTTTCAAGATGGTCTACCAACGAGGTATAGCGCTCTTATGTTTCAATATGGTCTACCAACGAGGTATAGCGCTCTTATGTTTCAATATGGTCTACCAACGAGGTATAGCGCTCTTATGTTTCAAGATGGTCTACCAACGAGGTATAGCGCTCTTATGTTTCAAGATGGTCTACCAACGAGGTATAGCGCTCTTATGTTTCAATATGGTCTACCAACGAGGTATAGCGCTCTTATGTTTCAAGATGGTCTACCAACGAGGTATAGCGCTCTTATGTTTCAAGATGGTCTACCAACGAGGTATAGCGCTCTTATGTTTCAAGATGGTCTACCAACGAGGTATAGCGCTCTTATGTTTCAAGATGGTCTACCAACGAGGTATAGCGCTCTTATGTTTCAAGATGGTCTACCAACGAGGTATAGCGCTCTTATGTTTCAAGATGGTCTACCAACGAGGTATAGCGCTCTTATGTTTCAAGATGGTCTACCAACGAGGTATAGCGCTCTTATGTTTCAAGATGGTCTACCAACGAGGTATAGCGCTCTTATGTTTCAAGATGGTCTACCAACGAGGTATAGCGCTCTTATGTTTCAAGATGGTCTACCAACGAGGTATAGCGCTCTTATGTTTCAAATATGGTCTACCAACGAGGTATAGCGCTCTTATGTTTCAAGATGGTCTACCAACGAGGTATAGCGCTCTTATGTTTCAATATGGTCTACCAACGAGGTATAGCGCTCTTATGTTTCAAGATGGTCTACCAACGAGGTATAGCGCTCTTATGTTTCAAGATGGTCTACCAACGAGGTATAGCGCTCTTATGTTTCAAGATGGTCTACCAACGAGGTATAGCGCTCTTATGTTTCAAGATGGTCTACCAACGAGGTATAGCGCTCTTATGTTTCAAGATGGTCTACCAACGAGGTATAGCGCTCTTATGTTTCAAGATGGTCTACCAACGAGGTATAGCGCTCTTATGTTTCAAGATGGTCTACCAACGAGGTATAGCGCTCTTATGTTTCAAGATGGTCTACCAACGAGGTATAGCGCTCTTATGTTTCAAGATGGTCTACCAACGAGGTATAGCGCTCTTATGTTTCAAGATGGTCTACCAACGAGGTATAGCGCTCTTATGTTTCAATATGGTCTACCAACGAGGTATAGCGCTCTTATGTTTCAAGATGGTCTACCAACGAGGTATAGCGCTCTTATGTTTCAAGATGGTCTACCAACGAGGTATAGCGCTCTTATGTTTCAAGATGGTCTACCAACGAGGTATAGCGCTCTTATGTTTCAAGATGGTCTACCAACGAGGTATAGCGCTCTTATGTTTCAAGATGGTCTACCAACGAGGTATAGCGCTCTTATGTTTCAAGATGGTCTACCAACGAGGTATAGCGCTCTTATGTTTCAAGATGGTCTACCAACGAGGTATAGCGCTCTTATGTTTCAAGATGGTCTACCAACGAGGTATAGCGCTCTTATGTTTCAAGATGGTCTACCAACGAGGTATAGCGCTCTTATGTTTCAAGATGGTCTACCAACGAGGTATAGCGCTCTTATGTTTCAAGATGGTCTACCAACGAGGTATAGCGCTCTTATGTTTCAAGATGGTCTACCAACGAGGTATAGCGCTCTTATGTTTCAAGATGGTCTACCAACGAGGTATAGCGCTCTTATGTTTCAAGATGGTCTACCAACGAGGTATAGCGCTCTTATGTTTCAAGATGGTCTACCAACGAGGTATAGCGCTCTTATGTTTCAAGATGGTCTACCAACGAGGTATAGCGCTCTTATGTTTCAAGATGGTCTACCAACGAGGTATAGCGCTCTTATGTTTCAAGATGGTCTACCAACGAGGTATAGCGCTCTTATGTTTCAAGATGGTCTACCAACGAGGTATAGCGCTCTTATGTTTCAAGATGGTCTACCAACGAGGTATAGCGCTCTTATGTTTCAAGATGGTCTACCAACGAGGTATAGCGCTCTTATGTTTCAAGATGGTCTACCAACGAGGTATAGCGCTCTTATGTTTCAAGATGGTCTACCAACGAGGTATAGCGCTCTTATGTTTCAAGATGGTCTACCAACGAGGTATAGCGCTCTTATGTTTCAAGATGGTCTACCAACGAGGTATAGCGCTCTTATGTTTCAAGATGGTCTACCAACGAGGTATAGCGCTCTTATGTTTCAAGATGGTCTACCAACGAGGTATAGCGCTCTTATGTTTCAAGATGGTCTACCAACGAGGTATAGCGCTCTTATGTTTCAAGATGGTCTACCAACGAGGTATAGCGCTCTTATGTTTCAAGATGGTCTACCAACGAGGTATAGCGCTCTTATGTTTCAAGATGGTCTACCAACGAGGTATAGCGCTCTTATGTTTCAAGATGGTCTACCAACGAGGTATAGCGCTCTTATGTTTCAAGATGGTCTACCAACGAGGTATAGCGCTCTTATGTTTCAAGATGGTCTACCAACGAGGTATAGCGCTCTTATGTTTCAAGATGGTCTACCAACGAGGTATAGCGCTCTTATGTTTCAAGATGGTCTACCAACGAGGTATAGCGCTCTTATGTTTCAAGATGGTCTACCAACGAGGTATAGCGCTCTTATGTTTCAAGATGGTCTACCAACGAGGTATAGCGCTCTTATGTTTCAAGATGGTCTACCAACGAGGTATAGCGCTCTTATGTTTCAAGATGGTCTACCAACGAGGTATAGCGCTCTTATGTTTCAAGATGGTCTACCAACGAGGTATAGCGCTCTTATGTTTCAAGATGGTCTACCAACGAGGTATAGCGCTCTTATGTTTCAAGATGGTCTACCAACGAGGTATAGCGCTCTTATGTTTCAAGATGGTCTACCAACGAGGTATAGCGCTCTTATGTTTCAAGATGGTCTACCAACGAGGTATAGCGCTCTTATGTTTCAAGATGGTCTACCAACGAGGTATAGCGCTCTTATGTTTCAAGATGGTCTACCAACGAGGTATAGCGCTCTTATGTTTCAAGATGGTCTACCAACGAGGTATAGCGCTCTTATGTTTCAAGATGGTCTACCAACGAGGTATAGCGCTCTTATGTTTCAAGATGGTCTACCAACGAGGTATAGCGCTCTTATGTTTCAAGATGGTCTACCAACGAGGTATAGCGCTCTTATGTTTCAAGATGGTCTACCAACGAGGTATAGCGCTCTTATGTTTCAAGATGGTCTACCAACGAGGTATAGCGCTCTTATGTTTCAAGATGGTCTACCAACGAGGTATAGCGCTCTTATGTTTCAAGATGGTCTACCAACGAGGTATAGCGCTCTTATGTTTCAAGATGGTCTACCAACGAGGTATAGCGCTCTTATGTTTCAAGATGGTCTACCAACGAGGTATAGCGCTCTTATGTTTCAAGATGGTCTACCAACGAGGTATAGCGCTCTTATGTTTCAAGATGGTCTACCAACGAGGTATAGCGCTCTTATGTTTCAAGATGGTCTACCAACGAGGTATAGCGCTCTTATGTTTCAAGATGGTCTACCAACGAGGTATAGCGCTCTTATGTTTACGCCAATTTTGTCGTTGCTCTTTCATCGTACACTCTTTAATGACATGTGACAACAATTTAAAGAAGAAAATGTTCCCAGCATATGTCAGACAAGCCTTGAACTTTAAACTATAGATTATTAATTAATTGAATGACTTTTTAAACAACGTTTTAGTCTTGTCTGTTATAATTTAACATCATTTAATAATTTTTAAAAAATAAATTCATCTAACGTTTGACGTGTCCAAAATTTACGTGTAATTTGGCTTACTTTTGTAATTTTCATTATGAAAGTCAATCATTATAAAATAATTATTTAAGCCGGAAAAGGTAAACGGGGCCTTTTGACTTAAAAATAATTCGAGTAAAGTCGAACTCAAAGAGATCCGAAAAAATGACTTACAGAGTTTTCGATTTAGGGAAAATCCCACTGTGGAGGGAGTTAGTGTGTATGTGTGTGCTTTCTCAGTTGTGTCGGTATGTCAATGCCAAGTTGGCTTCCTTTCACGTGAAGCATCAGACACCGCCTCTCTTTCCTGACAAGCCTTCTTGCCGGCATGGCTGTTCCCCCCTATCTTAATATCAACATTGTCCTTGATTAATCTGCGCCTACTACGCCATTTTCCATTACTCGAAAACTCCAAGTCGAATTTTTTTTCGGGTCCCATTGAGTTCGACTTAACGAGGTCCGAATGTATTTC